>JBBMOL010000048.1:3000000-3407658 GCA_037954665.1 Laguncularia racemosa | reverse complement strand
CATTAATGCGAATTTGTTGACTTTCTTATGATTAATTGCATGCTCTTCAATTGTTTCTTAGATTCATAGATTCGAAATATGAATTTATGCATGATATCATATTAGTTAATTGAGAAATTGCTCATATGATTAGATCTAATGCAATTAATGAGATTTGATTGTTCTTCTAGAGATAGGAAACAAGAGTCTTCTGTTTACATCGATTATTTTGATGCGAATTCATGTGCTTTATACAATTCTAGGTTGCTATTAACTAAGGAGAGATCCTATTTGATAAACCTAGGATTAGATAGGTTAATATACTTGAGAAAGTAGTTAACTTAACTAGAGAATTCGACAGTATAAGAAGTCAATTACGACAATCTTCAGAAATCTAATGAATTACATGATAGAGAAGGAGTAGAATAAGATCTAGGTTGCTTTTGTTAATTGATAAATCTTCAGAACCATTGTTGTTAGTGAGTTATTAGTTTTAAGATTAGAGTAATTAAGTTTCAACCAACATTATTAAGTGGCGGTTAGATAATAGGAACGGAGTTAGTACTAGTAGTTGGTGTATCTTTGAGGGACGACCTTGTGCTTACTCGCTATATTACGTTACGATAGGTGCACTTGCCTATTGCTTCGTAGTAGGATTAATAACAAGAATTCAATTTATTAAAACTACGATTGGCAACGATCAGGAGACTTCATGCCTTGCCATCAAATGCAAGATGAGTAGAGTACACTAATTAGGAGTTGGAAGGCTATCAAAGTCAAGTGGAGATGTGACTTTCTATGATTGGGTTGAGGAAGTATCGTAAAAGGGCATTGGTTTCAAAAGGAATGCAAGGGGGTAACTCGTTGGAATCGCTCGACCCCAACTAGGATTACGACAACCCTAAACAAGTGACTTGGAAACTTAATGATATGCTACCATGTTGTGTTGTATGTTGATTGCTATGCATGTGGAATTGTTGTTTGTTATGTTGCATTTTAATTTGATTATTGCTGAGTTGAGTCATAGTGGGGATTGATGATTTAGGGAAAAGTCATAAAGAATATAGTGGATGGTATAATCTGAGGGTTTAGATGTCGTTACCTTAATGATAGCACTTAGCACCATATTATTAGTGCTATAACCACAAGCCTAACCTATGATTTAAAATTGTTTTCTTCTAAATCAAACCAGAATATAAAAACCTAGCTTTTCCTTTTAGAGCTATCGAGCAAGTATGCTTAGTTGGAATGGGGTCTATAGATGTCATTATGTATACATGTCAGAGTCGGTTCCTGAATGTGCACATATACCTAGGCAAACTTATTTTCCTATTATATCTACACAATACACTTATAGTGAAATCTTGATTTTACAACTCAATTATTGTATTTTCTTGTCCTCTTAAGTACGTAAGGGAAAGTGTCTAGTAAATTGTCCTTAATTAAAGATGTGTCACGAACATATATATATGTGTGTAGATATATATATATATATATATATATATATTATACACAAATGTCTTGAGGACATCAAAAGGAAAATACGAGACAACCTTGTTGGCTCTCGAAAATGTGAATAATAAAGCACTTGAGAAGTGCGATGACATAGAGGTGTCAGATAAGATGATTGTAAATCAAACCCAAGTGGTTAGTTTGACATTTAAGACAAATGACACAGAGGTGTTAGATATGATGATTGACATTTAAAAGAAATGGCATAGAGAGGTGTTGAGTTAATTTAATCTGTTATAAAAATGGCTAAGTCTATGTCCATGGGGTTTGGGTTCAGTGTTTGTCTTGAGTGATAAGAAGGGCATGATCTGTGCTTGTTGTGATGAGTGTGAAATGAAACGCTTGATAGTTACTTCATTATTTTAATGAGAATTGATTGTGATTGTATATGTTGTTTGATCACCTTAAATCAATTAATTAAGGAAGTGGACCTAATTAAAACTAGACATGCATTTTCATGAGACATTGCATGAGATTGAAGGCCATCACTACTACAGGATGCGTCGGAAGTGATCAAGAGGATCACCGTTCTGTTAAGTGCGAACTAAGTGATTAGGGGATTGTTGTGCCTTGACGGTTTTGAGCCCAGCCTGTCCTTGAAGTTTTTGCTCCGTCTGGTGCAGAGAGGCACGAGATTGTTCACTGTTGAGTTAAGAAAATATCATAATTAACAAAGTAATAAGATAAATAAATTGGGTAATGACCTGGGCATTGATGGTAGCTTTGGAATCCCCAACCTAAGGTCAACAGGGGCGTAAACCTTAAACCTCACGTCGGTTACTCGGAAGACCACATGAGATGCTGCATTCATATGGTTGCTCATGCATAGCATATGTTTGATAACTTAATTTGAATTTTCTTGTGTGTACGTAGCATTGAAAGTGTTACCATCACATTCACTAAACCATAGTGTGCTCACTCCTTACAGACTCTTTTGTAGGTAGCGATTATGAAAGCTTAAGATGGGATAAGATGTGAAGTGTTGAGAGTTTTGGAAGACTAGAACAACAAAGTAAGAAATGTGAAGGATAAATTTACTTAGATGAAATGTTAGGACCCCCATGTAAATAGAATTTGAAATTGAGAAACCTAGGGTTTACCTTATTTTATTGATTGGTAAGGAATATCGATTCTCTGTGATCATGGTTAATCGTGGAACATGGGGTCCATAGTTGTATTTTATTATCCAATTATATGTACTATGATTAGTTGTAAATGTAATTATTTATTTAGAGTCTTACAATCTTTGACTCGTAAGACGATCATCATGTAATGACTGCACACATGCCATGATGATTTTAATGGAAACTTCTAGGCTGACATAAAAAAATAGAAGAAGAAGAAAATAATAATAAAGTTTAGTAGTGGGCCTCATTGACTTAAGCAATTAAACCTATGGGGTATCCTTCAAGGGATAACATTTATTGACTTGAATGACGAGCTTGGAATCATTAGCTGAAAGCTTATTATATTGGTTAAGAAAAAAGTTTGAGAAAACTAAACTTAATTTAAAAAAAACAATGGAGTTAGTGGAGGTTCGAAGGAGTATTTTAAGACTTAGTAGCTTAAGATCACCTAATTCGCGACTTACTAACCAATGACACTATTTCATGCTACTTAAAAAAAAAAAAAACTCCTAACTAAAAAAATAATAAATGAAATAAAATAAATAAGGAAGAAATTCAAGAGATGAATGGATGTAAAATGTATTTATTTAATATTATGGTGCTAAGAGAAATAGAAAAGGGGGTGTATACATTTTAGATAAGTGGACAAAGCGTGGATGACTCTTTCTTAATTAGTTGGTATTAAATTTGATTTTAAGTTTGTAAATTTTTGTTTAAATGGCATAGTAAACTTTAATTTACATGGATTAACTATTAAATTTCAGTATTTAATATTTTTAGTACATTTCTATGTGATTAAGTGAGCTACATAAAAAAGTTGCTATATACATTAATTTAATAAATTGTTGAATGCAAATTGAATTCATGAGCTACTAGTAGATCAAATGCGATATAAGTGTTGATTTTATATATGGTAAATTTAATCGGTGTAGGAGCTCTTGTCCTCAATTTTTTTTCTTTGATATATTTTTACTTGAGGACAAGTAAAAGCTCAAGAGTGGGGAAGTTTAATAAGTGTATAATTACACTTATTATTTGGCTTTTATATAGTTTTGATTTATTTTATGAGTAGTTTTTAATAAATATTATACTAATTTTGTTCATATTTTGATTTTAGGTCATTTAAAATAGTTTTGAATTAAAGAAAATAAATTACACAAGTTTCAAGCAATTTGGAGCTCATGTGAACAAGTTACAAAATTTCAAAAAGTACATGGTCATGTACATGACCATGTTGGTGCCCATGTGTCTATAGAAAAATTTATTAACAAACAAGGATACAAGACCATGCAAGATTTTTCGTTTAGAGATACACATGCTATGAAGAAATTCACTTTCTTAATCAATCATGGTTGTTGAAGTTTAATTACTTGGTTTATAAATAATATTGAAGATGTAATTTCTTGCCTATTGAAGACAACTTCCTAGTTAGTAAAGATTTCACTTTCCAAATCAATTGCCTAAGCTAAAAACTACTTTCCCGAAGTGTGATTACTTAAAAAGATTCAATTTCCTTCTTATGAAGCCAAGTTTCCTACTCTTTGTGGAGGCAAATTTTTGTTTGTTGAAGCTGGTTTCCTCATTTATGAAGATTCTGATTCTATTATAGGAAACTACAACTTTTTTAAATGGGAGGCAATGGATTGTGCAAAGATTAGTTGCTATGTGCAATGGAAAAGGATGCTAAAAATGGGATGTTTTTTATTGCTTAGGTGATGGTATTGGTAGAGAATAGGATAACTAGGCTTGGTTTCTTGGCATGCTGAAGAGTAAGCTTGGCATTACAAATATGGTTGAGGGATGGACATTCATTAGTGACCAACAAAAGGTACGTGTTTAATAGTAATTTTTTTCAATGAATATGATTGTTAAATCTCTAACCAAAATCAATTGTGACAAAGGTTAGTTGATGCTATTGAGAGGATCTTCATGAAGTGTGAACATGATTTCTATGTCTGACACCTTCCTGCAAATTGGGGAGCAGTGTATCTTGGGAGGAAGCTTAGGAGTTTATTTTTGACTTGTTCAGGGAGTACAAATATGGCAAATTTTTTAAAGAATATAAAATTGTTATAAGCTCATTCACTCGCCGGTCATGCCACCTTAAAGGAGGTACATTTTAAACATTAGGTTAAAGCACACTTCCAAATGCATGTTAAGTACGATGTCATAAGCAGTAACTTGTGTGATGCTTTCAATGGAAAGATACTTAGTCTAAAGGGAAAATCCATCATTATGATGTTTGAAGGCATGAGGTCTTATATCGTGGAACACATGCAAAAGCAAAGAGTTGAAGTTGCAAAGTGGACCCATGAATGTTCACCTAGGGTTTATAAAAGTTACTAGATGCATGGTATGAAAGTTAACATTGCAAGGTGAAGTTAGGTGTTGATTATAGTTTTGAAATCGACCGTAATGATGACATTTATATGGTGGATGTAAATAATAGAACATGCACATGTAGACTTTAGCAATTGAGAGGAATACCATTCCTTTATGTCATCTCAGCTATCCATTAACTTAACTAAGATGTTAAATCATATGTTAATGTATTCTACAAGAAAGCCGCATTCCTCACATCTTATGAACATAGCATATAGCTTGTTAGTATGCAATTTTGAGAAAACAGTAGCTGTTATGGTCCCATCCACCTATTCTACGAAAAAGGCATGGGTGATACCAGAAGAAACGCCAAAAAGAACCACTTGAAACAACTAGAAGTAAGATGCCAAGAACAAGTTAACATAAAATTGCAATGGATGTGGTGGAGAGGGCTACAAAAAAAGGAGATGCAAATGAGTGGATGTTAGGGATGCATTCGTGGGGAAAACATATACGCAAAGAACAACCAAGGCACAACTGCAGTGTAGGGATGAACTCCACAGGTCCATGGTGCCAATACAATGCAAGAAGAAGCCAGAGATTGGATTAGTAGCTATTTTGGGCAGATTCTATCTTAGGCATTTGAGTATTAATTTACAATTTTAGGATTTATGATATTGTTTCCCGCTATTGTTATCTCTAGAATAGGAAAGTCATTGTCCATTAGAATATGGGTCTATTATAGTAGAGTTAAATTAGGAAAGAAAGGGAGTATGTATTGGGATTTTGAGAAAGGAATAAGGAGGCAATATTTACTCACAAACTATTTGAGATCGGATTCTCTCTCTAGTCGAGGTCCCCAGTATTCAGGTCCCGGTAACAATCTGACTCTTGTCTTTTTTTTTTCCTTTCCATCATAGGGAGAAAGAAGAACAACAACAAGGGAAGGTTTTCCCACCTCAATATTGATTTTTCGGTTAATCGTCCGGTGACTCGAGCTTGGGCGAAAGACACTAACAAATTGGTATCAGAGCCAATCACCATGAGCGATTCACCTCCCGATGCCGATCCACTCCACGCCATGATCACTGAGTCCGAACGAAGGAAAAACTCTAAGATACAAGAGTTGTCTCAGAAGTTTGATCATAAACTGGAATTGCACCTCTAACACCTCCAGAATAGTGCAGTGGTAAGGGAAGCATCCGCAACAGCATTCCTACACCCGGCGACATACCTAGAACCAGGAAGGCAGAAACGCCCAGCCCCTTCAGGCTGTCGGGGCCATGGTGCCCGATACACGAAGCTGGACTTCTCGACCTACGACGGCTCGGAAGATCCCTTAATTTGGCTCCATCACTGTGAGAAATGTTTTGCAAACCAACGGACTGCAAACACGGATAAGGTGGGATTGGCTTCCTTCCACCTCCTAGGCGAGGCATAGCTTTGGTTCCATCAATTAGAAGGGGAACGTCCCCAAATTGATTGGGGGGAGTTCAAGTATTTCTGCAAGCTGCGTTTCGGACCACCCACCCGTACAAATCCGTTGGGTGAATTGGTGACTTTAAGACAAACGGAAACCGTCGATGAATATAACAAGCAATTCTAGGAGAAGTTAGCATGAGCAAGCCATGTAGTACGGGTTGATCAATACGTAGGACTGTACACGGCCGGGTTAGCGGATTGGATACGCCTTGAAGTGGAGCTTCAGGAATCGCCCGACCTGATGTACGCCATGAGTTAGGCACACGCTTATGAAAGCCGCTAGAAGCTGATGCGCGAACTGAGTGTGCGAAAGGGGGTGGTCAATTCCAATCATCACTAGGGTGGCAGCCAAGTGACCACAAAAGGCACTATGACACCCGCACCTGAAAACCCCCAAAAGAACTAAGCACCCACCTTTATCAGCCCCCTGAACCGAGCAGAGATGGTTTAACGAAGAGCCAAGGGCCTTTGCTACAACTGTGACGAGCCTTATACCACCGGACACCGATGTTAACGGTTATTCTGGTTGGAGGTGGGTAACGACGAACCATAATCCGCATTACAAGAAGAAGAAGGTGAGCCCGCGGTCTCGCTTCACGCCATGACCGGCCAAAGGGGAATGAGAACGATGTAGATTCAGGCAGTGGTAGAGGGGGTTCCCCTACGCGGCTTAGTTAACTCCGGGAGCACCCATAATTTCATTAGTAGGATAGCCATCGAGCACCTGCAACTCGACTACGCCAGCAAAACTGGAGCCACAGTCACTGTAGCCAACGGGGACAGCATGAAATGTGTGGGTCTTTGCAAAAGCATCCATTTCACCATTGAAGGAAATGAATTTCAAGCCAATTTTCTTATCATTCCATTAGCCGAGTTTGACTTGGTGTTGGGAACTCGATGGCTACAAACCTTGGGGCCTATTCTTTGGGACTTCTCAACACTCACGATGACCTTTGGAAACAGTCAACAAGAGGTGCGGCTCTAAGGACGAGTCACCACTGTGCAGCCCCATCTTCATCTGGTCGAGAACAATCCCAAAGACGACACCTAGCTCGAGAAACTCTTAGCTGAGTTCAATAGTGTTTTCTAAGAACCTATAGGCCTGCCACCGCTTCGAAGTTATGACCACCGTATTTGTTTAGAACCAAACACTGGCTCGGTGGTCGTCCGACTGTATTGATATCCCCACCTGTAGAAAGATGAGATAGAAAGGCAATGTGAACAGATGCTGCAGTAGGGAATCATCTAACCTAGCCATTCACCATTCTCGTCACCCATCCTGTTGGTCAGAAAACATGACGGCTCTTGGCGATTTTGTGTCGACTACTGTGAACTGAATAGCAAGACCATTAAGGATAAGTTTCCAATTCCGGTAGTGGATGAATTACTAGATGTGCTACACGGAGCACAATTCTTCACTAAGTTAGACCTCTGATCAGGCTACCACCAAGTCTGAATGTTTAACATCGATGTGGAGAAGACGGCCTTCTGTACACACCATAAGCAATTGTGGAATGGCTAAAACCGTAGAATGTCACATCTCTCCGCAGATTCCTTGGATTAGCGGGGCACTACCGGAAATTCATACGGGATTATGGCTAACTCGCAAGTCCCCTCACTGCAATACGCAACACCTTCACTTGGACAGAAGCAGCAGAGAAGGCTTACTCACTGCTGTAGAAGGCGCTAGCCACCAGCCCCGTCTTGCAGCTACTCGATTTCACACAAGCATTTATAGTAGAATGTGATGCTTCCGGCAATGGGATTAGGGTGGTCTTGCAACAGAATCAACATCCCATCGCTTATTTCAGTCGACAACTCGCCACTAGACACCACAAACTAGCAGCATATGAGTGGGAACTTATCGAGTTGGCAAAGGCAGTCCAACATTGGCGACCTTATTTATGGGGCTGTAAATTCATCATCTAGACAGATCACTATAGTCTCAAATACTTGCTCGACCAGCACATAACAACTTCCCCACAATAACACTGGATAAGTAAACTCATGGGATTCAATTTCGACGTCGAATACCGGTCGGGACTATCTAATAAGGCAACAGATGCACTATCTCGTTGTCACCAGGACACGTTGGAGTTGAACGCCATTAGCTAACCTCATTTGGATCTTTGGGATGAGATAAAGGTTGCAGTGGCTAGTGACACCAACATCCAGCAACTCTAACACAGGTTGCAACAAGGAGCGTTGCCAGGCCCTTGGACAAAGCAGGAAGGAGTCCTCTGGTATAAGGGTTGAATTCACTTATCTAACACTTCGCTCCTCATTTCCGCAATCTTGTTCGACGTTCATGATAGCACACATGAGGGTACGCAAAAGACACTCCAACGACTTCGCCAAGATTTCCATTGGCCCGGAATGAAGGGTATGGTCACGGAATATGTGACTCACTGTCTCGTTTGTCAACAAAACAAGGCCGCCTACTTGCGGTCAGCTGGGCTGCTATAACCCCTGGAGCTGCCCACTCAAATCTGGGCTAACATATCAATGGATTTCGTAGATGGGTTACCCAAATCTTGGGGAAAATCTATGCTCTTGGTGGTCGTCGATCACTTTTCCAAATACAGCCATTTCATCGCCATGGCACATCCTTATACAACCAAACGTGTGGCACAACTGTTCATGGACCACATCGTTCGCCTCCATAGTTTCCCCGAGTCAATCGTTTTAGACAGAGATGCAACTTTCACCAGCAATTTTTGGAAGCAATTATTCCGTCTTAGTGGCACAAAGTTGGCCTTTTCATCGGCATATCATCCACAATCCGATGGGCAAACGGAGGTTATTAATAGGACAATTGAAATGTACCTTCGTTGCCTTGCAAGGAACAACCCTAAGACCTGGGTTGACTGCTACCGTGGGCGGAGTATTGTTACAACACCTCCTACCACACAGCCCTCCAGGATACACCCTTTAAAGTAGTTTAAGGAAGAGACCCCCCGCATCTAACAGCTTATACGCCAGGAGCAACCAAGGTTGAAGCATGGAGGATGCCCTTGCAGTTTGTGGCAAAATGCTAGATGAATTTCGATGACAGCTGCAAGCTGCATAGCACCGCATGAAGAATCAATATGACAGATATCATAGAGAAGTCGACTTTAACATCGGTAACTAGGTTTGGCTCCGTCTACATCCCCACCAACAGCTATCTTTGGAAGGGAGACAACGCCATAAGCTCCAACCTAAGTTTTATGGTCCATTCCAGATCATCAAGCGAATTGGTTCAGTGGCTTACCAGTTGCGCTTGCCCGATAATGCCAAATTACATGATGTTTTTCATGTCTCTTTACTTAAACCACACCGAGGTGATCCCCCACTCCAGCAACCACTACTGCCTTTGGTTTCCAAAGGTCGAGTTATTCCGATACCAACCGCAATTCTGCATTCCCGCTTGAATAGGGGACATTGGGAGCTACTTGTACAGTGGGCTGGAACAGAGCCAATGAATGCAACTTGGGAAATGTTGGATGCTTTCCAGCAGGCCTATCCTGCTTTCGAGCTTGAGGACAAGCTCGTTTTCCAGGAGGGGAGCGATGTTAAGGATACATTCGTGGGGAAAACATATACACGGAGAGACAACCAAGGTGCAACCGCAGTGCAAGGATGAACTCCACAGGTCCATGGCGCCAATACAGTGCAAGAAGAAGCCAGAGATTGGATGAGTAGCTATTTTGGGCAAATTCTATCTTAGGCATTTGAGTATTAATTTACAATTTTAGGATTTATGATATTGTTTCCAGCTATTGTTATCTCTAGAATAGGAAAGTCATTGTCCATTAGAATAGGGGTCTATTATAGTAGAGTTAATTTAGGAAAGAAAGAGAGTATGTATTGGGATTTTGAGAAAGGAATAAAGGGGAAATATTTACTCACAAACTATTCAAGATCGGATTCTCTCTCTAGTTGAGGTCCCCGGTAACGATCTGACTCTTGTCTTCTTTTTTTTCCCTTTCCATCATAGGGAGAAAGAAGAACAACAACAAGGGAAGGTTTTCCCATCTCGATATTGATTTTCCGGTGAATCGTCCGGAGACTCGAGCTTGGGCGAAAGACATTAACAGTGGGCTATCAACTATCAAGCTCCACCGGCCAGGTATTAATAAATTAGTTTTCCAATGCAAAATATGGCGCTTTTTTTTTTTCCTTCAATCCTAACATTCTTATAATTGCTTGTAGGTACCTAAATGCAAACCTCAAAAGCAATTATCAATTACCTGTGAATCTTAGGAAGGAAAAGACAACATGTGGTTATAGAATTTATTACGATGAGCAGACACAACAAACATTTTTCAATGTAAGTGTGCTTCATATTTTCACTTAATATTAGAAAATGAATCATACATTGGATCATCTCCTCCATTTTTGTCATTAGCTCGGGATAAGAAGTGAAAGAGTACTTACTGGTGTTGAAGGTGTGAATGAGCATTTGGGTGGCAAAGGTAATAAGACTTGTAATTGCAAAGTAATCTCAAGGTATAACGAATTTTCCTTTCATCAGAATTAACAAGTTTTAAGTAACAAAGAGAGGATTGGGGTTTCTTAATCTTTGAAGTAGTGGGGTAGGGGGGAAGGGTTTCATGTGAGCAAGAAAGGTTAAGTGCAAGACCTAAAGGCATCATTCGGTGTAAAGACGAAGAAAATGGACGGGATAGAGCATAATCAGATAGTATCAGGATGGTATAGATAATTTAGATATTTGGAAGTGTTGAAGTTATATATATATATATAAATTGATTCATCGTGTGCTGATGGATCACGAATAAGTCTAGATAAGAAACTCAGTTTTCTTATTGTTTCCTTAAGGATGTTGTAAAACCATGTTCACTGGTAAATACTTGAAAATAGAAACTAAAGGACAATCTTGTCAAATATTTTGACTGGATTTTAGACTTTGAGATTGGAATTTTCACCTTTATCAAAAGTTTCCTACCTATTTTATGTGATAAAAGAATTTTAGTTCTCGGCTTCGTAGTAGCCATAAAACTACTAAAACTAGTCTTTTATTTTTCATTTAGCGTAGATCTCATATAAAATGGACGTTTATTGGTTAATCTATATAGTATCTCTATTGACAAGTAATGGCAATGTCAACATAGATTTATGGGAGGTTGTTGACATATATTATTCACTAGTGTTGGAATGTTTTTTTCTTTCTAAGGCAATTGCTTGAATCCCAGCATAGGATTCCACTATAATTAGCACCTTGCTTTCTAGTTACATCATGCAATTACAAGCAAAAAAGAGAATATATAGTAATAGCTATTCATGGTCTCAAACCTAAACTTTTAATGAACAAATATAAGATTAAATACTAAAAATCCTCTAGCGTCCAAGGGATGCTACCCACTTGAGACCCCTACTGACTCAACGTGGATTATAACTCATGTGCTTTCCTGTAGTAGGGGAGTATGAGCCATATTCCAACAATTACCCAAAAAAGCATTGACTCATCATGATGGAGACACACGGGCGGACATAGTGGAGGACAGAGGCTGATACGGTTCCGGGCACGGCTTGGGACACGGCTTGCAGAACTTTCACAGAAGCTTACACAGGTTAAGACACGGCTTGGGACACGGCCGTGTCCTGCGCTCGTTACATGCCCAGTGACATACACGGCTAGAGGCACGGCCGTATATTATTATTTATTTTCACGTGTACGCTTAGATTTTCCCCCTTTTAGACATTTTACGAGGAAGTATAAATACCCTTTTGTCATATATGCTAGGGTTACATTTTGTTTTATTATCAAATACATTTCGCGAGAGAATTTTCTCCCTTTTTTCGGTTGTGCGCAACCAGATTTGCATCAAAGAGTGTTTCTTTGTTGTGTGAAACCAATCCATATTCGAATTCGTTTCGTTTCGCTTTCCGCGCTGCATCAGTTGGTATCAGAGCAAGGCTATTTCCTGTGGAGATGTCAACTCATCAAGGCGATGATAGCGGTCGTGTTCTTGACGGTGTTCAAGAGGCGAGGTTTCAAGGGAACCATCAATGGGTTCCAAGGGCAGAATTCGACGCAATGCATCAGAAGGTCGGGCGTATGGAACGGCGCCTTGATGAACTGATCGAGCGTTTCGATGCTCTGGTGGTAGACCCCAATAGGGTTGGAGGCGCTGGCAGAAATCCACTACGTGCGGTGGAGGAATTCGGGGGACGCGTGATCCGACCTGTCATTGAGAATAGGTGGGGGCGTGTGGAGAGTGAAGAGTCCAACGAAGAAAGTGATGACATGTATGGGAGTAGGCCACGGCAAGGGCGTGGTGGTAGAGGTGGTGGTCATCGGATGCCTCATCATGGAAACCACCCTAGAGAAGGTGATTATAGGAGGAACCGTGGAGGCTATGATCAAGGGGATGGGGGAGACTATCGTTTGAAGGTCGACATCCCATGGTTCGATGGCAGCCTCAACATCGAAGGCTTCCTTGATTGGCTTGCGGAAGTGGACCGGTTCTTCGATTACATGGAAATTCCCGAGGACTGTCGTGTAAGGTTGGTGGCATGCAGGTTGAAGAGTGGCGCCTCGGCATGGTGGGAGAGGCTACAAAGTAGGAGGCAGAGGGAAGGAAAACACCCGGTGAGATCATGGTATCGCATGAAGCAGTTGCTGCAACATGATTTCCTCCCGCCGGATTATGAGCAGATATTGTTCCAACAATATCAGCGGTGCCGCCAAGGACAACGTTCCATGCATGAGTATACGGCAGAGTTCATGAGGTTGGCGGAGCGGAATGATTTGAGGGAGAGCGAAGGTCAGCAAGTTGCAAGGTATATAGAAGGATTGAAGCTCCAAATTAAAGACAAGATTGGGGTTACGATGGTGAGAACCTTTATAGAAGCAAAGAACTTGGCTCTCCGAGCTGAACTTGTGTTGCAGGAACAAGGGAGTAGATATGGAGGAGGACGGAAGGGATATGTAGGCGAAGCTGTGGGTGGTGGTAGTCGGCCGGTATTTGAGAAAAGTAGGACTACACCATATAAACCAACTGAGGACATGTCCAGGAGGGAAGAGAAAAGTGAGGGGAAGAAGCCGATGGAGCAGAAGGGAGCTCAAAGACAGAACAATCCCTATGCCAAACCTATATTGGGCAAATGTTTCCGATGTAACCAACCGGGTCATCGGTCAAACGAATGTCCATCGAGGAAGAGCGTCAACATCCTTGATAGGGAAGATGATGAGGAGATCTGCTGTGAGCCCGATGGAGAGGGAGAATATTATGAGGAAGAAGAAGAAACAGCGGAACCAACATATGTAATTCGGCGCATGATGCTCACCCCGAAGCAAGAAGAGATCACGCAGAGACACCAGTTGTTTCGTACACGGTGTACTATCATGGGAAAGTTGTTTGAGCTAATAGTAGACAGCGGCAGTTGCGAGAACATCATAGGAAGGGAGGTTGTGAAACAACTGTAGCTGCCCATCGAGAAGCACCCGAATCCGTACACTATTGGCTGGATTAAGGCAGCCGAGAAAATTGAGGTCAAGGAGAGATGCAGGGTACCTTTCTCAATAGGGAAGTACCGCGATGAAGCATTTTGCGACATTGTAGACATGGATGCTTGCCACATCTAGTTTGGGAGACCATGGCAATTTGACGTAGACATGCAACATGCGGGTAAAGAGAATGTCTACAGGTTGGAGAAGGAGGGTGTGAAGTACACCTTGTTTCCGTTGAAGAGGGAAGGACGAGCTAAAGGAAAGAAGGTTGAGAGTCGATCATTCTTAACTGTCACTCAATCTGAGAAGGAAGTGATGGAAGACTTAAGGGAGTCGCGAGTGGTGCACGCCCTCATCGTGAAAGGTGTGACTGAAGGAGGGGAGGAACTTGATGGAGAAGTGCCAGGGGCAGTGAAGGATCTTCTTGAGGAGTTTAAGGAAGTGGTTCCTGACGACCTACCTGAGGGGCTACCCTCTAAGGGACATTCAACACCAGATAGACCTGGTGCCCAGAGCTAGTCTCCCAAACCTCCCGCATTACAGAATGAGTCCCAAGGAAGTCGGGATTCTACAGGAGAAGATCCAAGAGCTTTTGGACAAAGGGTTCATCCGAGATAGCTTAAGTCCATATGCGGTTCCAGCGTTGTTAACTCCCAAGAAAGATGGGAGCTGGAGGATGTGTGTTGATAGCCGAGCTATTAACAAGATTACCATAGGGTATAAATTCCCTATACCCCGCATCAAGGATATGTTGGACCGTTTGAGTGGCGCTATTATCTTCTCCAAGATAGACTTGCGGAGTGGATATCACCAGATTCGGATCCGTCCCAAAGATGAGTGGAAGACGGCGTTTAAGACCAAGGGGGGGGCTGTATGAGTGGCTAGTGATGCCATTTGGGTTGAAACCTTTCAATGGTCGTTTCCTTGTAGTGTACTTTAACGATATTCTAATATTTAGTAGATCCGAGGAAGAACATTTGGAGCATCTAAAGTGTGTATTATCTGCACTAAAGGTGAACAAGTTGGTCTCCCAAACCTCCCGCATTACAGAATGAGTCCCAAGGAAGTCGGGATTCTACAGGAGAAGATCCAAGAGCTTTTGGACAAAGGGTTCAACCGAGATAGCTTAAGTCCATATGCGGTTCCAGCGTTGTTAACTCCCAAGAAAGATGGGAGCTGGAGGATGTGTGTTGATAGCCGAGCTATTAACAAGATTACCATAGGGTATAAATTCCCTATACCCCGCATCAAGGATATGTTGGACCGTTTGAGTGGCGCTACTATCTTCTCCAAGATAGACTTGCGGAGTGGATATCACCAGATTCGGATCCGTCCCAAAGATGAGTGGAAGACGGCGTTTAAGACCAAGGGGGGGCTGTATGAGTGGCTAGTGATGCCATTTGGGTTGAAACCTTTCAATGGTCGTTTCCTTGTAGTGTACTTTAACGATATTCTAATATTTAGTAGATCCGAGGAAGAACATTTGGAGCATCTAAAGTGTGTGTTATCTGCACTAAAGGTGAACAAGTTGTTCGCTAATCTAAAAAAGTGTACATTTATGTCAAGGCGACTGTTATTCCTTGGGTTTGTGGTTAGTAGTGAAGGAGTGATGGTGGATGATGAGAAGGTGAAGGCGATTAGAGAATGGCCTGTTCCTAGAATTGTTGCAGAACTGAGAAGTTTCTTCGGCCTAGCTAGTTTCTACAGAAGATTCATTAGGCATTTTAGTACTGTTGCTGCCCCCCTGACTGAATGCTTGAAGAAGGGAAAGTTCCAATGGGGCGAAGAATCTGAATCAAGCTTCATGAACTTGAAACAGAGATTGTGTAGCGCTCCTGTACTAGCGCTACCGGACTTTGAGAAATTGTTCGAGGTAGATTGCGATGCCAGTGGGGTTGGAGTTGGTGCAATACTATCACAAGAGAGAAGACCAATAGCCTTTTACAGTGAAAAATTGTGCGAAGCAAGGAGGACTTGGTCTACATATGATAAGGAGTTCTACGCCGTGGTGAGGGCCCTTAAAGTGTGGGAGCACTATTTGGTTGGGAAAGAGTTCATTTTGTATTCGGATTGTGGGGCTCTTAAACACTTGAGTGGTCAGACCCGAATTGGTAAGGACATGCACGCCAGATGGATTGAGTTCTTGCAGAGATTTCCTTTCAGATTGATGCATAAGTCGGGTGTGCACAACAAGGTCGCAGACGCCCTGAGTAGGAGAGCGAATGTCCTACTTACTTTAAGTGCGGGCATTGTTAGGTTTGAGAAGCTAAGATTATTGTATGAAAATGATAGCGACTTTAAGGACACTTGGATTAAGTGTACCAACAGGGAACCGTGTGACGACTATCATATCCATGAGGGGTATTTGATGAAAGGGAATCAACTGTGCATTCCTGAAACTTCCTTACGGGAAAAGCTTATCCGAGATCTGCATAGTGGAGGACTGGCGGGACATATGGGTAGAGATAAGACCCTAGCCGCAGTAACTGAAAGATACTTTTGGCCTCGGATAAGAAGAGATGTGTATCGGATTGTGGAAAGGTGCTACATTTGCCAAGTGTCTAAGGGGCAATCCAAAACACGGGCCTATATACTCCTCTTCCCGTACCATCAAACATCTGGGAGGACCTATCGATGGATTTTATACTGGGTTTGCCTCGTACCCAACGAGGTGCTGACTCCGTGTTTGTTGTAGTTGACAGGTTTTCCAAGATGGCTCATTTCATTCCCTACAGGAAGACCGCAGATGCACGGGCTATTGCGCGGCTGTTCTTTAAGGAAGTAGTGTGGTTGCATGGAGTCCCAAAGTCCATTACTTCCGACAGGGATAGCAAATTCCTCAGTCATTTTTGGAGGACTCTTTGGTATATGTTTGATTCATCATTGAATTACAGCAGCACTGCTCATCCTCAAACCGATGGTCAGACCGAGGTAACTAATAGGACCCTCGGAAACCTCATCAGAAGCATCTGCTGCGAGAAGCCGGGACAGTGGGATCAAGCATTGGCTCAGGCTGAATTCGCTTATAATAGTTCCGTCCACCGAACTATTGGGAGGTCACCATTCTCGGTGGTATACACCAAGACACCACAACATGCGCTGGACTTACTCAAATTACCCAAGGACATGGTGGGTGATGTGGCGGCTAAACATATGGCGGAACAACACCAAGCCACTACTGAGGAAGTTAAACGAAAGATAGAGGAGTCCAATACACGATACAAAGGGGATGCAGATAAGCATAGACGGAAGAAGCTCTTTGCAGTGGGCGATCAGGTAATGGTTTACCTCCGAAAAGAGCGTTTCCCTATAGGGAAATATGGGAAACTTCAACCCAAGAAGTACGGACCCTATGAAGTTGTACATAAGATAAATGACAACGCATATGTTGTACAACTCCCGGAAGATATGAATATCTCCTGCACTTTTAATGTTGCGGACTTGTCACCTTTTCACCCCAATGATACGCCTTTATATCCGGATGAGAACTCGGGGTCGAGTTCTCCATTAGTGGGGGAGAATGATGGAGACACACGGGCGGACATAGTGGAGGACAGAGGCTGACACGGTTCCGGCACGGCTTGGGACACGGCTTGCAGGACTGTCACAGACGCTGACACGATTCCGAGCACGACTTGGGACACGGCTTGCAGAACTTTCACAGAAGCTTACACGGGTTAAGACACGGCTTGGGACACAGCCGTGTCTTGCGCTCGTTACATGCCTAGTGACATACACGGCTAGAGGCACGGCCGTGTATGCGATAGATTCCAGACGCGTATATTATTATTTATTTCCACGTGTACGCTTAGATTTTCCCATTTTAGACATTTTACGGGGAAGTATAAATACTCTTTTGTCAGATATGCTAGGGTTACGTTTTTTTTTATTATCAAATACATTTCGTGAGAGAATTCTCTCCCTTTTCCCGGTTGTGCGCAACCAAATTTGCATCAAAAAGTGTTTCTTTGTTGTGTGAAACCAATCCATATTCGGATTCGTTTCGTTTCGCTTTCCGTGTTGCGTCACATCAACCACTAATTCAACTCCAATAAGAAGGACCAAGCAACCAGTTAGAAGAGGTCCAACTCATGCAAAAACCCAGAGCTCTACAACACCTACTAGGAGTCATCAAAGAGTTAGAGTTATGAATATGTGATTCTCATGCTGTCAAAAGAAAACAAATAAGATAGCCTGACATTGTGGACTTCGAAGATTGAGATGTGCTTTTAGGATCCATTTTGTATTCTGGTGAAGTGCGCATCTATTATATAGCGCAATGTTGATTAAGAACTGCCTTTTTTTGTTTTCATTCTGGCCTTTTGGTGATGGGCATGTGTTGTGGATAGGGAATTTTGAAAACAGTTCTTCATGGTTATTAGACAACTTGTATTTATGTTAGATAGCCCTTTGTGTTGTTAAGTCGATAAGCAGGTTCACTTTTTGAAAAAAGCAGGTCCAATGAATGAACAAAAGATAGTTTATGAGCCACATTTTTATTTAACATCTAAGTTTTGTTTTCTTCTTCTTCTATCACTTAACACTGCCCAAGCAAATACTTTTTATAGGGTAAGACTCGCTTTCGTGAGCCACATTTTTGTTACAATTTCGTTGGCTTGTTTCTATCAAAGTACTGTTCTTTTTTGTTGTGAAGTAACTTGAAGTTGAAATGGAAAATGTGTTTTCTTTCTAAGCTCTAAAACTACAAGTGTTTACTAGTTACAGCGTCCAAATTCTAGAAGAACAAAGATGGGAAAAAAACAATTATATCTTCCAAACTCTTTTTAGCTATCCTTTTATGGATTATTTACTGGCTCTTTCTACATATATATAATATCACTTTTTTTAAAATTTATTTATTAGCTTCCAAATCCACTCGTATATGCCTAGCAATTTTGTTTTCTGAGATTAGTCTGTGTCACTTGTGTTTCAGCTCAAAAATAGTAGTGGATAATGTCTTGAATTGCATCCTGAATATTTATGGAGCTTATGTATTGAGTATTATAGTGATTCACTTTTGAAGATTAAATTAGATAAGTGAAGATTTATTTGCTTAGCCCTGTTAACAATATAGTTAATACTTACTTCTATTAGCTTTATTTCAGTGTTTAGTTATGCAAGCACTGAGTCTAAATGTATTTTTAATGGGTTGAAGCAATGTTGATCAATATATGAAATTTGGTGCTAAAGTGATTAATTCTTAAATGTGAACAAGTAAATTTCATAAAAAATGATACTATTGTGAGACTAAATATTTATGGAGCATATGTATTTAGTATTCTAGTGTAATTATCTATAAATTCCAATGAATATCAAAATTGATTACTTCAATTAATACTGACTGAGTTTATTTACTTCTCTATAATTTCTCTTAGAAGGTACTCAAAAGTTTAGGAAAATGACAATTAGAAGCTAACTGTCTGAGGTAAAAGGTAAAAGTGACCTATGTCATTGACAACATTGATAACTTATTAGAGATCACGATTCTATATTCATAATTTCACTTAGTTCTTTACTTTTCTATAATTTTGTCTCTTTCTTATATGAGAATCTGATTCTTTTACAATAGATATGATAATTTAGCCATATCTAAAGTCTAGAAGTTACCATAACAATCTTATATACCTTAAAAATGTTAATAATGCATTAGTATCATCTCTTATATCCTGTACGCTGCTCAATCTCATAGCCATTGGAATGTCATGATGACATCTAAAAAAGTCTTCATCACATAATATTAATGAACACTATAATCTTAGACATCCACCAAAAATAATCAACAACCTTGCCGACAAGCTACTATAAATGTAGTTATTCATTACCCCGTCATTGTAGGATAGCATGATGATGGCACTAGATCCATTCACAAAAGTGAATCTCATTACAATTTCATCATTTTTCCTCAATTATTTGTTCTTTGAGTTAATGCTAGTTACATATGATGCAAGTGAGCAAGTGTAATTTAGATTTAAGCACAATCTTCACATAATAATTGCATGTCTTTACAATGCATACTAACACTTGTTCTTATTCGAACATTTGCTTTACTACAAACAAAGGTTAATCTAATTACAATAATTACACTAGCACATCCATTGATTAAAACTGCTACATAAGATCCTTTAGTGTAGTCGATGAACTCTCACCAATAAGCTCCTTAGCATTGTCTTTCCACATTACCAAAAGCATAACAATAGCCACTATGAAGAAAACCAACCACAAAAGAGCCAAGCAATAGACCAATAGCATCTTCTCCCTCTTTTCCCATTTCACACTTTTCTTTAAGTGAGCAAGTGTTTGCTTTATGACATTTAGCTTGATTGCCGATGAACTTTGTGCTTCACCCATATCATCAACAATTGATGGGACATGTACATTTGAATTCGAGAAGTCACATAACCACTCATGAAGTTCCAAGGTCACCTCTTTTGTGCAATTTGGCATCACGAGGTCTACCCACTTGAAGAATGCACAATGCCCTTCACCTCTATGATGTGGGCAGCTATGGAACCTCTTCCTTAGATTTTGTTTCATCTAGCTAGTTTGCTTGAGTGAGAACAAACAGCAAAAGCAATATTTCACAACACTTACGCTATTCATGGAGTTCCTAGTGGATAATGATGCTTGCACAACGTCGAGTAATGAAAAATTCTTAACTAGCCATCTTCTAGCTTGCAATTCATCCATCATCTAAATTAGATTCTCAATTCCTTTGAACTAAATAATCAACACATTGCTACAAAATATCCAGAAGCGCAAAATAATCAATACACATATGGGAACATCATCTTAGGCTAAAGACTTCATTTTAAAGAATACACATGCATAAACTTGATCAATTAGTTCTATATGAGAGATTAGCAAAGACTTGTTACACTAATTAGCTTAAAAGATTGAGTATTATCAACTATTATCACAAAATACTTCCACATAATATCTTTATAACAATAAACCACTAAATAATACATGAAAATGGTAGCCTATACATGAATATCTAGATTTTAATGTCAAAAGAAGGAAAAAAACAATCATATAATGAGAGTAGCCACAAATAAGTGAAGAACTTTTTGTTTAAGCAGTCCAACAATCAGATTATGAGCAATTAGATGTAAACATAATTTTAAGGATTCGAGGTTAAAAAAAAAACATATAGTGATTAAAACTTTAGGGTAGTAATGTCAAAATCAAACATTGAATTGCTATTAACAAATTAATAAAAGAAAAAAAAAGGATAGATACAAATGAAATAAATTAGACTAATGATAGAGAATACAAAATGGGAAAATGAAGGAAAAATTACTAGATAATGCATTACTCTTTGTGACTGACTTCAATTGGGTTTTGATTGGGTTTGATTGTAGTTCCCATTTATTTCTCTATAGATTAGGGTTTCACTTGGATTAAGGGTCTTTACTAAGTTTTATCATGTTTGCCTTTTTACTTTTTACTTTTGCTTTCAATGCCTTGGGTTTAATTTGTTTTAAGTCATCAGTCTTGCCTTCTTTCTTTGGGTCAGGTAGATAAAAGGTGCCACATTATGTCTTTAAATTCAAAATAATACACGTCATCATCCACTTATTAACATAACATATCATGTATGCATAGGTTTACACCGTTATAGCAGCTTGGTAATGCAATCCCTTGTTTAAAGTACATAACGAAACATTAATCCTATTCTTTTTAACTACATAGTAGATCGATTCCCTATTTAGATATACCCCCAAACTTTGATTCCCTCTTTTTTAATTTTCCCCTCCAACGATAGCACTATAGGACACTACATTATTCAACTACATCATACCATCTACTTGGACTTACTAGGGATCAAAAACCAAATATTTGTAATATTTATGTAACCATTATCTACAAGAAAAGAAAAAACCGGTTATTCAGTTAACGAGTCCACTTCTATGATCCACTACATTGGCATTTCACCATTGTACACCAAGTTAGGTCCCTCTTTGTCAAACTTCCCTACCATGTGAATGATGAGATTTGCCTTGAAATCAGAAGTAAGGCCCACTCTATTGTTAAAAAACGATTATCGCTTAGCAAACAATAAAAATAAATATACAAGCATAGCAAACCATATGCTATATGGTATTGTTCAATATGCTATTACTGACTTTAGGATAGTAATACAAACATCTCTTTATTTACTATTATCATTTAAATTTGCTTTTAAAGATCCTTTATATTTGTGAAAAGTATTTTCCTTTATTGAGTTTGCACTACATACCAAGTTAGCACCACACAAGAAAGGATAAAACAAAAACATGCAAAATACTAATAAAACTCATTAACAAATATTGCTACTAATGAATGATAAAAGACCTATTAGTGGTTTTGAAGACAACAACACACAGAAAAAAATTTAAAATCAATTAACGTAAAAGATAAAAGTCAAACCTACTAACTTTGCTTAGTGGTCTTACTATTTTATTGAAAACAACATATTGGTATGATAGGGATCTTGACAAAATAGATTAAGTTAATTTTTTGTCTTCACAACTTAGGGTTTCAATTTGTGGGGCTCTCTTCTTGATTTTAGGATTTTATCTTGAAGTTCATGGTTTTCTCTCCTCTCTAAGGTTATGGTTTCATCTACTAGAAAGAGAAAAAGAAAAGAGTTTTATGATATGCTATTGCCAGTGTTGATTTTACCTTCTGGTCCTTCTTCGGATTTGTTTGAGTTTTAATGCAGTGTGTGTTTAATTTTGTTTACAATAGTTTTTTTTTTTTGTTTCCTTTTATTTCTTTTAATTTCCTGCATAGTTCTATTAATCAGTTTATTTATTTTCTTATTTTAGCAATGATGTGGAAGCATAACTTGGCATGTGATTAGCTAACTATGTATTGTGAAATTAAAATTTACACATGTCTTGATATTATTAGCTGCTCATGATGACTATACTAATGATAGGTGACAAAAAAAAATTAAGGTAGTAGAAAGAGTAACTAAACTTTCAATTAAGTGTATAATTCAACAACTTGAAACTTAAGGTATAAAATTGCAAAAATGTAAAAAGTTGAGTTAGTCCCGTAACACTATCCCAATTTTAAATGCATAATTAAACTATATGAACGCAAGAATAGGACTCGAAACTCAAAAAATCACAAAATCACTATTCAGGATCCTTAGAATCCTTAAATAGGATCAAAGGAGGTTTAAGGGGTCACTTGCATAAAATCAAGATTAAGTCAAGCTAACTACTCAAACATCATTTAATAACATATTTGAACATGTAGGAATTTACACTAGGAATGGAAACTAAGGAATCGCAAAATTGTGCACATGAGAACCTAAATTAGGATGAATGAACTCAAACATGCACAAAAAAATGTCAAACACCAAATTAAGACTTGAAAATCTATGCAATCATGTTTCTTAGGCCATATGTCACATTGCAAGCTAGTTTGTTGATTGAAATTTGATTTTTAGCAAAAATCACTACCTTAAATCATTGAAAGTTAGCATTTATCTTGCATGATCATTCTTAATTCTCTTCTTAGAGTACACAAAGTGATTCTTACTCTGGGAATTTTTAAAAATATTAGCTATTTAATTGCTAGTTACTACAAATTCTAAGTAGATATCATTATTTTAGATATGATCATGTATGAAATGACACTTAATCTCAATATGCTTAGTTCTTGAATGTTAGAGTGGATCTTTAGTCAAATTGATACAACTTGTATTTTCACAGAAAATTAAGACTTTTCAAACTTTGGACCATAATTATGTAAAGTTTGCTTCATCTAAAGAATTTGAGCACAACTACCAATGGCCACACACTTAGCCTTGATAGATGGTAATGCCACTGAAATTTATTTCTTTGAATGCTAAGATACATGTGAATTGCGAAAGAAGTGGTATGTACCGCTTGTGCTTTTTCGATCAACTCTGCACTCAACAAAATCGGTGTTAAAGTATCCCATAAGATTGAAAGAAGTAAACTTACGATACCACAAGCTAATTTCAATAGTGCATTGTAAGATATTTAAAAAAGTGTTTTACCACACTCAAGTGAGATTATTGAAGACAAAATTAAAATGATGCACATAAGTGGGTAACACTCTTAAATATTGTATTTTTTAAAAAATATGCAAATATTATACCCAAAATAATTATTCCTAAAATAGGCTTTAAAGGCGCATGCATAGTTTGTGTACTAAAGGCATGAGCCGAGTCTACATCTTCAGTTTTAAATTTTTTTAACCCTAAAATCGCAAACCATATTGCGACTTTGAAACCGATTTTAGGAATAATTATTTCAAGTATAATATTTATGTAATTTTTTTAAAAAAACTACAATATTTAAGAGTATTACCTAAACATAAGCATACGAGTAACATGATATCAGATATAGATTTAGTTAGGATAAATAAACTACTTATTATGCCTCTATACAACTTTTCACATACTGATCTGACATGTTAATCTTTATGAAGTTTAAGTGTCATGTTCATAAGGATAAACCTAACTTTGCAATTGTCCATTTTAAACCTTTTTAATAGCTCTCCTATATACTTAACTTGATTTATGAAAGTTCCATTTTTTTTTCTTTATTTACTTGGAGTCTTAGAAAATAATTGAATTCCCCCATCATATTCATTTTGAATTCCTTTTTCATGCATTCTACAAACTTATCCATTAAGCTTATGTAAGTAGCTCCAAACACAATGCTATCTAAATAGATTTGAATAATCAACATATTTGACTTCTGGTTCTTTATAAATAATTTTGTATCAATTTTTCCTTAGAAAATCCATTGTTTACTAAGAAGTTACTTATCCTTTCATACCTAGCTTTAGAAACTTGTTTGAGTTCACAAAGATGGAGAATTCATTATGTTAAAAACCCACTAGGTTGCTCAACATGCACTTCTTTTGTAATGAAGCCACTCAAGAATGTACTTTTGATATCCATTTGAAAAAGTTTGAAGTCATTAAAAGTGACAAATGCCAAAAGCATTTTTATGGCTCCTAATATAACAATTAAGGCAAATGTCTATATCCTTTAGCCACTAAATGAGCCTTCTTCCTAATTACTATTCCAATTTCATCTAATTTATTTCTATAAATCCATTTAGTTCTAATTACTAGCCTTTCTATAGGCTTAGGTACTAGATTCCATGTCTTGTTTCTAGTGAATTGATTAAACTCTTCTTACATTATTTGGATTCAAAATTCATCTTTTAAAGCCTTATCTACATTTTCAGATCAATTTGAGATAGGTATACTAGATTTCTAAGATATGATTTTGTTAATACCCTATTAAATGGTTTTTCTATGGTTAGGTACTTAAGGTGATCTTTAGCAAACCGCCATGCTCTAAGGAGGTCTAAATTAGAATATTGATTCAAGTTATCATTTTCTCTATAAATTTCTTTATCACAAGCTTTTGATTGATTGTTGTCTATGTTAACCCTATCCATTTGAGCACAAACACCATTAGAATCATTATTTGTGTCTTTACATGGTAAAGTATAATCAAACACAACATAAATACATTCTTCTACAACTAAATTTCTTTTATTATATAAACTCTATATGCTTTACTAGAAAAAGAATAGCCAAGAAAAATACCTTCATCAATCTTGAAATCAAATTTGCCAAGTTGCTCCTTCTCATTGTTTAGAATAAGCATTTGGTCTCAAATAGATGAAAGTAAGATATGTTGCATCTTCTGCCTTTCCATAGTTCATAGGGGGTTTTCTTTAAGATTGATCTTACATAAACATGATTTGAAATGCAACATTTCATATTGATAGCTTTGACCAAAAACTTATGTTTGGTAAATTTTTTTCACAAAGCATAGTTCATGCCATTTCTAAGAGCCGAAAAGGTATGTTTAATAATGTTGTGTTTACAAAATTCATCCATTTTAAAATTTTCAAATTCTCCCCATCTTCCCTTCTAATGGTAGCAATTATAAGGTCTTTTTCATTTTAGACTTTCTTAAAATATTTAAAAAAACACGTGACTAGCTTCATCCTTATTTGTAAGAAAGAAGGTTCATGATTTATCTAGTAAAATCATCGATAAACCAAAGTGTATTTTTTACCAACCAAACTTATAGTTTAAGCATGTCTAAATAAGTCCATATACAATTGTTAAAGTAGCCTAGAAATAGAAATAGCGTATTCAGATTTAAGAGAGGTTTTAGTTTGCTTCCCTATTTAGATATTTGGCAAACCTTGTCTTTTTGAAAAGTGATTTTTGGCAAGTCTTTTACAAGATCTTTTTTAACAAGTTTTGACATGATTTCCATGGTATAGCATATCCTAATTTTCTATGCCTCCATAAACTATTATTGTTTTGAGCAAATAGACAAGATTAATAAGTTTTGACATGATTTCCATGGTATAGCATATCCTAATTTTCTATGCCTCCATAAACTATTATTGTTTTGAGCAAATAGACATGTTTAATTACTATCAATTCTTTCAATAAAACACTTAGAGGCTAAGAATGTAACCTTGTATTTAACATCACATAATTAACTAATATTAAGCAAGTTATGTTCTAAGTTTTCAACAAGTTATACATTCTTAATAGTGAGATCATTATTGATGAGATTGTTACCTTCATCTAAGATAGTTTATTTCTGGTTGTCCTTTTAAAGTAACACTCCCTTCTTCCTTCAATGTCAAAGATGTGACCTTGGATGCATCTCTCATCATGTGCCTAGGGCATCTACTATCCAAGTACCATTTGTTATTTTGCCTTGAAGGTTCCTATAAAAGTAAGAAATCATTTTTTAGTACCTATTCAAAGTTGAGTCCTTTAGGGTTAGTGGTAACATTATATACTTGTTCCTTAGGACCTAAACAATCTTACCTCTATGATGTAAAGTCCCCTTATTCCTTATTGCACAGTTCTCTACAATATGGCTATACTACCATAATAATGACAAGTCCTATGTGTTGCATAGACAAAATAACCCTTGTTGGACTTCTATTTATTGTTTACACTATATCTAATTCCACGTTTGTCTAGCCTAAGCCTTTATTGGCTTGGAAGTATGTTTAAATTCATTTCTCCTTCGATGAACTTGGCTGTAGTTTTCTTTACACCATCTAAGCTAGATTTCATGATTGCATTTTCTATTTCAACATCTTTTAACTTATCAACTAACATATCATTGTCTTTGTCCTTTTCACATCCATTTTTCAACAAATTGCATTTCTTTTCCAAAGCTTCATTACTTCTACTTAATCCTTCATTTTCTTTAGTCAATTTTTCATTCTTTTTTCTCGACTCATCATTTTGACAATTAAAAAAATTATTTGCTTCATTTAACTTTTTCTTTTCATCATTTAAAACACTAAATTCATTTTTGAAAATATCTAGTTCACTATTAACTTATTTCATCATCTTCTTCAAAGCACTATTCTTCTTTCGAACTTTAATAATTTTATTTGTCATACATATCTACTAACTCATCATATGAAGCATTAGAGGAAATTGAGTATACCTCATCATTAAGTGGCACTTCCTCATCTAAATCACTTGAGTTGCCATTACTCCAGGTGGTAGCCACGGTGACTTGCCAACCTTCTTGAGCTATGATACCCCATGCGTTTAAGGGGATTACTTGTGATCCCCATGTCAATGGAAGTACCACATGGATTGTAGGAGAAGCTAAGTAGTGGTATATAAGGCCAAGTAGTAAATAATGTGTCAAGACTAGCTATAAACTTTTGGGCCAAGTAGATCAAAAATACCCATTAGTGTTTGTGAGCATGGTTATTGGCTACTTTTGTCCTAGGATGTTATAAATGGTATTAAAACTGACCCCTTATTAGTAGTTGTCTTAAAATTGTAAGGCCTTGCAATGAAGACATCATGTGTTTAAAGAGGGGGAGATTATGATACCCCATGTGTTTAAGGGGAGGGATTGTGATCCCCACATGAATTGTGGGAGACATTGTGATATACCTAAGAGCTAAGTGTTTATTAGGATATCGTAGGATAATAGGGAATGTGGCTTTTAGAAGAGGTTTTAGTTAGGTTTTGTGAGTTGCTCACTCGACATGACTCATCAACAAGCACAACATGACTAGAATTCATCACTCGATGTGATGCACAAGCAGTAATTTTAAGGTTACTTGCCATAATCCTTATTAAAGGGATTGATAGGAGTGGGTAATTTGAGAGCTCAAAAACTCACAAAAAGGAAGAATTTTTGGTAATGTTCGAATGATAATATATTGCAGCTTACATCAGTGGAACTATTTATAATAAGTCCCTATGGTTATATTACCTAAAAGTGGAAAATCCAAAATAGCACATATAAAATATTTTCCTTAAACTATTATAAAGGGGTAAAATTGTAAAGAGATAAAAGGAATATTCAAGGGCACATGCATCTATCAAATGTCAGGGATATGTGTTGTCTAAGCATTGGCTACATTCCTAGTAGAAAGAGATAAATTGTATTGGGGTGAATTATGACTCCTACTAAACAGGCAAGGGGGTGGTTCAACATGAATTGGTCGGAAAGTGGTATGTTGAGGCTCTATCAAGGTTAGAGGACAACAAAGTGGGTTGGTTTAAGTTGTCTAATCTCTAAGGTCAAGTTGTCTCAAATTCACAAGATGAACAATGTAACTTCTCCTTTGCTTGGATAATGGTGAGAGATTAACAACAGCTTAACAAATGGTGGAAATTGAACTTATGAAGAAAGATGGCTTTGTCTTTGGCTAGTTGACTAGTAAGCAACCTCCATATCAGGTTCCAAAGTCCTTGCACCCTAGCTTGGGTAAAAAGACTAGTGATTAGATTCTTATCATCCCCTCAAGTTTGTTAAGGATTTGCCCTCAAATCAAGGGTCTTCTTGTAGGTCTTCCTTTCGCATATATAGAGTCAAGTCACTAACATTGAAGGTTGGAGACACTCCATAACCCTCAAGCAAGTCGAGTTCATAAGCATTGCCATTGATCTTATGAAGGACCTTGAAGGGTCCATTTGCTCTAAGGAACAACTTGCTTACTCTACAGCTAGAAAATCTTTACTTGTTGAGGTAAATCTAAACCAAGTCTCCAAGGTTGAATTTCATGACCTTCCTTCCTTAGTTTCCAAGCTACTATTGTCTAGTTACGGCTTTGGTAAGCTACTCGATAACCTTCCAATGTAGCTACTCAATCTCTCTAGGTCAACAGCACTAGAGCTTTCCTCTTTTAAGGTCAAGGTAGATATCATGCCCATGGAAACGGTTAGGTTATAGCCATAGATGGCCTCGGATGGAGACTTATTGGTAGAATTGCGTATTGATTGATTGTTGGCAAATTTGACAATAGGTAAGCACAAGTTCTAATCGATAAGATTCTTCCTAACTGTAGCTTAGAGGAAGGTACCTAAGATTTGGTTAATAACTTCAATATAGCCATTGGTTTGGGGATGGTAAGACATGTTGAACATCCACTTAGCTCTCAATATTTTCCACAATGTCCTCTAAAAGAAGCTTGGGAACTTTAGATCCCGATTTAAGACAATACTATGGGGGGTGCCATGCAATTGCATAATCTCTTGCACAAAAATGTTAGCAACAAATAATGCATCGCCGGTCTCGTATCAAGGAATGAAGTGTGCCATGTTGCTGAACTGATCCATAACCACCATAATAAAGTCATGTCTTTGAGCTATTTTAAGGTATCCCTAAGACAAAGTCCATACTTAAGTTAATCCAAGGTTGGTTGGGAATAGGAAAGAGGTATACATTCCAAATAAGGTTCCTTCTTTCCTTTAGCCTCTTTGCAAGTAGCATAACTCTCTAACACCCTGTGGACATCTCTCATTAGACTAAACTAGAAGAAATGTTCTTTTAGTAGTTCTTATATCCTATTTTCCCAAAAATGACCTACCAGCCCTCTTATATGAGCTTCTCTAGCTAATAGCTCCCTCACCAAATTGGTTAGTACACAAAACTGTCCCTTTTTGTATAGGTAACCCTTATCCATAAAATACCCATCAATAGACATCCCAGCTCTACACTTGACTACAATGGACCTACAATTGTCATCTTGTCCATAGTGCTCGATCATCATTTTGAAGCCTAGGACCTTAGCTTGCATCATAGTGACCAACACATGCCTTCTTGATAAGGTTTCCTGAAACAACAAATCCTAGAACACCTTGATTGACAAAATGTGCACTCTTCATATTGCCATATAAATTTTCAATTCTCATTAGTTCAAATAAAACTTTGAGATGGCCAATATAGTTGAACAAGCCCTTACTATATACTAAGATATTATTGAAGTAAAACACCACACACTTGCCTAATAAATCTAACAACACATGGTTCATAAGCTTCATAAGGGTACTTGGTAAATTGATTAGCCCAAATGGCATGACATTCCACTCATATAGCCTATGGTGTATCTTGAACGTAGTCTTCCAATCATCCCTTGGCCTCATCTAAATCTGATGGTACCTACTCTTCAAATCAATTCAAGAGAATATCCAAGCTCTACATAACTTGTCCAACATGTCATCAAGACTCAAAATGGAATATCGATACTTTATGATAATTCTATTAATGACCCTACTATTTATACACATACTCCATGTTTTATCCTTCTTTGGTACTAATAGTGTTCGTTCAGCATAAGGGTTTGTGCTTTCTTTGACATAACCCTTAGCAATCAGCTCATCTACTTAATGTTTGAGCTCTTTAGCTTTCTTGAGGTTCATGCGATATGCTAGTCGGTTTAGTAGAGATGCTCCACGCTATAGATTAATGTTATGTTCAATTCCTCTTAGGTGAGGTAAATTACATGGCAACTTCTTGGGAAACAAGCCTCGAAACTCCTGCAACAGACCCTTTACTTCTTCTGGTAGCTTTTTAATATTAGTAGCTTTTAACAACTATTTAACTAAAAGTAGATATAATGTCTCATCCAACATCAAGCTCTACTCCAACTCACCTCTACTCATGAATAGAGTTTATCTCTAAGCTTGTGTGATCTATACTTGAGCCTCCTATACTTCTTAAGGCATCATTGGGTGTAGGATAACCCTCTTACCATTCTTTTAGAATGCATATGTATTATGGCAACTATTGTAGAGCACGCATTGATGAGCATCTAAGGTTAGCCCAATAGGATTTGGGAAGCATACATGGATAGTACGTAACAAAGGACCTAATCTTAGTATCTATCCCCAATTGCAATTGGTACACGTACTTATTATGTGACAAGCAAAACACCCTTCTCATGTAACAAATGCAATTTATAAGGTCGAAGATGATTAGTGGTTAGCAACTTGAGCTGGTTAACTAATGATGATGCAACCACATTGGTACAATTTCCTCCATCGATGTTCATAGCACATAGATGCCCTTTCACCTTACATTTTATGTGGAATAAATTATCTCTCTACTCTTTGCCTAAAAGGGTTTCACTTAGGGCCTTCCCTATTACCATACTCAGGTACTATCTTTACTTAGTATAGATTACATGATTCTCATCATTGTGATACTCAACAAGAGCTTCCTCAATGGCCTGTACCTCTTCCTCCTCATTGGCACTATCCACCTCATATTGTAGCCCTTTTCCTTTCAGTATCATAGCTCAATGGTTCGGACATTAAAAAGCAATATGCCCAAACCCTAAACACTTAAAGAATTTTATTTAGCTCATTTTTTATCCTGAGCTTTATCTAACCTCTCTCTTAGGTTCTAGAGGGGTGACAACAACCTTTCCATGCTGGTCAAGCTTCTTCTCATCACTGAATTCTTGACCAATTGCTACATCAAGTTGACAATTCATGGGTTAGGTCAAAAGCATTAGCCTTAACATTGGTACTTAGATCAAATTATTGCGTCTTTATCACTCGACCCTTTGTACCATTCTGATTACATCATCAAGGGTATGTAGGCACTGCAATTTGACCACACAAGTGATCTCATACTTTAACCCATCTATGAATCATGCTATGGTCATATCCTCAAGTTCCTCCACTTTACATTGTATCATTAACATCTAAAATTTCTTTAGGTTATCATCAACACATATTTCTCCCTATTGCTAGATTTGCAACTTCTTAAATGCTTCCTATGAGTAATACTAAGGAACAAATCTTCTTCTCAAGAGTCTCTTCATCTCAATCCATGACCTAATCTCATGCTCTCTAACTCATCTATGGGCATGCAATAAATTCTTACCACAATGTGGCATACCTAGAAAACTTTAAGGTAGCCTGTCTTACCTACACAACCTCCTCATACTCATGCCATTCAAATAGCTTATCAACATTGTCTTCCAAATTTAGACAATCATCTGCATCTCTACTTCCTGAGAAGGAGGGTATTTACATCTTCACATTATCAAGTACTTCAGGTGCTTTTGCACATCGCATAACATACTCCTCATCAAAATTATCTCTTGCCTCCTCGTCAAACTTTTCTTCTAACTCTACAAGCCTTCTCACACTTCAATCTCTTCTTAACCCACCACCATTTCACACATTTTGAGGTGAGCAACTTGTTCTTCATCATCTTAAGCTCGTCTAACTCCTACTTTAACTCAAGCAGGTTGATTATCTACCAAATGCTACATACTAATTGCGAGGTTGGCAACTACAACCATTAGCACCTAGATTTGTTCATTAGTAGTCCTTATTTTTAGGTTTACATGCCTTCCACATCCGTGTCATTGCTCTCTAAGTCACCAATACCACCTTAAACACTAAGATTTGACATTCTCAAACTTCACAACAATGACTACTACTTAACTTCAATGACTCAACAACAAGAATAACTATCATGACTGCAACTATACAACATATGCTTTGATACTTGATAAAGAGATGATACGCTTAGGAGCTAAGTGGTTACTAAGGTATTGTAGGATAATAGGGAATGTGAAGAGGTTTTAGTATGGTTTTGTGAGCTACTCACTGGATATGACTCAACAACAAGCACAACACCCCCAAAATTCACTACTTGATTTAACACACAAGTAGTAATTTTGAGGTTACTCGCTGCAATTTTTGCTAAAGAGATTGATAAAAGTGGGTAAGTTGAGAGCTCAAGAACTCACAAACAAGAAAGAAGGTTCAATAATATTCAAATGATAATATGATGTGGCTTATATGAGTGGGACTATTTATAGTAAGTCCTAAGGGTTACATTACCTAAAAGTAGATAATCTAAGTTAGTATATATAAAATATTTTCCTTAAACTATTATAAAAGGGGTAAAAATGTGAAGAGACAATAAGAATATTTAGGAGGCACATGCATCTGTCAAATGTTAGGGACACATGTTGTCCATGCACTGGCCACATTCCTTGTAGAAGGAGACAAAACTATATTCAAGTTGATTATAACTCCTACCAAACAGATAGGGGTGTAGTTTGAGGTGCAATAGTCGGAGAGTAGCACATTGAGGCACTAAACAGGTTGAAGGATACTAACATGGGTTAGTTCGAGTTGTCCGAGCTCTAGGGTTAAGTCATCTCAAATTTACCAGATGAATAGTGTAGCCTCTCCTCAGCTTGAACAATGGTGAAAATCGAACTTATGAAGGAAGGTGGCTTTGTCCTTAGCTAGTTAACTAGTGAGAAGCCTCTGTGTCAAGTTTTGAAGTCCCCACAGCTTTGCATGGGCAATAGGATCAATGGTTAGATTCCTATCGCATTGAGTAGTTATATATAAGGCTAAATAGTGAATAATATGCTAATGCTAGCTAGAAACATTTGAGCCAAATGGTTCAAAAATGTTCATTAATGTTTGTCGGCTTGATTATTGGTTACTTTTGACATGAGGCATTACATGAGCATTCAGTAATATTGTAAGATGTGGCTCAGGTTGTGGTACTTGAAGCATGCGAGTACTTCCTTCTTCTTCCATTTTAGTTTAAGTTTATTTCTTATCTCTTCCTTCATCAACTTTTATTGAATTTCATGAACCTTTTTAACTTTCTTGCTATCATTGCCATCTTCTCATCACCATCACTCTCATTGTTGCTAGAGGTTAGAGTTAAGGCCTTGAGAGTGATTGTCTTCTTGGAATCATCTCCTTACTTGATCATTTCATGTGTCTTGAGGGTTCCAAAAAGTTACTCCTTAAACAATTTGGATAGGTCATGAGCCTCTTCAATTGTGATTTCTTAACCTTCCAATCCTCTACTAGGTACCTAAGAATTTTAGAGTTATTCTGACAATAGAAAAGTTTTTACCAAGCACACTCAATTGATTAATGTGTTTGTCTTAGTTAGCAATCAAGACAAGGGAAGGGGTGAATTGTTTGACATATACTATTTAAAATATTTTCCAAATACATTTGGAAAATCCTATTTATTACTATTAGTGAATTTTGATTAAGTGTTGTAGTGGAAATGATAAACAAATACTCAGTGAAATTTAAAAAAATCGCATAATAAATAAATAGAGTAGAGATAAGATGATTAAAAAATAGATTTAAAATGGTTTCTCCTTATGAGTTAGTCCACTCTTCTAGCATTCACATGCTTGAGTGAGTTAGTCCACTCTTCTAGCCTCCACATGCTCGAGTCCAAATTTTCTTCATCGGTTCATTTCACTATATCAAATAACCAAACTTTCAAGATTACAATACAATTAGCCACAATGACTTAACCAAACACTACCCTATCTCACTTAACTTCTCCTAAAGCTAATCTTATAGAAGTATAGTGATTTAATCTATAACTCTTCACAACAACTTATCAAGGCTCAAATTATAGCTTCAAGCATGAGGGAGACAATTCCAAAATCCTCTACAAGATTAGTGCTTAAAAACAAATAAAGAATTCTGGTTGCTATTTTTATGACCCATGATTTTTTTCCCTTCTCTCATATTCAACCTTTTCTTATTCCATTTCAGTTGATATTCATACTACTCATCTAAAGGCTCAATTCTTTTGGAACATTGCCTTATTAATGATGTTTTAGGTTTTCAACATCTTCTGTTTGGTAATATTATTCATAGTAATCATTTTGTTGAATTGCTTTATATATTCTTAGAGTAACCTTCATAAAATTAAAATAATTGACTTTCTTTTTAGTCTTTAGAATATTTTTAATGATTAATATCCCTTTGATATCTAAAATCTAACTTTAGTGGAACAAGCTAAATACATCACCCAAATATATTTAACTAGTGGAGGTAGATCTTGATATTTTATTGTCTAACTTAAGTATATGATTAGAATCTTTATCTTCATTCAGAAAAACTTTGTATTCAATTCCAATAGGTCAAGGTTTCTTCATTCCAATATTTTCTTGTAGAAAAACTTCTCCATTTCAATAGTACCAAAAACTTTTGTTCTAATTCTGATAGATAAATATGATAGATTCTAGCACTTTAAGGATTATGATCTTTCTTGCAAGTTAGTAATTTCTTTAAAACATTCTTATCGTGCTTTCCCCTCTTTTTTCTAATTAGAAAATGTATTTCTCTACATATTTTTTACTCACATATTTCTTCTTGCATATTATAACATGAGGTTCTCTATTATTGATAAAGGTTTTAGATAGGGTTTTGTCTAAAGTTTTGTGTTGACTTAAGTGTTTGATTTGGAATTTTTGGTGCTTATATATGTTTGACATGAACGTAATTGACCTTTGGACATAAACTATACATATCCTATACTCCAACCTAAGATACTTTAAGTAAAGCAAGTCCTACTCCTTACGTAGTAAGTTTGTGGTACAATCTTTGATTTGACCCAGTAAGTTTGTAACACGATTAACAAATTGGCCCAGTATTAGTAACCTATAGGGATTATTCGCCTCATGCATTTGTGGTAAGTGATAAGCTCACAAAACTCTCTAGCGTGTATTAAAAATGTATGGGAAATAAGTTACAAATTGATAAGTTTCTGAATAAAGTGTAAGGGCAGTATATCTACTAAGTGCTAGATCAATTTATGATAGGTGGTTTCAAGTTTGGAAGGTAGAAACCCATACCTAGTGTACTTGGGAAGTTTGGTAAGAGAACTTACCCAAGGATTGTGTAGACATTTCAAGCATAACCATGAGTTTGCATTATGCTAACATTATGATCAAATGTTTTGCTACTAATGTTCTTTATTTATTTCCTTAAGATTTTGTGTACTCACTTTGCTTCTTAAGAAGATGAGGAGTTAGTGTTTTGCTAACCTCAAGTATAAGTGCATAAGAGAATGGGTAGCAAATTACGTTTTGGGAAATGCTTTAAGTGCACCATTTTGTCTAGTGGGAGCTTCCAATTTTAGTTTCCTTTTAAAAATAGATCACCGTGTTACATTATAGATAACTTCAATTGCCTTATGTAAATTTAGAGATAAATATAATGTTTTAGCTATGGTCTATGTATACTAGTTTAGGTGGTGTAAATAGTATGGCAACTTAGAGGATCATGTAAGCCAAGTTCTTGGAGAATCAAAATTCTACTAAGTATTGTTACATATGTTATAATAGGTGTTAATCAATCACATAAAGCATGACTCTATGGAGTTTATATGATAGGTTTACACACCAAGATTCACTTGTAGTTACAAGTGATTTAAGTTAATATTGTTGTAATGTTGAATGAGAAAATAGGCATAGTTTCTACATGAAATCACCTTATCTCCATTTAAGAGGTAGTTTAACGATATTACCTTCAGGTACTAGGTTAGCATTGTGATGGATTGTATAGGTTTAGCTAAGACCTAGAAGGTGGTCATTACATTATGGTTGAATGCATGAAAAACATTTACAGTTAAATAAACATTGTAAATAGTGTTATCATTTCTCTCTCTCTCTCTCTCTCTTCTTCTTCTTCTTTTAAAGCTCCTTTATGTTGGTTGCATATAAGTGGTTGTGGACACTATCTTTCATATATATTTTCCAATTCCCTTATTCACTCCATGTTAAATGCTTTTTGAACGTTTGTACCAAGATTCATCGCTTGATATGATACACAAGCAGTAATTCCAAGGTTACTCACCCCAATCCTTGCTAAAGAGATTGATAAGGGTGGGTAATTTGAGAACTCAAGAACTCACAAATAAGGAAGAAGGTTAAATAATATTCAAATGATAATATGTTGTAGCTTATATAACTGGGACTATTTATATTAAGTCCCTAAAGTTACATTACATAAAAGTGGATAATCCAAAGTAGTAGATACAAAATATTTTCCTCAAACTACTACAAAAGGGGTAAAAATGTAAAGAGACAAAAAGAATATTTAGGAGACACATGCATCTATTAGATGTCAGGGACACATGTTATCTGTGCACTAGCTACATTGCTTGTAGAAGGAGACAAAACTATATTTTGGTTAATTATAACTCCTGCCAAACAAATAAAGGGGTAGTTTAAGGCAAATTGGTTGGAGAGTAATACGTTAAGGCTCCAAATAGTTTGAAGGACACTAACATGGGTTAGTCTACGTTATCTAAGTTCTGGGGTTAGGTCATCTCAAATTTACAGGATGAATAGTATAGCCTCTCCTTAGCTCGAATAATGGTGATAGATTGGCAACAACTTAGTAAATGGTGAAAATCAAACTTATGAAGGAACATGGGTTTGTCCGCAACTAGCTGATTAATGAGAAGCTCCTATGTCAAGTTTTGAAGTCCCTATACCCTACCTTGGGCAATAGGACTAATGGTTAGATTCCTATCATGTTGAGTAGTGATATATAAGGCTAAGTAGTGAATAATATACTAATACTAACTAGAAAGTTTTGGGCTAAGTGGTTCAACAATGATCATTATTGTTTGTTGGCTTGATTATTAGTTACTTTTGACATGAGGCATTACATGAGCATTTGGTAATATTGTTGGATGTGGCTTCACTTGTGGTACTTGAAGCATGTGAGTACTTCCTTCTTCCCCCTTTTTGGTATAAATGTATTTTTTATCTCTTCCTTCTTCAACTTTTTATTGAATTTCATGAACCTTTTTAAATTTCTTGCTTTCAATGCCATCTCCTCCTCCTCCTCATCACTCTCATTGTTGCTAGAGGTTAGAGTTAAGGCCTTAAGAGCTATTGTCTCCATGGAATCATCTCCTTACTTGTTATTTTCTTGTGTCTTAAGGGTTCCAAAAAGTTACTCCTTAGACAATTTTGGGACGTCATGAGCCTCTTCAATTGTGACTGTCTTAGCCTTCCAATCTTCTACTAAGTATCTAACAATTTTAGAGTCATTTTGACATTAGAAAAGTTCTTACCAAGCACACTCAATTTATTAATGTGTTGATCCTAGTTAGCTATCAAGACAAGGGGGAGGGGTGAATTGATCGATATAAACAATAAAAAATCTTTTCCAAATACATTTTGAATCCTATTCATTACTATTAGTGAATTTTGATTAAATATTACAGTGGAAATGATAAACAAATACTTGGTGAAATTTAAATAAATTGCATAATAAATAAATAGAGTAGAGATAAGATGATCAAACAATCGATTTATAATGGTTTCTTCTTATGAGTTAGTCCACATGCTCGAGTGAGTTAGTCCACTCTTCTAGCCTCTACATGCTCGAGTCCCAATTTTCTTCATTAATTCATTTCACTATATCAAATAAACAAAACTTTAAGGATTACAATACAATCAACCATAACGACTTAATCATACACGACCCTATCTCACTTAACTACACTTAAAGCTAATCTCATAGAAGTATGGTGATTTAATCTGTAACTCTTCACAATAACTTATCAAGGATCAAATTATAGCTTCAAGCATGGGGAAAACAATTCCAAAATCCTCTACAAGATTAGTACTTAAAAACAAATAATGAATTCCGGTTGCTATTTTTATGACCCATGATTTTTTCTCTTCTCACATATTCATCCTCTTCTTGTTCCATCTCTATTGATATTCATATTGCTCATCTAAAGGCTCAATTGTTTTTTAGCACTACCTTATTAATGATGTTTCAAATTTTCAACATCTTTTGTTTGGTAATATTATCTACAATTGTTATTTTGTTGAATTGCTTTATATATCCTTATAGTATCCTTCATAACCTTAAAATAATCGACTTTCTTTCTTAGTCTTTAGAATATTTTATAATGATTAATATCCCCTTGATATCTAAAATCTAACTTTAGTGAAATGATTCAAATATATCACCTAGATATATTTAACTAGTGGAGGTGGATCTTGATATTTTATTGTCTAACTTAAATATATGATCAAAATCGTTATCTTCATTCGGAAAAACTCTATATTCAATTCCAATAGGTCAATTCCAATACAAATTATCAAATTATCTTTGAAAATTGCTAATGAATGAAACAAACTAAGAATTAATGACTAAATAAATTGCAGTAAAACAGAGAGGGAGAGGGAGAATCAAGCCTAAATATAACATAGAACTCAGACTGCCCCCTACTTTTCACAAACACAACCACCTCCAATCGAGGACTTATACACCACTTTATTTATCTCAATCTCAAATGGCTTAAGAGCCTACACAAGTTTTTACATCATCTATTACAAGTATAGTGCACTCCTTCAATAGAATTTGAAAGTAAATGACATTTTGCACTATAATAGGGTTGCAAAATTAAGCATGAGACAATTAGAATGATGGGTAAGAGAATAAAGAAATTAATTGCAATTTATAGCCCCAAAAGTTTTCTTCTATTTTCCCCATGAGTCATATTTAAAGTTCCTAGAGAAAAACTTGGTCATTGGTCCCCTTGAAGCTTGCTAGTTCTTGTTTGAACCAACCAAATGGTTCATAAAGAACCAAAATGGATGGTTTGTTCAAAAGAACTAACTGACTGAATGATTCCTAAAGAACCAACAAGCTAGTAACCTCACTACTAGGAGGTAGAATACACCTTGAAACTAGCTAGACAATGCAAGACATAACCAACCGGCTGGTTAGCAACAAAATAGCAATATTTCCTTTTGATTAAGACCAGAAAACTCCATTACTTCAAACAAATTAACAATAAATCAAAACAGCACATATTGATAGAAATATGACACAAAATTAGGTTCAATAAGTTGACCTGTAATTTTGTGAATTAACTATGATTTGATAATTTGCAAAGTTAAGTTCAATGTTATAATTAATTTAAACTTTTAATAAAAAAAATTTTGTTCTCATTAAAAATATTTGTCAAGCTATTGGTTTAATAGGTATATATAAAGCATATACTTCACACACCTTGAAAATTCTATAAATAGCATGTACTCACTCACATGCTATGAACCTAGTCCCCTTCTTTCATGGAACATTCATAAATGTGTCATGTGACCTTATTTTCCATGTATTCATAAATTTTAAAAGTTCTTTGTGGCACTGATATTGCAATATATATTAGCATTTCTTCAAGTGGTGCTTTTATCGTCTTTTTAGTAATCCCAATTTATTAAAACAAGTGATTGGAGTCAAGCTAACAAAGAAAAAGTTAGAAATTGAAGGATTGAAGAAGAATGGTATGTTTATTTCACTTCTAGCGCTAGATGGTACATGTAAGCTTAAGTGTGATTTCCTAAAGTCTTGAATCTTAAGTTAAGCCTAGTTAATGTTATTTGTTTCGAATTGAACTATACAAGATGGTCACCAATATGGGTGAAGTGGTCAAATGAATTTGTTTTCCAAAACAAGAAAAAGAAAAAAAGAAGGGGGTGTCAGATGATTAATCTTACCAAGCTTATACATTAGTATCTGTGATTAATAAATTACTAGGAACTTGATTAAATAAGGCTAATGTATATATACATATATAACGAAAAGTTGTAGTGGACCCAATAACTTATGACAAATAAAACTTATAAATGATAACATTAGAATAATCATGCATCAAAACCATTATAACTAATGTAATAGGATTGTCGACAGAAGTATGTAGATGGGTAGCAAATAATCATTATATATATATATATATAGGTATGTATGTGTCGAGTCTAATTTTTGAATTCCCATTCCTAATCCGATCTAAACTAAACCCTATGCTCATCTAATCTAGATCCTCGACTTGAGTTAGGAATTTCGTTTGATTTTTGGAGTCGCCACCCAACTGTTGTTGGGAAAAAGTGAATTAAGACTAAAGGAGCGGATTAGTCTTAATTTGGACTACTAGTCGTCGTTATTTCCTCTTCTCGTTTTTGTGAGAAGAAAAAAAAGGGAAAACCAGAGTTTCTAAGTCCGGAGGCTAACCTATTAAAACCTATGCGGTTACCACCTAATCTCCTAAAATTGTTCATATTTAGAAATGTGTTTCTGTTAATTTTTGTTATGTCTTTGAATTTATTTCAAGAAAAAGGATTTTTCATTTATTTTATGGGTTGACCCGAATGGGTGCCTACGTACCTGCTACTCAGGATCAAACAAGCCGTAGTTTGCTTTTTTTCGAAAATCTTAAGTTTGTTTGGTGAATTTTGATTTTTGAAAACTCTTTTGATTTACGTTCTTAACATCTTTGGGATTTTTCTAAAAATTTCTAAGCCTAAACTTTGAATTTGATTTTTGAAAATGATTTTGGGGGAAAACATCTATTTTAAGTTTATTCGAAGAAAAGGATTTTCTAAGTGTTAAAACTTATTTTTACGATTCTTTTATAATTCTTTTGAATTTTTTATGATTTTTGTGATTTTTATGATTTTCATGATTTTTGTGATTTTTATAAGTTTTACAAGTTTTTCATGATTTTTGTGATTTTTATAAGTTTTGTAAGTTTTTCATGATTTTTATAATTTTTATATTTTTTTGTTGAAAATTGTATCTTAAGTTTATTTTCTATCCTATTTTGAAATTTAAAATTTTATTTATTTTTTTTCTAATATTTCTATTATTTTCCTTCATTTTTATTATTTTTATTTTATTTTTTCTTATTTCCAATTTCCTATTTTCTATTTTCTACATTATTAAATCGTAGAAAAATACAATTCCTACATTTTCCTACTTATCGACAATATAAATAAATAAATGGCTAACAATATAATAAATAATAATAAATAAATTCAACATAAACAAATAAACAAAATAAATAAAATAAATAATAATAAAAAATTTGGAAAATCGGACTTACCTGGATCGGATCGGTGCGCAGGTCGGATCGGGCCGAATCGGGTCGGGTCGGACATGGCGGCGGTATTGGCTCGTTCACGGCGTTCCGGCGGTCGTTTGCGGCGGGTGAAGTGTCGAATCCTAGCTTCTTGGGGGTGCTGAATCCGATGGTGGTGGCGGTTTACTCCCAGAACGTCTCCTTGCGGTGGTTTGAACTCCGGTCGGCGGTCTCGGCTTCAAGTTCCTCCGGCGTACTCCGATTCGCTCCTTTCTCTCTCTTTCTCTCACTTTTTCTTCGTGTTTCAGCTTCCTCCTGTTCTCCTCTATTTATAGGAACCTCGAACTCCTCTTGGATAAGCTCGAATTGGCCGATTTAGATAAACCCATATTTTTCCGTTTTTGGATTCGGTTTTATCCCGGCGATTTGATGTAAATCTCTTGTTTTTCTTTGATTTTTCTGATGGATTTGGCTTTATCTTGACTTTAATCTAGAAGATTAAAAAGAAAACGGTCGATTTCTTCTTCGTCGGACCGGCTTCGGCTCCTCCTCCGATTTTCCTGGGCGAAGAAGACAATCACGCGCCATGCACGCGTTTCCTCTTGGCCAATCACATGCTGCCACATGGCAGCTCCAGAGAAAAGAAAGAAAAAATTGCATCGAGTGCTCGGGGGAAGATTCGAACTCGTGACCTCCAAGTCTCCCGCACGTTCCCAGCGCACGCACGAACCAGCTGAGCTGGCCCAATTTCCCAATTTTATTTACATCGCAAATTGTACATATGCGATGCAATTTTTTTTATTTTTTTGTATTTTTTTAAATTTCAAAAATTTGTAAAAATTGTTTATTATTCATTATTGCTATTTCTGAAATCATTTTTCAAAATTGAAGTTTTTTCCTATTTATTTTTATTTTTGAACATTTTTATTATTTTATGCTAAATTAGGAAAAATTAGGAAAAATTGATTATTACTGAAAATTATTGACTCCTAGGGCAAAAATGGGGTGTTTACAGCTGCCCCTCTTTGTGGTAAAGTTTGAAAAACTTAACTACAAAGACAAACAAAAGACGCCATTTTTGACCTCTTGAATTAGGTTTTAGTAGGAAAATGCCCCAAGAGCTGATAATCCTACAGTTGAAGATGTTCCTAACAATTCAAGGTAATGTTCCCTCTCCAAAAAGTGCTTTATGGGCTAACTAATTGGTGACAGGACACATTTCAAGCATCGAGTAGGAATGTATGAGAAATGATGATAGGAAGCGTCTTATCAGACTTGCAACCTTGGAAAGAAAATTTATTTAGGAAGCGCCCTTATGAGCTGGCTACCTGTCGACAGATGAGTCTTGTTAGACTAGCAACTGTTTGGGAAGGATGTTTCCGAAAAGTGCCCCAGGAGCTGACTAATCGGGAGAATCTAGGAAAGTGCCCATATTGGACTGACTAACCTTAAAATAGATTTTAGGAAAGTGCCCATCTTAGGCTGACTAACCTTAGATAAAATTGTCTCAAAAGGTGCCCTTATGAGCTGACCCTGGGAACAGGCTTTTTCGGGAAAGTGCCCATATTGGGCTGACTAACCCTTGGATTAATTTTTAGGAAAGTGCCCCAAGAGCTGACTAACCTAAACTAGAACTGTCTCAAAAAGGTGCCCTTATGAGCTGACCCTGGGAACAGGCTTTTTCGGGGAAGTGCCCATATTGGGCTGACTAACCCTTGGATTAATTTTTAGGAAAGTGCCCCAAGAGCTGACTAACCTAAACTAGAACTGTCTCAAAAGGTGCCCTTATGAGCTGACCCTGAGAACAGGCTTTTTCGGGAAAGTGCCCATATTGGGCTGACTAACCCTTGGATTGATTTTTAGGAAAGTGCCCCAAGAGCTGACTAACCTAACATAGAACTGTCTCAAAAGGTGCCCTTATGAGCTGACCCTGAGAACAGGCTTTTTCGGGAAAGTGCCCATATTGGGTTGACTAACCCTTGGATTGATTTTTAGGAAAGTGCCCCAAGAGCTGACTAACCTAAACTAGAATTGTCTCAAAAGGTGCCCTTATGAGCGGACCTTGAGAACAGGCTTTTTCGGGAAAGTGCCCATATTGGGCTGACTAACCCTTGGATTGATTTTTAGGAAAGTACCCCAAGAGCTGACTAACCTAAACTAGAACTGTCTCAAAAGGTGCCCTTATGAGCTGACCCTGAGAACAGGCTTTTTCGGGAAAGTGCCCATATTGGGCTGACTAACCCTTGGATTGATTTTTAGGAAAGTGCCCCAAGAGTTGACTAACCTAAACTAGAACTGTCTTAAAAGGTGCCCTTATGAGCTGACCCTGAGAACAGGCTTTTTCGGGAAAGTGCCCATATTGGGCTGACTAACCCTTGGATTGATTTTTAGGAAAGTGCTCCAAGAGCTGACTAACCTAACATAGAACTGTCTCAAAAGGTGCCCTTATGAGCTGACCCTGAGAACAGGCTTTTTCGGGAAAGTGCCCATATTGGGCTGACTAACCCTTGGATTAATTTTTAGGAAAGTGCCCCAAGAGCTGACTAACCTAAACTAGAACAGTCTCAAAAGGTGCCCTTATGAGCTGACCCTTGAGAACAGGCTTTTTCAGGAAAGTGCCCATATTGGGCTGACTAACCCTTGGATTGATTTTTAGGAAAGTGCTCCAAGAGCTGACTAACCTAACATAGAACTGTCTCAAAAGGTGCCCTTATGAGCTGACCCTGAGAACAGGCTTTTTCGGGGAAAGTGCCCATATTGGGTTGACTAACCCTTGGATTGATTTTTAGGAAAGTGCCCCAAGAGCTGACTAACCTAACATAGAACTGTCTCAAAAGGTGCCCTTATGAGCTGACCCTGAGAACAGGCTTTTTCGGGAAAGTGCCCATATTGGGTTGACTAACCCTTGGATTGATTTTTAGGAAAGTGCCCCAAGAGCTGACTAACCTAAACTAGAATTGTCTCAAAAGGTGCCCTTATGAGCGGACCTTGAGAACAGGCTTTTTCGGGAAAGTGCCCATATTGGGCTGACTAACCCTTGGATTGATTTTTAGGAAAGTACCCCAAGAGCTGACTAACCTAAACTAGAACTGTCTCAAAAGGTGCCCTTATGAGCTGACCCTGAGAACAGGCTTTTTCGGGAAAGTGCCCATATTGGGCTGACTAACCCTTGGATTGATTTTTAGGAAAGTGCCCCAAGAGTTGACTAACCTAAACTAGAACTGTCTTAAAAGGTGCCCTTATGAGCTGACCCTGAGAACAGGCTTTTTCGGGAAAGTGCCCATATTGGGCTGACTAACCCTTGGATTGATTTTTAGGAAAGTGCTCCAAGAGCTGACTAACCTAACATAGAACTGTCTCAAAAGGTGCCCTTATGAGCTGACCCTGAGAACAGGCTTTTTCGGGAAAGTGCCCATATTGGGCTGACTAACCCTTGGATTAATTTTTAGGAAAGTGCCCCAAGAGCTGACTAACCTAAACTAGAACAGTCTCAAAAGGTGCCCTTATGAGCTGACCCTTGAGAACAGGCTTTTTCAGGAAAGTGCCCATATTGGGCTGACTAACCCTTGGATTGATTTTTAGGAAAGTGCTCCAAGAGCTGACTAACCTAACATAGAACTGTCTCAAAAGGTGCCCTTATGAGCTGACCCTGAGAACAGGCTTTTTCGGGAAAGTGCCCATATTGGGTTGACTAACCCTTGGATTAATTTTTAGGAAAGTGCCCCAAGAGCTGACTAACCTAAACTGGAACTGTCTCAAAAGGTGCCCTTATGAGCTGACCCTTGAGAACAGGCTTTTTCGGGAAAGTGCCCATATTGGGCTGACTAACCCTTGGATTGATTTTTAGGAAAGTGCTCCAAGAGCTGACTAACCTAACATAGAACTGTCTCAAAAGGTGCCCTTATGAGCTGACCCTGAGAACAGGCTTTTTCGGGAAAGTGCCCATATTGGGCTGACTAACCCTTGGATTAATTTTTAGGAAAGTGCCCCAAGAGCTGACTAACCTAAACTAGAACAGTCTCAAAAGGTGCCCTTATGAGCTGACCCTGAGAACAGGCTTTTTCGGGAAAGTGCCCATATTGGGCTGACTAACCCTTGGATTGATTTTTAGGAAAGTGCCCCAAGAGCTGACTAACCTAAATGAAAATGATGGCTCAACAGGTGCCCCCTATGGGCTAACCTTGCGAGATCTAGGGAAGTGCTCCTTTTTGGGCTGACTACCCTATTATGAAAATGATGGCTCCAAAGGTGCCCCTTGTGGGCTAACCTTGAGGGATTTAGGGAAGTGCCCCTTTTTGGGCTGACTACCCTATTAAAGGAAACATCTAGACACGTGCTTCATTATGAGCTGACTTATCTGGTGCTCTTGAACATGCTTCTAACTAAGCTAGATGATGTGATGCTTTTCATGATGTGATGATAGTTACTTGTTTTAACATGCTTGCCAGTTTATCTTGGATAGCAACCAAACGACCGAACCTTCGTGTCGGTTCGCTCCTGCTTCTTTTCTTCTTATCTTGACACTGGATTGAAAATCTTGATGTGCCTCCTTTCTTTATGGACAAAGCTCTTTCTATGGTAATGTTATCCTAATAATGCGCTCAGTTTTAATGCTTAGGAGTAGACAAAAATTATATCACAAATTCCATTAAGATTCATTATCATTTTAGTGTTTATCCTTCATTGACAAAGTGGTGGGTAATGTGTTTAGGTGTATTTATTGTGATGAGAATTGATTGGGATTGTTGACCATTCAGGGATATTAGCTTTGCTTGCAGAAAAGTAAAAACTCAACTCAACGAACTTTGTATCGAATATTGGCTTTCATAAACATTGGCAAAATTTCGATTCCCTTGCCTAAGGATAGTACATCTTTACAGCATCTGTGTTGACGGGGTCTCTCAATTCTGGACCATCCATCTGAGTTAATATTAGAGCACCACCTGAAAGAACCTTTTTCACCACATACGGGCCTTCATAATTTGGAGTGAATTTTCCTCTGGAGTCTTGGGCGTTCGGGAGAACTTTTCTTAGTACTAGATCGCCCTCTTTGAAGTACCGAGGTCTCATCTTCTTGTTGAATGCTCGGGCCATCCTCTATTGGTAACACTGACCATGACATAGCGCGGTAAGTCTTCTTTCATCAATCAAGTTCAACTGATCAAGCCTTTCCTTTACCCAATCCGATTCTGTTAATTGAGTTTCTGACAAGATTCTGAATGATGGTATCTCAACTTCCACTGGTAGCACTGCTTCTGTACCATATACCAATGAGTAAGGGGTAGCTCCCGAAGATGTTCTTATTGAAGTCCTATAAGCCATGAGAGCAAATGGTAACATTTCGTGCCAATCTCTGTAAGTTGTTGTCATTTTCTCGATGATCTTCTTAATATTTTTGTTTGCTGCTTCTACTGCCCCGTTCATTTGAGGTCGGTAGGGGGTTGAATTTCTGTGGTTTATGTGGAATTGTTGACATAAACCTGTCATCGATTTATTGTTGAGATTGGTACCATTGTCGGTGATAATCGACTCAAGAACTCCATATCGGGCTATTATGTCCTTTTTTAAGAAGCGGACTATTACCCCTTTTGTGACATTGGTATATGATGACGCTTCTACCCATTTGGTGAAGTAATCAATCGCTACCAGTATAAATCTATGGCCATTGGATGTCGTTGGAGTGATTGGGCCGATTATGTCGATTCCCCACATGGAGAAAGGCCACGGCGCTGATAACAAATGTAGCTCGTTGGGTGGAGCATTGATCCGGTTTGCGTATACTTGGCATAGATGGCAGTGCTTAACATACTTTATGCAATCTGACTCCATGGTTAACCAGTAATACCCTAACCTCATGATTTTTCGGGCCAACATGTAGCCGTTCATATGAGGTCCACATACCCCTTCATGTATTTCCTTCATGAGTTCGCATGCTTCATTTTTGTCCACACATCTTAACAGGGTGGTATCAAATGATCTCTTGTAGAGTATAGACCCACTTAATAAGAAATGGCTTGCCAACCTTCTGAGCGTTCTTTGGTCATTCTTGCTAGCCACTTCAGGGTATTTACCTTCTTGGAGGAAGGTCTTAATGTCGTGATACCAGGGCTTATCATCTTGTATCTTTTCAACTGTCAAACAATAAGCGGGCCGACTTTCGATGTCTATTTTCATTGGTTGAATGGCGGCTCCTCCTGTTATTTGAATCATAGACGCTAGTGTGGCTAAGGCATCTACGAACTGATTCTGAATTCTCGGGATGTACGTGAAGGTGATTGCCTTAAACTCCTCGATCAGCTCTGTTAAGTGCTGATGGTACGGTACCAGTTTGGGGTCTTTAGTTTTGTATTCCCTTCTTGTTTGTAGTATGATGAGCGACGAGTCTCCGTACACCTCTAATTCGCGGATTCCCATTTGGCAGGCCATCTTGAGGCCAAGAATACATGCTTCATATTCTGCGATATTATTGGTATAGGAAAATGTAAGTCTTGTCGCTGCAGGGAATTGAGTGCCGTCTGGGAATATCAATACTGCCCCAACTCCACAACCGAATACGTTGGCAGCCCCGTCGAAAAACAGTTTCCACCCACCATTCTGCTCTCTCCCAAAGTTTTCTACCGGCATATCTTCTACTGTTAATATGTTCTCGTCCGGAAATTGGACTTGTATTTCCCAGGTATCTGTCTCGACAGGGTGCTCGGCCAACTGATCGGCTAAGGCTTGTCCCTTTATCGAGTTTTGATTTACATACGTGATGTCAAACTCGGATAGAAGCATCTGCCATTTAGAGATTCTACCCATCAATGTTGGCTTCTCTGCCAAGTATTTCAAGGGATCATGTCTTGTCAACAGCTCAATATGATAGTAGAGGGTGTATTGCCTTAGTCGATGCATGACCCAAATTAATGCACAACACGTCTTCTCCACCTCTGAGTACCTTTGTTCCCCATCTGTGAACTTCTTGCTCAAATAATATATGGGACGTTCTCTTCCCTCTTCATCTTTCTGCCCCAACACACATCCCATGGATTCGGGGAGTATGGTGAGGTATAAGAATAAGGGTGTTCCTTGTTTCGGGACTGTCAAGACCGGGGGTTTTATAAGATAGTCTTTGATTGTCCTGAACGCTTCTTCACATTCGTCGTCCCATTCTATTGCGGCGTTCTTCTTCAACAGACGGAATAGCGGCCGGCATTTGTCGGTGAGTTGTGAGATAAACCGAGCTATATAATTTAATCTCCCCAGCAAGCTTCTTACTTCTTTAATGGAACGTGGGGAAGGTAACTCTAATATGGACTTTACCTTGTCAGGGTCAATCTTAATGCCCTCCTGGCTGATGACGAACCCTAACAATTTCCCCATTGTAACCCCGAAAGTACATTTTTCCGGGTTTAACTTAAGCTGGAACTTCCTCAGTCGTTTGAAAAATTTCCTCAGGATATCTACATGGCTTTCTCCTTCTTTGGATTTGGCTATCATGTCGTCGACATATACTTCAACCTCTCGATGCATCATGTCGTGAAGTATGGCGACCATGGCTCTCTGATACGTTGCCCCGGCGTTTTTCAGACCGAAGGGCATGACTTTGTAACAGAAAGTTCCCCATGTTGTGATGAAGGTTGTCTTGGTCTTGTCTTCATCGGCCATTTTTATTTGATTGTATCCTGAGAAACCGTCCATGAATGAGTAGAGATGGTTTCCCGCGGTGTTATCCACTAGAACATCAATATGAGGTAGGGGGAAGTTATCCTTTGGCGTGGCTTGGTTTAAGTCCCGAAAGTCCACGCATACGCGCACTTTTCCGTTCTTTTTTATAACGGGGACTACATTTGCCACCCATTCTGGGTAGTCGGATACTTCGATGAACCCTACTTCCAGTAGTTTCTTGACTTCTTCTTTGATTTTTAGCAAGATGTCGAGCCTAAATCTTCTTAGTTTTTGTTTTTTAGGTTTGACATCTTCCCTTGTGGGAAGCCTGTGAACTACTATCGACTGGTCTAGCCCTGGCATGTCACCATATGACCAGGCAAACACATCTGCATATTCGATTAATAGCTCGGTTATCTCACGTTTTTGCTCGGCACTCAAACTGGTCCCGGTTTTGAGGTTCTTAGGGTTTTCCATGCTGCCTAAATTTACTGTCTCCACAGGCTCGTCAATCGAGATTCCGCTTTGTTCATGTTTTAGCCAATTTTCTTGTATTACTTCGTGGTCCAAGATATCGTCTTCAACAATTGACCCAGCAGCGTTGGAAACGATATCAGCGTTTTTACGTTCTACTTGCGCGAAATATCCCTGATGTTCGATGGTGGGAGATCTGAGTGAAATAAAAAATGAAATCATATATAATAAAGAAACAAACCATGATGGAATTTGATAAATAGTCTTAATAAAATTTGTTCAATGATTTTTTCTACTCTTGAGCTAACCTAGCGCTATTGATAGGACAACAAAACCAGTTTGTTCAGAGCTGGATGTCGGGAGATTGATTCCCCTTTGTTGTTGTCCTCTTTGTTTATTCGAAGCTCTTGAATGGTATTTGCCCTTCGGAAAGATTGTTGGAGAGGTGGGATGCACATTTGGGTGTCAATCAGCTTCCCCTTCATTCTGCCTTTAACACACCTTACTTGTGCTTCTTCCGCGGCCGTAGGAACATAGTCAACGCTAGTGTTGTTGCAGTTGCTGCTGTTTACCATTTTGATCTTTAAGCGGGTATGTATCGGGCTTCTGGAAGGGTTCGGTTGCTTGGGAGCTATTTTGATACCTGGTGCGCATTTTTTCTTTTTTAGTATGATGGATGCAAGAATGATATGCATGTGTCACGCAGATGCTAAAAGATAAAAGGGTTGACAACTGATTGACAATGTATTATTAAAACTTCACTTTTATTAATAATTCTGGAGTTCAATAAAAATGAAAGATTACAAATAATGCTCTATTTCCTAGCTCTTTTGGTCTTCTGTTGTGGAGGCTCAAACTTCTCATTGATGACAGCTTCTAATTCTTTGACTTTGGCTTGGCATTTCTCTAATTATGCTTCTAAAGCCTTGTTCCTCCGGGTTGTACAAAGTAAACCAATGGCCCAGTACCAACTTCGGGTCCAAAGGTTTGTACACCCGTATTTATTTGCGGAGGAGGCGATCGACTGCACTACTAGCCATCTATTACAATAGGAAAAAGCCTAGTTACAAACAGGACTATGAAAATGTTACAGGGAAATAGTCCTGAACTCCAAGGACAAAATAACAAACCATTACATTGTCATCCAATTGTCAACCCCTCGTATGATGCTATGTATGCAAGTAGGTTGGTTATAACTGGTTCCCGAGCTCTATGGCCTCCCGCATTTTCGAAGAAATGGATCTCAGGCCATATCGAAGCATGGGGTGGGGTAGCCTAATCGGTCTCGAACGGTGAATCAACTCACTTCGCCCGAAACCTACACAATGCCCCCCCGTCTTAGGTTTCTAGGACGGTCCGGGTTCGACCGCATCTACTCACATAGATATATGCATGCAAAGCCCCCACAATAAAGAAAAACTGAAAATCTAACTAAACCCTGAAAGGTTAGCAACAGAGTAACAAAATGAAACACATTTCTTAAAGATAACGATTTGAAAGGATTCAAGTGGCTAGCCTACTGGCATGGGTCCCCAGTGGAGTCGCCATCCTGTCGAGTCTAATTTTTGAATTCCCATTCCTAATCCGATCTAAACTAAACCCTATGCTCATCTAATCTAGATCCTCGACTTGAGTTAGGAATTTCGTTTGATTTTTGGAGTCGCCACCCAACTGTTGTTGGGAAAAAGTGAATTAAGACTAAAGGAGCGGATTAGTCTTAATTTGGACTACTAGTCGTCGTTATTTCCTCTTCTCGTTTTTATGAGAAGAAAAAAAAGGGAAAACCAGAGTTTCTAAGTCCGGAGGCTAACCTATTAAAACCTATGCGGTTACCACCTAATCTCCTAAAATTGTTCATCTTTAGAAATGTGTTTCTGTTAATTTTTGTTATGTCTTTGAATTTATTTCAAGAAAAAGGATTTCATTTATTTTATGGGTTGACCCGAATGGGTGCCTACGTACCTGCTACTCAGGATCAAACAAGCCGTAGTTCGCTTTTTTTCGAAAATCTTAAGTTTGTTTGGTGAATTTTGATTTTTGAAAACTCTTTTGATTTACGTTCTTAACATCTTTGGGATTTTTCTAAAAATTTCTAAGCCTAAACTTTGAATTTGATTTTTGAAAATGATTTTGGGGGAAAACATCTATTTTGAGTTTATTCGAAGAAAAGGATTTTCTAAGTGTTAAAACTTATTTTTACGATTCTTTTATAATTCTTTTGAATTTTTTATGATTTTTGTGATTTTTATGATTTTTGTGATTTTCATGATTTTTGTGATTTTTATAAGTTTTATAAGTTTTTCATGATTTTTGTGATTTTTATAAGTTTTGTAAGTTTTTCATGATTTTTATAATTTTTATATTTTTTTGTTGAAAATTGTATCTTAAGTTTATTTTCTATCCTATTTTGAAATTTAAAATTTTATTTATTTTTTTTCTAATATTTCTATTATTTTCCTTCATTTTTATTATTTTTATTTTATTTTTTCTTATTTCCAATTTCCTATTTTCTATTTTCTACATTATTAAATCGTAGAAAAATACAATTCCTACATTTTCCTACTTATCGACAATATAAATAAATAAATGGCTAACAATATAATAAATAATAATAAATAAATTCAACATAAACAAATAAAAAAAATAAATAAAATAAATAATAATAAAAAATCTGGAAAATCCGACTTACCTGGATCGGATCGGTGCGCGGGTCGGATCGGGCCGAATCGGGTCGGGTCGGACATGGCGGCGGTATTGGCTCGTTCACGGCGTTCCGGCGGTCGTTTGCGGCGGGTGAAGTGTCGAATCCTAGCTTCTTGGGGGTGCTGAATCCGATGGTGGTGGCGGTTTACTCCCAGAACGTCTCCTTGCGGTGGTTTGAACTCCGGTCGGCGGTCTCGGCTTCAAGTTCCTCCGGCGTACTCCGATTCGCTCCTTTCTCTCACTTTTTCTTCGTGTTTCAGCTTCCTCCTGTTCTCCTCTATTTATAGGAACCTCGAACTCCTCTTGGATAAGCTCGAATTGGCCGATTTAGATAAACCCATATTTTTCCGTTTTTGGATTCGGTTTTATCCCGGCGATTTGATGTAAATATCTTGTTTTTCTTTGATTTTTCTGATGGATTTGGCTTTATCTTGACTTTAATCTAGAAGATTAAAAAGAAAACGGTCGATTTCTTCTTCGTCGGACCGGCTCCGGCTCCTCCTCCGATTTTCCTGGGCGAAGAAGACAATCACGCGCTATGCACGCGTTTCCTCTTGGCCAATCACATGCTGCCACATGGCAGCTCCAGAGAAAAGAAAGAAAAAATTGCATCGAGTGCTCGGGGGAAGATTCGAACTCGTGACCTCCAAGTCTCCCGCACGTTCCCAGCGCACGCACGAACCAGCTGAGCTGGCCCAATTTCCCGATTTTATTTACATCGCAAATTGTACATATGCGATGCAATTTTTTTTATTTTTTTGTATTTTTTGAAATTTCAAAAATTTGTAAAAATTGTTTATTATTCATTATTTCTATTTCTGAAATCATTTTTCAAAATTGAAGTGTTTTCCTATTTATTTTTATTTTTGAACATTTTTATTATTTTATGCTAAATTAGGAAAAATTGGGAAAAATTAGGAAAAATTGAAAAATTGATTATTACTGAAAATTATTGACTCCTAGGGCAAAAATGGGGTGTTTACAGTATGTATGTATATATGTATGTATGTATGTTCATGATGCAAGCACTACATGGCATGCTTAGAAAAAAATTAATAATAATAAAATATTACAAAGGCTAATTGACCAGCAAGTGAGAGGAATTATATTATACATGTGGCTTAAGGGAATAAACATAGGTATTATCAAAAGAAAAATCCTCAAGCCTCCTTGTATCACCAACTTCTAACCTCTCAAAATGAAATCCACACATTGAACCATATTTTTTTGGAATACTCAATAAGTGGGAGAAATGTAATAATTACCTAGCTAAGATAATAAAAAATTAGAGGAAAATCAAGTAAGAGGTTAAAGGAAAATTAAGGAAAATACAAGGGACAATATTCAACTCGATTAAAGGGTTTAGAAGTGACTTGCTACAATGCCACTCGAAGGGCTAACATTTGGCCCTAGGAAGCGTTTAACCAATAAAGGAGTGGGTGGCAATAGTGGTTGGAGGCTAGCTAAATGGGTAATACTAAAGTTTGACTAAAAATTGTATATATTAATAAAAATATTAAATGTGTGTGGGAAATTATGAAAAAAAAAATGTTAGGTAATTTTATATGTACATTAATGCTATATCTTGATTTTGTTGAAATTCCATAGCATGTATATAGGTTCCATAATTAATGCTCCATTCTAAATGAAAATGTAGTGCAATTTTTGAAATAAGAAATGATGTAGTTTCAACTTGATTCTTGGTGTGTAGTTACTAGTAGGCCATATTTGATTTACACAAGAAGAATTTTGAAAAACGAAGGCATTTTTGAATTTTTTGTGAATTTTTTAGTGCAAATTGTCACACTACTAGCACATTTTGTTTTAATTAATCTAAGGGACTTTTGTGAAATAATTTGAGCTTGTTGATTTATTAAAGACATTAAGGTTGTAATAAGAGATTGGGAAATCAATCAGAATATAGTTAATTGATATATATCATAAGATTATATGTTTGTGTGTCTATGTCTGTGTGTGTGTGTGTGGTCAAAACCATCCTCAAGGAATCAATTGGGTTCGTTTACCATCTACTATGTTATTTCCTTGATACGTAACTATATGGTAGTAAAATGAGTAAGCTAGATTGATTTTGATATCATTAGAATAATTATCAAACAATTAAAGTTAGTTAGTGAATTATCTGATACTAGTTAATTTGATTCAAAAAGGAATGAGGAATGATCGATTGATTATTATGTAATTGGAGTGCCAAGTAGGGAAAATCTAAGAATAAATAATGCTAAATCTAAAATTCAATGAAAGTGCATAGTGTACTAATTAGTGAAGCGAATTTAGGTAATCTTGTAAGCACAAGAAGAATTCTGGGGGTTCCTTTTGTTAGTGATTTTATTGATTGGTTTGCCAAGTGAGTACCACCTTAACTTGACTGATTGTGTTGCAAGTGGCCTATAATGCAAACTTCTTATTTGTTGGTTGTTGGGCCCCCTCATAATCATTTACTGTGATCATTACAGAAGGATTTTGGATTTTAATCCTTGGTATTATTGTGCTGAATGCTAGATTAGTTGAAACATTATAATATTACTAGTGTGTGAAGTGGGTGTGGGATTTGATGCTCTGATGCTTGATTCGTGCTTGAATTGTGGTTGTAACATGAGGTTCTCTATTATTGATAAAGTTTTTACCTAGGGTTTCATCTAAAGTTTCGTGTTGGCTTAAGGGTTTGATTTGGGATTTTTGGTGCTTATATTTGTTTGGCATGAACACAAATGACCTTTGGACACAAACTATATATATCCTATGCTCTAACCTAAGATTCTTAAGTAAAGCAAGTCTTGCTTCCTACTCAGTAAATTTGTAGTATAATCTTTGAATTAACCCAGTAAGTTTGTAGCATGATTAATGAATTGGCCCAGTATTAGTGACCTATGGGGATTGATTGCCTCATGCATTTGTGGTACGTGATAAGCTTATAAAACTCTCTAGCATGTATTATAAATGTATGGGAAACAAGTTACAAATTGATAAGTTTTTTAATGAAGTATAAGGGTAGTATATCTACTAAGTGCTAGGTCAATTTATGACAAATGGTTTCAAGTTTGGAAGGTAGAAACCCATACCTAGTGTAATTGGGAAGTCTAGTAAGAGACCTTACTCGAGGATTGTGTAGACATTTCAAGCATAACCATGAGTTTGCATTATGTTGGCACTATGATAAAATGTTTTGCTACTAATGTGCTTTATTTATTTCCTTAAGATTTTGTGTACTCACTTTGCTTCTTAAGAAAATGAGGGGTTAGTGTTTTGCTAACTTTAAGTACAAGCACACAAGAGAATGAGTAGCAGATTAGGTTTTAGGAAGAGCTTTAAGTGCACCATTTTTTCCGATGGGAGCTTTTTAATTTTGGTGTCCTTTTGAAAATAGATCACTATGTTACATTATAGATAACTTCGATTGTCATATGTAAATTTAGAGACAAATGTAATGCTTTAGCTACAGTTTGTATATATTAATCCAAGTGGTGTAAATAGTATAGAAGCTTAGAGAATCATGTAAGCCAAGTTCTTGGTGAATCAAAATTCTACTAAGTATTGTTGCATATATTATAGTAGGTGTTGATGAATCTATGGAGTTTATATCATAGGTTTGCACACCAAGATGCACTTGTAGTTAAGAGTGATTTAAGTTAATGTTGTTGTAGTTTTGAATGAGAAAATATGCACAATTTCTATGTGAAATCACCTTATCTCCATTTAGGAGATGATTTAACAATATTAGCTTCAGGTACCAGGTTAGCATTGTGATGGATTGTACAAGTTTAGTTAAGACCTAAAAGGTGGGTCATTACATTATGATTGAATGCATGAAAAATATTTACAATTAAACAAGCATTGTAAATAGTGTTGTTATCTCTTTCTTTTTTAAGCTCCTTTGTGTTTGTTGCATACAAGTCGTTGCGAAAACTCTCTCATATATAATTTCCAATTCCCTTATTCACTCCATGTCAAATACTTTTTTTGAACATCTATATTATTCAAGAAAGACTTAATTGAAGCGAAAATTTGAAAGAAAAAAAAAAAAAAAGCTAGCATGAAGCAAATTATGGAGTGGAGAAAATTTATGGAAGATGATAATGATGAATACTTACATATAACCTGTACAAGAAGCAATACGAAAAGAGATGATAATGCAGTTTGCAATACTTATTTAACTATGAATATTTTTCACATCATATGCTCTACTCTAAGGCATTATTATTGCAATAAAATGTTGCAATACCCTTTTTTTGTTGGCTTGAATCCAATCCCCTATTTTAATTGTTATGGACTTTTAGGAAAACGGAAAGACAACTTAGAAATCAGTATAATGCGTGGAAAATATTAACACTTATAATGATGTAACAATTTTTACATTTTAGTTGTCATTTTCAGCTGTTTTGAATCAAGCAAGAGTCCTATGCCTTAGTCTAGACATAGTAATACTTGAGCGCCACGGGCTAGTTTGAACCAAATAAATGACATGATAAATTTGGGGTATTTCGTTGGCAAAAAAAAAAAAAAAAAAGATAAATTTTGAATTCTTCCTTAAATTCTCATGTAAATTAAAATAGTAATTTTTTTTTTAATAGTAATGTGTTTAAAACTCTGTGCTCGCCTTTTGGTGCATCTTACAAAGGTCTGGCGTAGGAATGGCAAGGAGCCGTATATGGATTTGCCTGCCTAAGTATCCGTGCAGGTTGGGTTTTGAAGATCGAACTGGATATACTTATCTGTTTATACCCGATTGCCTTTGTTTATTTATTTATTTATGTTTTATTAGACTATATAGTACTAGAGACGTAGGAGTGAAGTACTAAATATTTTATTATTATGGGAGGTTTTATTCATCTTTAAAAAAAGAAAATCGAATGTCAATAGTATTTCTGCTGTAGTAGCAAGTAGACAAAGAGGGTAGTTGTTGTTGCCTAGCGAAATTTCGTGCTTGTGACTCTACAGTAAACAAAAGCTTCTTTATTGTTAATTTTAGTCTACCATTTCTACCTAAACTTTGGAGACTGTCGAGCACTCCTGTTCCACCGATCCACGACTATGACATATGTAGGTTTATTAATTGAAAATAAATAAATAACCAATTTCAACTTCAACGTTAATTCCAGCCTCAGTATATAGATATATATATTTATAAAGGACTGCATTTCATGAAGCTCCAAGGAGGCTATGGTAATAGAGGATTGGCTTTTTTTTCTCTTTTTTTTTTTCTTTTAATAAGCGTGCTTCTACATGAAGTAAACATATGAAAAGGAACTTTATAGTATAAAAAAAAATTTAAATTACGTGATAATATTTTGTATGAATCTTTATTTTAATTCATATGCACGACAGGCAAGTGTTTTTTAAAAAACTTAGATACAAAAAATTTGATAATACTTTAAGTACCGGGTTTTGCGAAGTGATGGGACACTTTGTCTGATGAGACCGCTCTTGACGGAGTCACTGTGAATGTTGAAATACGTGAGAGTTAATTCATCCAATGGTAATTCGACAGATTAATTATGCTTCTTCCAAACTTCTTTCACAAATTCCAGTAATTAAAATAACCCTTTCTAATAAAGACTCTTTAACAATTTTTACCGCTTAGTCTACTTATCATTTTAATAGAGTTAATTTAATTTTTAATCTTATTATTAAATTATATATATTATATTTTTATTATTAATTATTATAAAATCTTTACCATTACGGATAAAATCATAAAAAAAAAAAACTACAATGACTTGGTATTTACTTTATTCCTGAAAAACTTAAAAATGTTGCATCATTCTGAGCTGGGAGTATGTTAGTTTGGATTTTATAAAGACCGATTCAATACCAAACTTCGTACTTATGCGGTCCTTGAAAGATATCGTTTGCCCTAAAATATGATTTTCCTTGTCAACAAGAAGTACTAATCCGAATAATACACGATTGATCTTAATCACATTTTTTTTCGTGTAAGTAGCCCATACGATTTGACGAGCTTTTACCTTATACGTCGTTTTCGGACCTGTTCAATCATATAAGTAATAATGTTGCCTACGATACTTCAAGAAAAATAAATAAATGTTTCCAGCAGCAATGCGTCATTACTTGTCATGATGATTTCATTAGTCCATTTCTAGTTCTTGGGGTTTAAAATATATATATATATATTGATGGGCTTGATTGCATGGAACCATAAATCGATTAACTATAAATCCTTACATCATATGATACCTAAACCCATCTGAGTAATATTATAGAAATTTAGGTATTTCATGTGACAACCTTGAAAAAATATTTAATAGGTATTATCAATCATTTGTATATATAAATATTAGATGATTTGGACATATGATGGTATATATATATATATATATATATATTAAAAAACTATCTAAATTTTATTACTGCCTATTCATCAATATCCAATAAATCATTAATCACTTCTCTTTCATGCATCAAGAATACCAAGATTTGCTTTCGTTCGTTCTATTTGATTCTAAAAGCTTCATGCATTGATTCTGTCTGTACTGTAAGTGGAAAATTTTCGTATAAACAGCTCTATTGATGTCAACACATTATTAATTAGTAGTAGTAGTTGTTGTAGAAAGACTAGAAGGTATGGCGTATTATAATTACATTACTTACAGATTTTTTACGTTTGAATTTCCATCTTCCAAGTAACTTTCTACAGATAATCTCGTTTAGAAATTATTTATTTGTAAATTTTACACAAAAGTACAAATTATTAGTTTTTTTATATAAATGTGAAACATAATATATATATATATATATTTTGCTAAAAAAACATAATATTTAAAGTTTAAAATATTTGAGAATAATGTCTAACATACTTTTATTTTCTATTTCACTTATTAGCGTAACGGTCAATTGTAGTTTATATATAACTAAGTCATAAGTGATCTAATTTAATATTTACAGTTTATCATATCCAAAATACCTACAACTTCAATACTCCATCAATTTGAATTTTGTTATAATTAAAATATAAAAAAATACGTTATTATTAATTTGAAAAATTTAAGGAAATTTTTATATTTATATTTATTAAAGTTACATATGAAGCAAAGTAATTCCGATTTCGAGTAAATGCTGGTGTTACGAAAAAGAAGCACAACAAAGTCAGAACCATGGTTATCTCAAATAACCTAGCAAACCCTTTCATTTCTACCTTGCTAATGACTTGCAATTATGATGTAATATGGTGTATAGATGTTTGATCATTTTATATACAATTTAATAGGAAGATTAAGTTTTTTTTTTTTTAATCTATAGAAAGTATATTTATTTGTATTTTCTTCGATCATACATTATCCAAAAAAACACGAACGATGAGTGATCATTTAGGTTAATCCCTTTTCTTCCCCCATCCACGAACTGTAAGTATAGTGCATGCTTGGATAGATGCAGGATCGATCGCAATCGTGAAATACTAGTTCAATTTCTTTTCTTCTCAGCAACATAGGACGCCTCACCTAGTCTTTCTTTTCAGACCATTATTATACATGTTAACATCATTTAAATAGTGAGAAACGACCTGTCCAGTAAAGGTGTACATACCGTGCTTGTTCTTCCCTTCGTATGGTCAAATCTCAATTCAAAAAGCAAGCCAAACAATGTAATATATATATAGAAAGATTGCCTTTTTCCTAAGTGATATTAGTATTATTATATGATCGTTTCAGTAAGCATCTGATGGATTTCTTCTTCAACTTTGACCCCTTCGTAATTTTCATGAATTAAAAGAAAAACACAGTTAGTGCTTGCAGCTATAAACATAGAATAAATTAACGAACCCATCCTTATATATATTAAAGGAACATTTCATATAATCCTAATAGTGCATTAAGACCCCTTTAAAAATATTGATATTTTTAAATTTCTCATTTAATGCAGTATTTTGTTAATCTTTTGTATTAATATATAATTGTATTTATTTTTTAGGTTGATATATCATTTGATTTGATTCGTATTGGTGGTCCAAATAACTAGCTTAACGTCAAACTGGTTCTCTTCTTATTGTTTTTTAGACACAAGAACAAGCAGAATAAACATCTTGTAACTACGACGATCCCATTTATATTACGAGGTTTTAACTCCGGCCAATTATTAATGAACGACTGTTACTACTTAGGATATGATTACATCGATTGAATACTAGTTTTTTTTTTTTTTTTTTGTTGACTCTTTTCTACCATATTTTCTAACTATATTTGAACTGAATTTTTGGATTGTTTCTGATTTAATAAGCTGCATCAAAAGTTAATTGTGTCTTTTTACAAGGTTGATATAGCTCAACCTCACGTAAATAAGTTACTAAATATCTGATTTCCCCTTTCCCCATCGTACGTATGGACTTATATAATATATGTGGAATTTATACTCCACCCAATCACATATTTTCGTGTGTTTTAGCTAAATAATGGATGTTTCATTGTCATATACATATATTTATTGCATATAGCCATGTGATGTTAGTTGATTAAGCATAATTTTGTCTCTAATTACATCTAGCCATGTGATGTTGGTTGGTTAAGCATAATTATGTCTAAGTAAAAGTTGTATATTGAGTGAGAGAGATGGAAATATGATTATTTTAATGAGGCAGGACGTTGTAATCGATAAAGCGTTCTTACTTTACCTAACTTCTAATGAAAGAAATTACCCAGAAAAATTAATGTCTAGTCAAAGTTTAATTCTAAAGTAATAACAAAATCAAACACCATTTCTATAAAGTAATGCTGTGATGAAGATAAGGGTGTGGAAGAGCTCAAAGTCTTAAAAGCAATTCTAAGAAAATAAACTATATATTAAATTCTGTCTCCACATATCTATTCACACCGAAATTTCAGGGCAAAGTGAAAGTTACATATAAGAATTAAATTCCACAGGATACAGACAAAACTTTATTTGATGGATGCCTTAATAGGACTCTTTTATTTGCTTGTTGCGTAATACTGAATATTTTTCACAAATCTACTTTAGTTGTGCCTTATGTTTAATAGAAAAATTAGGCACATGGTTGTGATAAATGTTTGAAGTCAAGTTTAATAGAAAATAAAACATTTTGAAGGTTTGCGTAAAATTTTTTTAATTATTTAAACAAATGATAAATATTATATAAAATAGTACACTTTTTATTTCTATTTGAACATCTCTATTTATACCACTTTGACAGCATTCGTCTACTACATATGTGACAATGATGATAAACCTGCATCGTCGTGTTCTTTGCTATCTGGCCACAAATGATCGAGTTTTAAATTGAAGGATAGGCAGTGTGGTCCTATGGCTTGGTACACTGGATCATGTGACATAATCTTGAGATTCTCAATTTGTTGTTGAAAGGAAACAAAACAAAAATCGTTGCTTCTTCTCCATGTTTGCAATTCACACCAGATTGAAAGAAAGCAAAAATCGTTGCTTCTTCTACATGTTTACATTTCACACCAGATTATTATAAGATTCCTTGCAAATTTTGGATAAAGTATTTTGGTTGTGCATCAATGTAAAAATTTTGATAATTTGCTACTGTGCTAACGACAAAAGTAACAAAAGAAGCAAAGCCATGCATGACAATTTTACGTGGAAAACCCCCCTGAAATTTATAAGGATATAACAGCAAATCTAGTATGTTGACCAATTTTTTTTTTTAAATATAAGAATGGAGTTTTTCTTTATATAGGGCTGTTTTGATAATTAGGTATAAACCTATTTAATGCCATGGACTTGCTTTTTGGATTAAAGATAAGTTTAGGGAGTTAAGTTTGATTATTTAGAGACAAGCAAAGGTTTGAGGTCAAATTCAAATAGAATATTAAATTTTTAAGCAATTAAAATAAATAATTAACATTATATTAGGTGATTAAAATAGAAGATTAAACTTTCAAGTGATTAAAAATGGTTCAAACAAATATTTTAAGTGATTCGAATAGAAATTCAATACTATTAATAACAACGCTATAATTGAATTCCTTATTTGAACTATTTAACGTCACATTAATTTTTTCTTTTAATTACTTAAAAATTCAATTATTTATTTAAACTTGACCTCAAATATTGATTTCATCACTTATAATTTTCCCTTTACAGATGTTTTAGGGAAATCTGGCAAGCTAAGCTCAGAATAGCAACTATAAAACTAGTTTGACTGCTCTTGATCGTTCTTGGTTGGCTTATGCACTTAAAAAAGCAAGCTTGGGCATGCTAAAGGCCAATATGAAATTCATCACATTAAAGGCCCAAGATAAGTTATAAAGGAATTAAAGGAGGTTTAATCTCTTTCACTGATCATCAAGAGCAATCTAATGAATATCAACAATGACTCCTCTTATCTAATGATCTTTATAGTCTTTCGATTGAGCCTTGAAATCTATCAATAAAGGCCCAATCCTCCTCATTCAAATGATTCTAGAGAGCTTAAGAAACCATCATACTACTAAAATATCTTTATGAATGATAAAACTATGTATTGAGGAAGAGTGTTTGAAGAATGATAAAGGATATTCAGGAGTTATCACGTGTGCATATAAGTTACTAGCAATGGCTATTCCCTTTTCAATGATTCTATTTAACGACATTCCTTCACATATCATCAGATACGTGGCATGCACGTAATCAACTAACTACACTGAACTCCACACATTGCCATTAATTAACCCTATTATAAGTATAATTGTATATAGACTAAATAGAAAACAAACAAATGTTGATCCAAAGGCTTTGATTGACAGCCAACATATCCTCTATCAGGTGAACAACTTGCTTTCAACCAGCGCATTATTACGGACGGTATGTTGGTGGACCGTTCCCCTTTACTCTTTCGTCTACATCATTTAGTGGACAGTTCACATTTATGAACGCTAGATGTTACATGTCAAATATGTATTTCCACATCAGCATGATGGCAATTTTGTAATTATAGACTAGTCGAGCTTTTACATATAAACATTTGTAGCAAAGTTTGTTAGTTAACGAACTTCATCCTTCTTCCATCAGATTTCTGTTAATAATCAGAGATCAATGAAGCTCTCATATTCATTCATGGTGATATCCTTGATTTCTTGTTAGTTGATTTCTTTACTCTAGTGTTAGTTTCACAGTATCTAACTCCCTTCATCGGACATTAGGAGCCTCAATTGGTGGACATCCATCTCAACCACCCCTGAGATCACAATGGTAGTAGTCCCTTCCTCAGTCCTAGAAATTACTTCACTATTATCACTCGAACCCATACGATTGTTGTAGTAAATTCCCCAAGCTATTTACAAGAAATAAAATTTTGCTCATGGGAAAGGGATCTGGTGGACCCTGATGGGGTTATTAAAGCAAGTCTTCTTAATTGGACTTCTATATTTTTATAATTAAACTAGTAGAAAATGCATCCATAATGCATATGCAAGAGAAAAAAAAATGCATCTATACTACCTAATAACATCAATTATGAGAAATGAAGATATTATTCATAAAATTGATGATAATATTTTAAAAGTTGACTCATACATTATATATAAATTATATGACTTATAAGGGTAATACGAATCAAACCATAAAATCGAATCAAACTATTTTAAAAAAGTATAATGATATTTTACTTGTAAGTAACAAAATTCTTTTGCTATAACATATCATTAAAAATAATTTTTAATTTACATTTATTGAAAAAATATATGTATTAAAATTTTATGACCATAATTTAGCAAATATGTATATAGGTTAACTAAAAATTTATGTTATATGCTACCTTAATGAAAAAATTAGTTATTACACATTTAAAAAATTTTAATTATTTAAATATTAACTTTATCAATCTCTTATATGATATTAATACATATTATTATCAAATAAATTTAGTACGTCTCATGTAATATTACATGCTAAGCAAATATATTTTCTTTAAAAACAAATTATGATTAAATCCGTAAACTAAACTGAATTGATAAGACTCAACTATACCTATTTTATTATGTGATTTTTATTATGTTTTAATAAATTTATTTAGTGTTATGATCGATTTTGATGCTAAATCGAGTTAAATTTAGATTTTCAAGGGCTAGGGAATAAATTTGAAGAATGAAGAAGAAATTTGGTCAAGTTTTAGGTAATTTGAAGCTAAAATGAGGCAGTAATGAAGTTTGGAAGAAGATCATGCCAAAGATTATGACCCATGCACTTTAACTATGAAGAAAAAGAAGTAGAATGAGTGACCAGAGAGGTTCACAGTTAGAATCACAACCATGATCTTGCCCATAAACATACAAATTTGAAAAATTTAAGCTAAAAAGATCAAGGGAGATCACAGTTCAATTCACGATTGTGAACACATTAGGAATTGCGAATTTTCCTACACTATATAAGGATTTTAAAGATAAGAAAGTGGAGACTTTTTGGCATTCAAGAACACGACAAAGGATTTGGAGAAGAGTAGTCAAGAGTCAACAGAAGTGCATATTTAGCAAAGTTTCAAAGGGGTTTTATTATGAACCTTTATTTTCTTGTTTTCATTCGTTATTATTATTATTAGAAAGTTGTTAGACATTGAAACCATAGGAAATATGTGATTGAATTCCTAATTCTTCTTATTTCAATTTTGTGATTCTTGATTCATTGAGGTCTAATTTAGTGTTCTTTATTTGTTCTTTGAATTAATAATTTTGGAGTATTGATTCAATGTTTGATATCATATATAAATTAAGAAATCCTATGTATAACCAATCTATGTAATTAGAAGAAGTTATATGTAACCCTAGAAATAAGGCAACGTAAATCATATGGATTATGATCAAATTTAATGGTAGGATTCATAAAAAAATAATATGAGTTGAAGGGTTTTAATTAGGAAAAAGTTTTAATTAATCAACTAAAAGTTAAGAATTGATAATCTCAAAAGAGTTGTTAATTTAACTTAGAAATCCTCATGGTATAATGAAATCAAGATAAGATTGATGGTATAAATCATATAGTTTTCCTAAGAAATTCAGTGTCTAGTTTAATAAAATTAGTTTAATTAGGTTTTAATTTAATTTTATTAGTTTTATTTTATTAACCTTAATTTGAAGGTTAGATAATAAAGCAAGAAGAAAATACTGGTAATTAAATTGTCTTTATGAGTTTGATCCGGTCTTACTAATAATATATTATATACAACCTAGTATACTTACTAATAATATATGGTATCAAATGATATATATACTAGTTAGATTTCTATATCTTGTGAAGAGTAAACATTGGGTCAATTCAAAATCAGCCTGGAATTGGCCTTAACCCATCGGATCACAAGATGACAAAAGCTAGAACCGACACCTGATCCATAGAGGGAAAGGTTCGGTGGTTTACGTGAGCCAGCCCTTAACATTTTTTTTTCAAATTATTTGTTTTTTTGTCAATTTTTTTTTTGTTATTTTTCAGATTAATTTTTTTTTTTGGATTATTTATATTTATCCATCTATTTTTTTTGTGAGTTTTTTTTTCTTAAATTTATTCATGTGAAAAATTAATCTACTATTTTAGCCCAAAATTTTATTGATTGATTAAAAATATTATAGAAAAAAAGAAAGAGACATTTGACCTTGTCTCTTGTACACGATTATAAAACTTTGAAAGTAAATAATAAAATTAAATAAAGAAGTACTACTCCCTTTATAAATTATCTCTAACATAGTGCAAAAAATAAATAATGTAGTATTACTACCCTTACAAATTAATTTGGCTTACCTAACATTAGGATCTAAACTAATGAAGCTTCCCCCCAATAGGACGAAGTCATTAAAGTATTCATCTTCTTCACTAGGTATCTCGTACAACTCTTGTGTTTTACTCCTTACCTTCAACCAATCCTCTATGCAAGCTAATGCTTCAACATTAACAAGTGACAGTCTTGATCATTATTAGGATAAGATAAGGCCCATTGTACTGAAAGCTTGTTCAACAACTGTTGTTGATGTAGGAGTAGCAAGAACTTGGCAAGTCATTTGAGAGAGGATCGGATACGTCTTCCTATGACATCTCCACCAGTCCAAGATGTTGAAGTCCATGATACTACTGTCACCAAATTCAAAGTTTATGTTGAAGTAGTGGTCGAGTTTCGTGTAGTCACTCAACTCGACACAGTGTCGCTTCAACCTTTGTGCCATCATTCGTTGCATAGGGAGGGTATGATCATGCATGGCACCATGTGGGCCACAAGACAGTGAGAGAGTTACGGGAACTTGACCACCATATACAATGGGAAAAGTTAGAATATAAATCTTCTATTGCCTAGATCACTCTTCATAGTTCTTATAAGACGGTAATGGTATAGGTGTCTTAAGTGTCGAAAATGGTGTCAACAATTTGATAATACATATTAAGATATTCTAAAAGCATGCCTTTCTTGCAACATGGATCTAAAATAAAAGTAACAAGATAAATTGTAGGAATTTGTCAATAATAAAGTAACCACTTTATAGCCATTTCATTAACAACCACCTAAAGAAATAGGTCACCTCAGGCTTCAAGCAGTATTGATAGTATGTTTATGGCATTTATTAGGAAAAAGTGAACACTAGTCTGATACACTTAAGAAAATGTCTGAGTATACTCATGAAAAACTCTCTTCATACATCCCAATCACTTGAGTGCAGTGGAATGTTTAGGACATTCATTATAGCAAAAGTGCATAATGCATATTTATAGAAAGCCATACTTTTCAAAAGTTTGATATGTAAAATTCTACCTATACTTAACATCTTTTCTAAATTTTTTAGATTGCATTTTGTTATCAATACAAAATTTTCGCTATGCCTTATTTACAGATGGATAGTCAATTAAAAAGTTAACTAGTTATCTTATTAGAGACATCTAAAAATTTAAATAATTCATATCATCCTTAACGTAAATATTTAAAATATAGTAGGCACATTATATGTAGAAAAAAGTCCTACCTAGCGTGAGTTGACATAATGCTTAAAGTTCATCAATAGATGCCATCTTAGCAAACGCATTGTCAAAACCAATTGAAAATATATTTTTTTTCAAAGAGTACTCAACTAAAATAATACTTATTATACAAAAAATATTTTGTGTCATATAGTGTTCATTAAAAATTCTAAGCACTATTAGTTTCTTTTATACTTGTCATGCATCATCTATCTAATGACATATAATTTCCATATACGAATCTTCCTGTCATGGATCGATCCATATATCCACGCAAGTAGAAATATGCATGTCAAGAAAATTAAAAAGAGTAGCTAATTCACACTTACTGTTGTGATATAACTTCATGATGGTTCGTTGTATCATTTTCAAGTTGTGACTTTATGAGCTTAGATTCAAAGCTTCTCGCCCGTACTCCAATCAGTGCTTGGAAAATGCGTGACTATATAATAGGTCACATTTGGCTAAGTATTTTGCTAAGGTAACTTTTTTTCTCTTAGCAGAATACCAAAATGGGTCTACTGATTGCAATCCACCTAACTGGGAAATTTATTACTGTGACTTATCTATGTCGAACTCTATGGGGTGCTTCAATCACATATACCTATTCAAAGTCCCATAGCCCTCCCCCTACTTTCGCACGTAACTTGATCGACAATAGTTGCAATATGCATAGGTGCTCCCATTTTCCCTTGTAATTTTACAAAAATGTTTAATAAAAACATCAAATTTAAATGGTGCAAGTGGCTTACCCATGGAGCCAGAAGGGCCACATATGTGGTCCGATACTTCTTCCTCTAGCACTTCCTAAACATCATCTTCCTCTTCTTCTTTCGCCTCCTCCTCCCTACCCTCTTAGGACAATGGTTGGCTTTGTCCATCGGGAGTCATATGCTCAAAGCCTAGTGGTTGCATCATCAAATCCTTTAGCCACTCATTGGTGAAGTCGTTAATGTCGTAATCCTCCACTTCAAACAATTGTTTAGTTGCATGTTACACAGATTTTCCCTTATCACCTTTTCTAGAACCTCCTTTCTTACAAGAAGATGAACTTTAGAAGAAACTTACCACGCTTCAAATTAATATAAAAAAGAAAATACTTATATGGAAAACCATAATGTGATGATCTGCTAATTGGGAAAAAAAAAACATATATTTAGTGGAAGACACTTAAATATAGGTAGCAATAGTAATCTATATAACAGAAGTATTCGTAAACTAAATAAATTGAAAAGTTGAGCAGATAAGAGTACAAAAAATATTGAATACACAAGAAATTAGGTATATTTTTTTTTTCATAGAGAATTCCTAGTGGTGTAGAGGCATGAATTTATACAACATTTTTTGTTTATGTTCCCTCGCAATATTCAAATTCAAAAAATTTGAAGACATTCTAATAAAATTTACTTGCAAACCTATTTCTAACTTCAAAAAACAAAATTCAAATTTCTTTAGCTGCATACACCTACGCCAACAATCCTACAATATTTGTTGTATTACTTTTTCCTCCACTGTTTTCTATACTCTATATCTTGCCTCCTCTTTGCATTCATTTTTTCAAAAATTTTGTTACTCTTTTGCAAACAATTTGTATGCTTCCACGTTCCACCTTTCCTCTTTATTTTCAACCTCCTACAATTAATGGGTTGAAGACTTATCTTGTCAAAAAAAAAAAAAATTCTCCACCGTGTGCACCTGTCCTCTTTTTTCTTTTCCCAACATTTACTACAAGTTGCAACGTTTCCTTTGACTTGCTTTTTTTTTTTTTTTATAGTGGGTCGACCCATCGGTTCAGACGGGTTGCATGCAATCCGCTTGAAATCTATCTACCCAACGAATTTCCAGCCAGATTGAACCGATCCCATGAGCTAATTCAAGCTGAATCGACAAGTCGACCTAGCCCTTTTCTATGATTAGTGGAGAGTGGTGATACGTCCTTCGAGATTTGTTTCGGTATAGCTTAATTCACATTTATCTTGAAATACTTATATTATACTATTAGATCATGAAGTAGGTACTTCATCATCAAAAAAATATCATTCAAGACACTTTTAGGGATGGAAAATAATTTTAGATTTTTATATTACCGTAATATAAGTATATATATATATATATTTATGCTTTATTCTTGGTATGTAATATTGGTCATGGCCCTCAGTAGCCTTTTACTCCTGCGTCTTTCCTACTCTTTGCTTAAGCGTGTAGTATGCAGAGTTTCATTTGCTAAATTTAAAATTTTTCCAATTTTATTTTTACGAGTCTGAATGTATAAATGTTTTTCTTTGCATGTCAAAGCTGTGTGTATGTGTCTTTATCCTATCTTTTCCATGACTCTTTTTTTTGTTCACATATGGCACGCACCGTCCACCCAGATCCGGCATTAATAGAGGGGAAAGCAAAAGGAAAAGAAAACTAATTGCGTTTATTTGTTCGCTCCTAAAACGGCATCGTTGAAGAATCGAGACCTGCATATCCACCCCCCCACCACACAAGTACACAGTTGTCAATTCCGTGACCCCGGATAAGAGCGACTTATATATTTGTTTTATAAGTAAAATAGACACAGGAGGGTCTTGACGGCTTTATTATTAAACCAATAAGCCAATATATCATTGGTATTTTTTTAAAATGTTATTTTAGGAGCAATAACATCTATAAAACCCCACCTTCTCTGCCTCACATGTGTTAGTTGAAATTTGGAACCTCCTACCGTATCACTCTTTCATACACTTGCTATCAAAAATATTACCTACTTATTCTTGGCATAGGCAATAGCATATCATCATAAAGCAAACATTGTTATTGATCTCTTGAGACAGCAGGAGCGAAAAAACATCATGGGAAATTGCATGCAGACGTGCACACAGTGGAAGATAGAACAGATCTTCAAGCTGCATCAACAGCAACAGCAACAACAACAACAACAACATCACGAGGAAGTAGTAATGGAAGCAAAAGGCTTCGATGCGAGCAAGGAACATGGCCGCAATTTGGGGGAAAGTGGGATTAGGATTAAGGTTGTGTTGAGAAAGGAGGAGTTGGAGATGTTAATGCTTCAGTTGAGCAAAACGAAGGGAGGGAACAAGACGAGACTAGATGAGGTTTTGGTTGAGATAGAGAGAGGCAGAGAGAATAATAATATGAGTAATGGATGGAAGCCTTCTCTTGAGAGCATAATGGAAAGTCCTGAAGTTCCCGAAGCAATGGACAGATCATGACCACATGTAATTAATGATCTTCTAGCTAGCTTTTTCTAATAATCTCTTTTTAGAAGCTTTTTTTTTTCTTTTTTAATTTTGTTTTTTTGTGTTTGCTACTTACCTTTTTATCCCAAGTGTGGGTTTGGAGGATGATGACACAAATTTGTAAGTACTTTTTACATCAATGAAGAACCCTCGAGAGGGAAGAACTATATTTTCTTAAGGTTTTAAAGTTGTGCTCTACAGTTAATTTTATGGAAAATGTTGCGGATATCTGAAAGCAGTCATTAAGAAATATACTTATCTTTTTCTTTCTTTCTTTTTTTTTTGATAAAGCATGTAATCAATACTATAAAGTAGGAATAGTGCTCCTTGTGGAAGTTTTATGCACTCGTTAAGGGAATAATTATTTTATTTTACAGTAAATGCATTAGGCTTTTTGACTTAGCTCGGTTAGGTTGGCTGGGAATATGACCCACGGTGACTTGTTTTTCTCTTTTTTTCGTTTTCCTTTTGTGAAGTATGATAGGTAAATGACTAAAATACACTTTTGTTATTTGTCATGAGCATACTGGGCTTACATGGTCAGAAAAAGCTTAATTAGAATACTACTGAGCAAATGAAGGATTAAGGACCTTGCACTCTGATGTAACCCTTTTTCTTTTATACTAAGCTTGGTAATCTTTTAGGTATGTATATCCTAATTTTTAATGTTATTTTATGATTTTTGCCCCAAGCATATTGTGGAGGTTTTCCTTCTTACCTTTTTTTTTTTTTTTTTTTTGGTATTCACAGATTTGTTATGAACATCCAAACAAACTACTAAAAACAAATGCATATTGACAAGTATACATGTAATTTACTGGTTAATTTTCGTGGCATGTTTGACGATTGATACTTGCATATATTAGCAACATAATCCCTTTAAAAGTAAAAAATTTAACCATATCCACTTTGGAGTTTAGAGGTTTTCTTTTTATTTATTTATGATTCGTGGTAAAAATGGTGTAAGAATCCATAATTTCTTAGTTGATTTGACTGCAATGGATTTTCCTCAAATTTGAAGTACTCAAACCCTCGTCCAATCATGGTTTCTAAAGCTATTAAAAGTCAATTTACTTCGTAGTTTGTTATTAACTCATTGTTGAATATTCATTGGTCCCTAACAGTGATACCATTATGCAATTCGAGGTAAACATGGGTACCCTTATAGTGTTATCAATCAATAATTGGGAGGAATTATCAAGTTTAAGGTATCACGTAGTTAATTGAATTGAGTTTGAATTTTAAAAATAAATTCAATTATAATTGACTATGATTCTATCTTATCATAAAAAACTAAATTAAGTCTATGTTTTATCACTTTAAGGAAAAAGAAATCAATGCACTTTTTATATCCTAAGCCTTTTGGTTCTCAACATTTTCAAGGTTCAATTGGATGGAACATTTCTCTAAAACCACATGATTCAATTGATTTCGCACAAGTGAATTATTTAAGGCATGACATATCGGAAATTAGGTATGCAAAATTGCAACCCCTTGTTTGGAAGGGAAAATGAGTCCAAGGAAAGAATTAGAAAGAGACTGATATTCCTTTTAGACTTATTGATTATTTGATGCCTCAATTTGGCATGATTATGAGTTATATCTCATACAAACACATTTTTCTTAATGTTAAGCTAGGAATGTTTACCAGTAAAATATTTATGTTCTTGTGATATAAATATAGATCGATCAAGTTCGATTCGTATTAGTTATTATAACACAAAATGGTTCCCACACTTAATTACAAGTACAGATAAACGCAGATATATGCTTTCTATCATGAAGCAAAATAGATATCCAGTCAAGCTTACTGACCTATGGTCACTAAGTAGCTCTGCTGTACTGGTAAATTTGGGTGGCAAAAAGATCATTGCTAGGCAGGAGAATAGTTTATTTTGGAACAATTCAAGTGAATATTTATTTGTACTAATCGAAAAGTTTCTAGATGAAATTGGACCTGAAATAAACTTTGATCCTAATTTAAAATTTCATGCGATAAGGGATGACAAACCAAATATATTATATTTTATATTTTTGCTCGTAGCATTTATGTAATTAGAAATGAGAAAATTATAAGGTGGATGGAAATTCCATGTGGAATTAATAGGGTAGGGTTTGAACTGATTGGCAAATCATAGTTATGGACTTTTCTTTCTGGCAGGCAGCTGCTGATAGGTGAGAAGAGACAATGGTCGTACGCCTTTTTTACTCGTTCAGTATTCATGTCCGGCCTACCGTCTGTACAGGGAACTTTTAGGACGTCGCAAGGTTTGATTTTCATTTTTATATGAATTGATTTCATGACAAAAACCCGACACAACATTAAAAGCTTCCGAAGTAAGTCTTGCATTCACATGGTGTGGTTGGAGAGATTTAGTAAATGATTTACTAAATGATTGTTGTGATTCTGTTCCGACTATCGACGCTGATGTCGTTTTTCACTAATAATTCAACACTGTAGCTCTTGCAATATGTGCTCGCATGGCATCTCCTCGAGCCAAATCCAGCTTTTAAAAGATGAAGTTTGGTTGGTTAAAAAATTATGAAGTTTGACCCGATTTTGAAAGTTGTATATTCGAGTTCAAACTTAGTTTGATTATTTAAATGAGAGCTTGAACTCATCTATATAAATAAGTTAAAAATGATTTTGAATTAAAATTAAAATTTAAAATTAATTTCAAAGTTTAAAATTTACTTTTTTTATTTTTTTATTAAAATTTTATTATTTTAAACACAAATTTATAAAAAAAATAAAAAATGGTTACATCTATTCAAAATCATGCATTATCCAAACATAGTATATTTTAAAATTTACTACTTAATATAAGAGGGGGAAAAAAATGAAGAAGTTCAAAACATGAATTTAAGTGACTCGTAAAAATCTTTTCTTATAACATGTTATATTTTTTTAATATAATATAATTTTTAATATAACATATCAATTCACAAACCTACTTTTGAACATATTTATAACTCAAGTTATTAATAATATAAACAAGAGCCTACTCATGAACTTGTCAGCAAGCTTGTTCATGAATCAACTCAATAACAATATAAATTAGCCTACTTATGAACCTATTTATGCATCTGTTCACAAACCAACTCATAAATATATAAATGAACTTGTTTGCAAGTCTATTTACAAAACTGCTTACTAACAAAATAAATAAGCCTAATCCCAAACATGCTCACTAGCAAGCTTGAGAGCCTATATAAAAGTTCAAACTCAGTTCATTTAAACAAATGAGTATTATTTTAAGCTTAAACTCAACTCATTTATTAATCAAGCTCAAGCCGAGTTAAGTTCAAAACAAGTCGAGTTTGAGTAACTTGCAAGTAACTTGACTTATTTGCAATCTTAATGATGAGTAAAGAATTTGAACCGGATAAATCTTAATAAAAAACCAACATTCACACTATTAAATTATAGAAACCTCAATAGGATAGTATTTCTAGGATTGGACAAATTCAAATATGATATACAGTTCGTATTTACATAGGTCTAAATATTTTACTTGTATTCCAGAATAGCACTTAGGCTGACAGCTGGTGGCAGGAGGACATGAGATATGAATGGCCGCATAATTAGCCAGAGGCCGAAGTGTGCGTTCACATTGAAAAAAAAAACGACCAAGAAAACAGAAAAATGATATCCAATTTCAAAGAAATTAAAAATAAAAATTGCTCTACGTTTTGGTACACTTCAAACCATTTTTCCTTTCTAACATAGGATCAAGGTTGCAATTTAATCAGCTATCTTTGAATACATAAACCAGACTATAAAGCAGTCTGTAAGGGCATGAAGCTTGTGAAACCGGATAAGAATGCATGCACTGCATATGTTAACGCCATTTCACTCGGTTAGCAACTGTATATTAACACCAATGCGTTTGTGTTGAGCTTTTCTTCCTTGTAAGTTTAATGAAAATAACAGCAGAAAGCAGACAACTGAGGCAGCAAAGAAATTTGTAATTATGCTTCAAATTGAAGTTTTAAATTACATGATATATGACCTGGATCCTATAAGCATGGAGCTGCAGAACACAAAACAAAGTGTTCTTTATTACTGAAGAATACTGTGTGCTCACTGCAGATGGCAGCACACTTTGATACTCCTTGAATGATCTTGATATTCACCTTGCACTCTAATCTCACAAGTTAATCATCTTTATCTCCTTTTCTATTAATAGTAATAAGGACTAAAATCCAAATTTCCTTTTGACTATCTAAAGAAGACTGAACTGATGCATGTAACAAACAGGCTGGCGTACTCATATTCCATCTCAGTCCAACCAAAAGACACTAGCATGACATGTTATTATTGTAAGTGTAACCGTAGTTTCGACATATACGCCAGCATAACAAAGTACGAAGAAATCTACACTGGAATAAGTAAGATCCTGCGTTATGGCCTAAACCTAACGGACTCACTGCAGTTACAAAGTATATCTATCTGCAAGTGAGTCAGTTGTTGCAGAAAGATAAGAAAACAGAGGGCAAGGAAACAGAGGATGCCCACATTCATAGTACATTAGATAACCAGGATAGACTAATGCATAAAGTCAGAGATGAAGAAGATATAACATTACTTTATCCGCAAGATGTTGAATCAAAACATCTCAGCAAAATCTCTCCACTGAATAATGTAGTAAGCAAGCAACCAGGGCTCACTACTATCTTGAGGGAAAAAAAAAAATCATTTCCCAATGAAAATCCTGTTAACAACATCAACAGGCAAGGCATAAGCTGGATCTATGGCTTTCACTCCAGAATATTCAAGCAAAGAAAGTCCTGAAACAACAATTGTAAAGACAAACTTCAGTGCTGAGTCCGGATATAAGCAAAACCAAGAAAATCCAATATTTTGATCACCAAAATAAGAAAATATATGTTAATAATAATAAGATGCATAAAAAAAAAAAAAGCAAAGGATGATAGCACTGAAAACCATTTCAAAAGAGCTGCATAGCAGCAAACATGGTAAAATCTTCCCAATAGTCCATCCTACTCAGACACCCATTGGCTCCATTGAACATAAAAGCTCAAAAGTCATAATTTTGAAGCATACCCATAAGTTTATTTCAAGAAACACCCTAGATATTTTGGATCTTGGAGTTAACCAAAATGAAGAAGCCATAAAATCATCATATGCATGAAGATATCACCTTGAGTTCCAATTTTATAGTGCAAGTTGCAGTACTTACTTTCAAGTTGGTACCTTAAAACTTTTCTCCATGTGGGTTTTAAGTGATTTGATCCCATTTTTTCTGTTTTGCAGGTAATGGTGATGACGGTATCATTACGGTTGTGGGTATGATGGTGGTGGTGGGGGTAGGTTAATGCTGGACATGGTGGTAGATGAAGGAATGGAGACGGTGGAGCCTGTCATGACAGGTGATTTTTTATTTTTTTACAATTTCCTTTAAAGTTCTTCATATGCTATTTCTCATACCTTCATACATGCCAATTGAACACATTGGCTTGTGACGTGATTTTTATAGCTAGGATGACATACCACATCCACAATGGTTGAAAATGCCAGCAAAGTCAATGGACTCTAACAAAGATGACAAAGGTTGTAACGCTAGCACTCAATTTCATTCAAGTAAACATTTAGCAACTTCAAAGTTCACATTTAAAATCCTAAAAGCTGATGAAAGTGATACTGTCCTAAACATGTTACCAATTGAGAAACCACTAATTCTTTCAACGTACAAATCAGATGTGGCATGATGTGCTAAATTGAACGGCTGTTCTTTCTCCTATTCCTTATTGGAACTTGTTCTTAGATTAATTACTAGTCATCTCCCATGCCTCCAAAGCACTATCATTTAGACCGGTGGAATGATGTACATACAACACTTTTAGCACTAAGATCCTGGTTAGAAATATGATGTCATAGGAAAGATAATGGTAATTACATTCTTGTTGAAATTATATAACAAAGAAACAACGCTCATCTATCCTTTAAGTTAGTTTGCTTTGGAGTTTGGATCAATATTTAGCACAGCACTAGAGTACAATGTTCTGAGTTCGTGGCCTGCTTTCTTATTTAACTCTTTATTTACTGATTTCCGCAAGTATGCATCATAGTAAATGTCTTGCTGTTGGAATGACAAAAATATAGATTCCACAATCAGATTGCAAGCATGGGTTGGTTAGTTGCAACTCTAAATATGATATCCTGAAATGTAGTCAGTATTTACAGCTGCAGCTATTAGAGTGTTCTAGGAACCTTCTTGCTTTAATGCTGCATATCTGTGAACACACTATAGTATGCAGTTACTTTGTCTCATTACTTTGTAGTTGGATAGTTACATTGATAAAATTTTTATTAGTGACATGAAAAATTTCATCAATTTTTAGAACATATCATAATGAAACTTCAAAATAAAGAAAAGACAGCACTGAATACAGATTTTCTCAAAAAATACTTCTGACAATGGCAACATTGAGAAGGATAAACTTGAATAAGAAGTTACCAGCTACTCCAAAGAACGTATGGAACACATCAACGGCATCCTCTGGTCTATCCGAAATGCCACCATTTTCTGTGTCCTGAAGGCTTCAAAAGCCAAAAGATTAGTCTTAACTAATACTTGGATCTCACACTCCATGTAGAAAGCAAGGTCAAAATATCAATTTGATCTAATTATGTAAATAATCCATTTCACGACATAACCTGACAGCCCAAGATGAACTTGATTAGCTTTTCCTTGTCAATCCAATGAACCCTGCCAATCATTATCAAGCTAGAGAGAACCCACGAGGAGTAGCAAACCTGAAACCAAAACAGGATTTTTATAAATCAAAAGATAATAAGAAAAGCTCTAGTGAGTTTAATTACCCACATCAGGAAGTTTCTCAGGCCGACCATTTAAACCTCCACCTTTGGCCTGCCTTTCACATAGCCACCAGCCTAGAAGGTCTTTGTCAATATGATGCAGCGAACCAGTAATTGCAAGAGCAGCAACACAACAAAGTACTGCAGTTGGGAGCGTGCATAAGCTTTTTCACTTTTTTGACCTGACTTAGTTTGACATCTGAGCCCTGGCAAAGCCCATAGTGAATACTACAACCAAAATTCTGCTAGGTGCACAGAAATTATGCAGACAATAGTTTACAGAATGCTGGAATCCATCACTACTAACTTAGTCATTTAAAATATCAAAAACTCACAAGTAACAGATCTTACAAGGCCGCATAGTTTGATCATTGCAAGAGCACATAAGATATTGTGGCACTGCAAAACGAGGATGGATCCTTTGCAGGGGATATATGGGGTGAAGTTGATACAAGGTGCTTTTTTATTTTCTTTTGGTTTTTTTCTCAAATTTCCATGCCTTAAGGTATAGAGCTGATGTGAAAATTCCTTTTGCAGGTTTTCTTATATTGCTATACGCTGCCTTGCCCTATTACGCTGTTTAGAAGCAATAGATGTTGACAAAGCTGTTAAATACATTCTGAGTTGTAAGAATCTTTACGGTGGATTTGGACGTACACCTGGTGGAGAGTCTCATGCTGGGCAAAGTATGTCATGTACTTATTATCCCTCAGCCAATAACTTCTGATCACTGAATTTGAAAAATGCATAACAAGGTACTGAGAATAAAACACATCGAAATTCACTGCATTGTGAGAATTTAGAGGATACACTTTGTCACCTTATCAATATCAAGCACGTCTAACTTGTCAAAGAGAGCCAGGACCTGCACTGCACTCGGTGTGTATAGGATATGTGGATCGTGACCAATATTACCACCAAAACCACCTGAAGAGATGACTCATTAGCACATAGTGTGATGTTTCCTACCCTACCCATTCTAAATATTAAAAATGCCTTCTTGTCAACACTTGATAGACATATAAACGCACCACAGTCATGTTGGCATTGCATGATCCAAGAAATGACTTCTTGCATGTCCACAGCATCAAGTTTTCCTAGAAGATCCAACGTAGTTAATCCCCAGTATGCTCCGTTAACTCTCAAATGTTCCTTTACAAGAGACTCAAAATCACCCTTCCTCTGTGTATAAATTACTGAAGTAATTTAGCCCATGATAAGAAGAGTTTGAAGCATTTATTTACACAGAAATTGCAAATTCCATACGATAGGATCAAGAAACATTAGTATTACCTTTTCAACAGATAAAATGTATTTCACATGCTCATCAGCAACCAGCTCTGCCATCTGAAGAATATAAACAACTAAACATAAATTTGAGATCACTATTTACATAAAATCATATAGTCATGATGTAAGGAATCCATTAAAAAAGTTTTCCATTCCATGAATGATGATATTAACAACAGTGGAAATTATTAAATTCATTCCTCCACTATTTGATTTTCTAATTTCTGCACTCTCTATTAAAGTTAAAATAAAGCTTTGTGATGGCATCATCAGGGAAAAGGGTAAAAGTACATCAGACTTTTATTGTTCTCTTTTTTCCCCCCAGTTTCTTTTTTGGGGAGGGGGAATGGGGATGGCAAAAATGAACTTTCAACCACAGATGCCCACCAATAAACAGAAGAGCACACGCTCACTAAGATAGTGTTGAAGATATTAATTGATTTATTTTCTTTTCTTTAATTTATTTAGTTATATAAATCCTACATTGTAGGAGTGGATAAGTATGATTGAATAATTGATAAACATGTTATCCTAAGATCACTAGTTAGTTCTATTTTTTGGCTATTAAATCATATTGCAATATTGATTTATTTGATTTGAATGGAATAAGTAATTTTCGTGGAGTTCCATAAGAGATCATCTTGTTGCTGCTGCTGTGTGCTGTTGCATTGCTGTGTGTTTTATTGCTGTTGCCATTGTTGCTCTGTTACGAAGTTATATTGCATCTTGTTCTTGCTGCTCTATTTCGATTTGGTTTCATAGAGTAGATCATATTTGTGTTTCGTTTTCTTCAATTGGTATCAGAACCACAATGAACAACACTACTCAACTATTAGTTCCTATTGTAGATGGGAAGAACTACAACCGTTAGTGTGTTCAGATGAAGGTCCTATTCAAGTATCATGATCTACTCGAAGTGGTGGAGAATGGGGTGCTTGCATTGGTGGAAAATGTGAATGATACACAAAGGGCAACAAATCGTGATCTAAGAAAGAAAGATAAAAAGGCATTATACTTCATTCATCAAGAAATGAATGATGAAACGTTTGAATAAATTGAAGGAGCCACCACATCCAACGAGACGTGGAATATCTTTTCCACTTCATACAAAGGTGATGAGAGAATCAAAAGGGTATGTCTCCAAACTTTGAGACAACAATATGAACTGCTGCAGATGGACTCCAACGAATCGATTGATGTATACATCAATAGAATTCATGTGTTGACAAACAACATGAAACCGAATGATGAGACATTGTCCGAACAAAGCAAAGTTGAGAAGATCTTAAGAACCTTACTTCCAAAATTTGAGCACGTTGTAACAGCAATAGAAGAGAGCCATGATTTGTCAACAATGACGTCAAGTTGTTATCTGGTTCACTACGAGCACATGAACAAAGGATGAATGAAAACAAATTGGACAAACCAATTGAGCAAGTTTTTCAATTGCAAATCTCCACAGGGAATTCCTACCAACGATATGGAAACTTTTGTGGTAGAGGAAGAGGATGAAGTGGCTATCACTTTAACAAAATTAGGAGTGATTTGAGCCGTGGTGTTGCAGATCAATATAATGCCTTTCACAACGCCAACCAAGTTAGTAGCCGTAGATGCAGCAGAGGACGATTTGATAAGTCCAATGTAGAATGCTTCAGTTGTCACAAACGAGGATATTATGCAAGCGAGTGTAGGCTTAAGGATAGAAATCCAGCTACAAACTATGCAAAAGAGATGCGCAATCAAGAATTGGTTGAGGGTGATCATGCATTGCTAATGGTCTCCTCATCAAATGAGATGTCAGATTGCCACACCTGGTATCTGGACACAGGTTGTACGAATCACATGTGTGGTCGGAAGGAGTTGTTTGCGAAGCTTGATGAGACTTTCCAAGCAAAAGTAAAGTTTGGGGATGGCAGATGTGTATCGATGACGGGGAGAGGAAGAATTCTCATTACATTAAAAAATGGAGATCATAAATACATTTCTAATGTGTTCTATGTTCCAGATATGAAAAGCAATCTACTAAGCATGGGCCAACTAGCCAAGAGAGGCTATGAGATGCATGTGTCTAGAAATGAATTTACAATTCGAGACAAACAAGGTACATTGATCCTAAGAACTTGTTTATCTAAAAATCATATGTTTTCCGTGGACATCAGCAACGGTGAATTCAAATGTTTGAATGCAATTGGGAATGATGAGTCGTGGTTGTGACATCTTTAATTTGGGCATCTAAACTTCCAAAGTTTGGAAGCACTAGCAAAACAAAATACGGTGAAAGAATTACCACGAATCAAACATCCAGACCAGCTATGTGAAGTGTGTGTCATTGGCAAGAACCACAGATTGCCATTCTCAAAAACAATGGAACGAGCAAAATCTCCCTTAGAGTTGGTTCATACTGATGTATGTGGTCCAATGAACACCATCTCGATTGGAGGAAATGGTACTTTCTAACATTCATTGATGATTTTTCAAGAAAGACTTGGATTAATTGTTGAAAAGTAAGGTTGAGGTATTAGATTGCTTTAAGAAATTTAAAGTGTTTGTTGAAAAGCAAAGTGGTCAAATGCTCAAAGCAATACAAAGTGATGGAGGAGGAGAATATATCTCCAATGAATTTAGGATGTATTGTGAACAACATGGAGTACAACACAATACCACATTTCCTTATACTCCCCAACATAAAGGAGTAGCTGAAAGGAAGAATCAAACTATCTTGGACATGACAAGAAGCATGTTGAAAGAAAAAGGAATGCCCAATAATTTTTCGGCCGACGCGGTTTCATGTGCTGTGTATTTACTAAACATATCTCCCACTAGAAGTTTTCCTAACACAACTCCTATAGAAGCTTGAAGTGGATTTAAGCCAAATGTACAGCATCTAAAGGTTTTTGGCTCTATTTCTTATGTTCACGTTCCGACAGCAATGAGGACGAAGTTAGATGATAGAGCTGAGAAAACAATTCTCATTAGATACAAGCAAGGGGGCTATAAGTTGTATAACCCAATGACTAAGAGGGTTAAAGTTAGTCGTAATGTAACTTTTGTTGAAGATGAAATGTGAAAGTGGAGTGTTGATATTCAAGAGGATTCCCAGAAGCGTGTTATCTATGCAGTTGAAGAAGATGTATCAGATTCAACTACAAATGGAAGTGCAACTCAAGCAACTGACACAGGGAGACCAAGAAGAAAACATAGACCACCTGCATATCTATGTGACTTTGAAACAAGTTTCAGTGGGGAAATTGATGATGGAGAGCTAGTGCATCTTGCCTTCATTGCGGATGTAGAACCAGTAGTACTCGAAGATGCAATTCGAAATCCCAAGGGGATGACTGCTATGAATGAAGAGATGATGGCAATTGAGGAGAACAATACATGGAAACTCATTGATCTTCCACAAGGACATAAGGCTATTGATGTGAAATGGGCTTACAAAATCAAGGTGAAGGCAAATGGTGAAGTTGAGAGGTATAAAGCAAGGTTAGTTGCAAAGGGATTTGAGCAAAGACAAGGCTATGATTATGAGGAGATTTTTGTGCTTGTTGCAAGAATGGAAACCGTGCGTCTAATAATAGCATTAGCTACTCAAAGAAAATGGAAAATTCACTAAATGGATGTGAAGTCAGCCTTTCTTAATGGTTCACTTGATGAGGAAGTATATGTAAAACAGCCACCTGGATTCATACAAAGCGGAAAAGAAGGCAAGGTGTATAAACTTAACAAAGCCTTGTATGGTCTCAAGTAGGCATCAAGAGCATGGAACAAACGAATTGATTCATTTCTTAGTGAAGCTGGTTTTCAAAAATGTCCCTCTGATCATGGCTTATATGTGAAAGTTAATAGTTCTGGAAATATGCTAATCTTGTGTCTTTATGTTGATGATATAGTGTTCATAGAAAGTAATTTTCAAATGATCAATGAGTTCAAGCAGTCCATGAAGAATGAGTTCGAGATGACGGATCTCAGTCTTATGTCTTATTTCCTTGGCATTGAGGTTATTCGAGAGGATGATGGAATCTTCATCAGCCAAAAGAAATATGCAAGTGAGCTGTTGATAAGGTACAAGATGGAAGACTCAAAACCAGTTCAAACACCAATTGAAACAAGTTCAAAGCTAGTTAAGGAAGGTGATGAACAAAGTGTTGATTTGACACACTTCAAACAAATTGTTGGAAGCCTTAGATATTTAACTTGCACAAGGCCTAACATATGTTATGCAGTAAGCTTGATTAGCAGGTTCATGGAAAATCCTCGACAACAGCACTTACAAGCAACAAAGTGGATCATGAGATACATTAAAGGGATGTAAGATCTTAGCTTGTTCTTTGCATCAACTAAAGAATGTAAACTTGTGGGATATTCGGATAGTGATTAGGGAGGAGATTTGGATGAAAGAAAGAGCACAAGTGGTTATTGTTTTTTACTTAGGCGGACAACATGTTCATGGACGACGAAGAAACAACCTATCGTTGCTCTATCAACATGCGAAGCTGAGTATATAGCAACGGCTTCATGTGTGTGTCAAGTGATTTGGCTTAATAATATAATGAGTCAAATTGGATGTGAGCTGCAAGCTCCTTTGAAGATTTATGTAGACAACATATTTGCAATCAACCTAGCTAAGAATCCGGTTTTTCATGGAAGAAGCAAGCATATTGATATAAGATATCATTTCCTAAGAGACTAAGTTGCAAAAGGAGTGATGAAGCTGGAACATTGTAAGACCGAAGATCAAATTGCAGACATCTTCACTAAACCGTTAAAGATTGATTCATTTATCAAGTTGAGAAACCTACTTGGAATGAAGAATCCTCCAAATCAAAATTAAGGGAGGATGTTAAAGATATTAATTCTGATTTATTTTCTTTTTTTATAATTTATTTAGTTATCTATTAGATATAAATCTTACATTGTAGGAGTAGATAAGTATGATTGAATAATGGATAAACATATTATCCTAAGATCACTAGTTAGTTCTATTTTTTGGCTATTAAATCAGATTGTAATCTTAATTTATTTTATTTGAATGGAATAAGTAATTTCCGTGGAGTTGAGTTCACGTTTTTGCCATCAGAGATTATCTTGTTGCTGCTGCTGTGTGCTGTTGCATTGCTGTGTGTTTTATTACTGTTGCCGCTGTTGCTCTGTTATGAAGTTATATTGCATCTTGTTCTTGCTGCTCTGTTTCAATTTGGTTTCATAGAGTATATCATATTTGTGTTTCGTTTTCTTCAGATAGCACTCCTTGGTGTTTCCCACCAAACACATAGTGCCTTGAAAAGATATCAACCACAGAAAATTTTCACACCATCCCACCTCTAACGGTTCCTATAAATCATCCAGTGTCATTTCTCATCTATGGTACAGACAGATAAGATTCTTCATCTGTCAAAATAATAAGCAGACAAGTTAAGTACACTTATGTTAGCTCACCAACAGACGAAATGAAAAAACACCAATCAAGTTTTCGCTCTGCATTTTGACTTCCTAAACATATATAATATATGCTATAAGAAAAAAAAAATTCCTACGTCATACCCTTCAAAAGGAAGGACCCAAATGCAATTACATAGGTTCAAATGAATAGCCAATACAAGAAGGGTGCAAAAATCTATTGTAAAACACACCCAAGTAGATGGACAAACAAGAATGAAAATGTCGTGAAACTAGATTAAGATGTCAATTCACTCCAAGTTCAAGAGGGCAAGAATATGCAAATGCTATTACCTCAACATCTTCTATGATTTTATCTGACATTACATCCCAAAAAAAATAAACTTCTATGATTTTATTCCAGTATCCATGTCACTGTTCTCGGGTTTCATCTAGTATCCTCAATTACCTTTTTCCTTTCAACCAGTCATTCATTGCACACTCATGTCCAATCAAATCTCAATAATTAATTGAGTCCAGTGACTAGAAATGGCTTCCAATCAATTGAGTGAATGTGACAGGAGCTGTAGGACATGAGGCTGGAAATATTTAGAGTGATCATGAAAATTTGATTTGGAAGGTTCGTGAGGACCAAGAATGGCTATCACAACCCTAGCATAATAGATAATTACATCACTGATAAGTTGAAGGACCATGGCAAGTAATTGACGATGATTATATTCAGTTGTATCATCTAATAGAGTCCATCTTTTAACAACATGCACCAGTGAAAAATTGCTACATGGTTCTCTTAACCTATTAGCAAGGCTAGTTGTAGTCACTACAAACCTAGCAAGGTCAGGATTAGCAAAAGTTGTGATTTTGGGAGATGAGCCCATAGGAGAGTCAGTCAAAACATGGGGCATCTTCTGGAAGGTCAGGTACACGCATGCCCTTATACAAGGCAATTTGTCATTTATGGAGGGTGAAACATATGCAGAAGTATGTAGTTTCTGCAGCTTCAAGTTAACTAGTTACTTCTGCATTTCAAGATGGTGCATTGGTGATTTGGTTTGTCTCCAACCATTAGCCAGTGTTTGTAGTATCTGTTATGCTTGCCTTACACTTGCCATTGATCTAGACAATGGCCAGGTATAACTATACTAGGTTTGTAAAAAGAGAATTCCAATGTTGACAGAAACTTTTTGCATTATAGATTGTAAAGTCTCTTCCTTGTAGGCTTTGTGTTTGAGAGAACAGTAGATTTGTGGCAATTGACATCTGACCATAAAGTTCTTTATTTTTTATCCATTTTTGTATGTTTGACAACAATGAGCTTTCTCCAGAAAGAAATAAATACATTCATTTTCTCTTTCTTTGTGCATAAAGTTTCAGCGATTATGGACAGAGGTATTATTATACTCATGGAAGTAATATTCACATATGCAAAAGCCAACCGCAATTTTTTTTGATAAATAAAGTCATCTACAATTGGCAGAGGCATTTATGGTACACAAAGATCAAAATTTCCTTGTGCTTGTCACCTAGATGTTACACATGATCAAATATTTTTTTGGGTAATTCACATGATCAAATATTACAAATGCCTGCAATTTAATATGTGTAATAGACTGTAAATTAGAGCACCAAATCCAAATCAACAATTTTTATTAAGAAGGTTAGCCAATGATAAAGGATATAGCACAGTGTCTTAATCCTGCAGGGTTCAACTTTACGCTCAGTTGATGAATAGTCTTTAACAAGAGAGTGCTCATTAGAACATGATCAGATGATGAGTGTCTCGGTTTTAGTTATGGCCAACAGACATGCAACAATTGATCCAAAAAAAGGGAGGAAAAGAAAAACACGATATGGAAAGCTTAATAATACATGAAAGCACTGCATGCATGCATGCAAGCGCCTTTATCCATGAGTATGATGACTATAATTACATACATGAAGTCCCAAGACATGATCAAATGATCATTGATTTAGTGATAAGAATAACTTAAAAGCTTCTGAACTATTCATTTTCATCTTCTTTTTTACAAGAAAAAGCCACAATAACAGTATCATCATTTTTTGTGCTCCACAGTGATTATCAATACGCACAACTAAAGACAAGAATTTCTTATTCCATAGAGTGAGACTTGCATTAATTGTTAATCAATCGCAATAACATATGATTAACAAAGATATAGACAAGAAACTGACTGGGACAGAGAAGTTTCCACATCACAAACTATTGGGTAATTTCTCCCTCCAAATTTGACAACTGCAGATTTTAGCTGCATAAAATCAGTTAGAATATGAGCTTTCTTCGCTGTGATAAGACCCTCTATTTTGTTGGGTACTTTAAATGTTCATTTTTTTTTTTTACTTCTTGGTCACCTCGTAACCTCAAAATTCGGGTGCAACCTTGCCCAGTTATCTCCTTGAGACCACTTTTATTGTTCATTACAATAGGGCTAGGAGAGAGGGCAGACTCCAAGACTGGGAAATGGGTCATAAAGTGATTAATTTGCTAACATCAATTATTCAATTATTATTTTGCACCAGTTACCAATCATGCATCTTTCATCAATTTCAATCTCATCAACTAATAATCAAAAGCTAATTTAAACATCAGCTCTTATTTCAATGTATCAAAACCACAAAATCACTTTGAAGCAGGAATCAAACGGTGTGATGAATACTGATACGAAACAAATCTACGTCGAGCAATCTTCCATTGAGCTTCAAGTACCACCTTACTTAAATTGTTCACCAGAAAACTCACTTAAATAAAGAAAAATCCAATATCATGCACATTCAACATTGCAAAATCAGAGCTTCACTCCATTATTACAACACGTTAGCAAAGTTTAAAAAGAAAAGAACGAAGCAGCAGTTGTTGGCTACCTTTGCTTTGCTTCCGCTCAGGTGATCTTATTTACACAATCGGCGTAGGAGGTGATTGGTTCAAAGGCGTGTGTTCGATCCTGTGGATGGGTTCAGAGCTAAGAGAAGAAGGAAAGGAGGAATAAGAGTCAGCAAGAGATTTTGATTTTTCTTTCTTTTTTATTTATTATTTTTTTTACCTCCCTCTATTAATTTTTTTTTTTTGCCAACCTTTTTTTTTAAGTTTAATTTTAGAAGCAACAGATATAAGTACGGTGACAATTCGAGTCGGATCATGACCCAACCCAAAACTGGCATGGTGATTTCAACATAAAGCTATAATCTGGATTTATAGGTCATGAGTCGTATAGAAAGTGTCGGTTTTATGATCTATACAAGTTTACCTATTAACCACATCCGACTATGAACTAGAAAAAAAACAAGTAAAAAGTAATCAAAGCATAAAAAAAAAAAAAAAAGTGAATGTAAATATGATATATAAAGATATAGATAAATGGAAACAATAGAAAAGTAAAAGTCAAATTACGAAAAGGGAGTGATAGTTTTTTATTTATTACAATTATTTAAAAATAAGTTTCATTTATAATAGAGTTAAGGTTTTATATTCTTTTAATATTTGTATTATTTTATTTGATATTAATAAAATTATGAGATGATTCCCTTCCTTGTATATAAGGATTTTGTGAATCATAATTATAAAATATATATATTTAAATTTTAATATTTTTAGTATAAAGTAATTATGTTATATGAATAGTTATTAGTAATTAATGTAATAATTTAATTTATTGATTTGTAAATTTCATGATGAAAAAATTATACTAAAAAAAAGAAGAATTGAAAAAGAAAAAAAATAAGAAAATTAAAAAATTAACAAAAAAAATAAACAAAATTGGAAAATTTAACAAAAAAAAAAAAGGAAGTGGGGAGGGATCATGAGTCTACAAGCAACTCATGATTTATTAGTTCTAGTGAACTAGCCACACGATTTTAAGCCTAATTCCCCTAAGCCTTGACTCGTGATCTAATGGTTCCGAGTTGGATCAGAACCATGACAATGTCTACATAGATATTGTTAGATAAAATATGGTTAAAAAAATTTAGTGAATTTTAGAATTGAAACACAACTATATTTTGGTGAAAAAAAATAACACACTATATTTCTATAAAATTCATACGTCTTCTGCACACATTTTTTTAAAGATAAAATATTATAAAATTATTAGTGATTGATATCAAAAGAATATGATATTTATACCATGATAAACATAAACTATGTTACCGTTTTAAATTGAAGATGTGGGATAGTTGAAATCCCATTATATTTTGGCAAATTAGATTGTATATATTAATACTACAATATAGGTCATGCTCAAAGTATCTTTATATATTGAGAAATCATGAAGCATTAAGGAAGTTAAAGTGTACAATATATAAAATATAGTTTGTAATAAAGTTTTAAGATAAACATAACGTAATATCCAACACAACTAAAAGAGAGATCTATTATCACAATATTTCATTCAACTTTTTTGTTGGGTTGAAAAATTTGAAATTGAAACTTATCTTATCATTATACAATATCCAATCATACAAGGCTTCATAGGATTATTTTGATTATGTATATATAATATAAAAATCCAACTCAAAAACTTAAAGTAATACATTGTATATGGATAATTAGGGTTATGAAACTAAAGTTGATTCCACGCAAAGGCAATGCGTGTGAAAGGAGAAGCCAATTCAATTTTGCACCATTGAGAATAGCTTTATAATATAGGTTTTTCTTTTTTTAAGAGGGAAAAATAAATAAATAATTAAATAAAGAAGAGGAAGAGGAAGAGGAAGAGGAAGAGAGAAGAACATAAATTTCTTTTTTCATGATGATGCCAAAGTTTATACTTCAAATTTGATAATTTTCTATGATTTAAGACCTCAACTTTTGATTTGTTAAATTTGGCAATTATTAAACTTTCGATGGTTAGACATCTATACCTTTTTTTTTTTTTCCGTTTTGGATTTGTTGAGGTATAGATCCAACACATATGGATCTATACCAAGGTTATCTTAAGTATATGAAGTATACTTAGATGAAGGAATGTTAAGCTTGAAGAAAATTGTCAAAATCAAGCGAAACAGGAATACACGGTCTGAAGCACGCCCGTGTATTGAGTTCAAAAGATCTATAGAAGCATACATGGCCTAAGGTACGACCGTGTATGACAAGGCCGGCCTAAAGGCCGCCGGCCTTGAGACTTAGTCCGCCGGCTTTTGAGCCGGCTTAAGTCCTAAGTTGGTTGATTATTATGGTATATATATATAGCCGTATTCTTCTTGTAACCTAGTGGCAAGGAGACGAAAACACACGTGAGAAAAACCTAAAACACAGCAGACGTGATTCCTAAGCCTAGAGAGAGTTTTAGAGAGGGAAATCATTGTAATTGATCCATCGGTTTATGGTGTGACTATGTAATTCACTAGTAGGACTAGTGAAGTGTGTAACCCATTATTTTTATAGTGGAAGTTGGTGTGCAGCGATCCTGTGGTTTTTTTCCCTAAATTGGAGTTTTCTACGTAAATCCTTGGTGTTGAATTTTGCTTTAATTCCACATATTATTATTGATTGTTTATTGTCAATTGTGAATCGCACAGGCAAGAGGAATAGAACGGGAGCTTCTTTTCCTAACAAGTGGTATCAGAGCACCAGGTTTCAAAAAGAAAATTAGGGTTTTGCTGCAAATTGTATTAAGGTTTTTGTGTTCTTGTTCATAGACATGGCTGAGTCTTCAAGTATGATAATTAAACTTAACTCTTCCAATTACTCTATCTGGAAATCGATGATGGAAGATTTGTTGTATTACAAAGATTTGTATTTGCCTCTGGGTGGTGATGTTGTAAAGCCAGAGGATAAATCTGATGCAGAGTGGTTGATACTACATAGAAAGACTGTAAGATACATTAGACTATAGGTTGATCAGAGTGTGTATCATCATGTCGCCCAGGAGATTAGGGCTGATGTCTTATGGTAGAAATTAGAGTCTATGTATGAAAGAAAAACTGCCTTAAATAAAACCTCTTTGATAAGAAGGGTAGTTAATTTGAAATACAGGGAAGGCTCGAATATGTCGGAGCATTTAAATGTTTTTCAGGGACTCGTGAATCAATTGACTGCAATGAAGCTTGTGCTTGAGGATGAGATCCAAGCACTCCTATTGTTGAGCTCATTACCTGAGAGTTGGGAGACTCTTGTAGTATCAATTAGTAATTCAGCCCCAGATGGAACCTTGACCTTGTCTATGGTTAAGGACAGTTTAATCAATGAAGAAGCCAAAAGGAAAGATTTGGGTACTGGTTCAGAATCCAGGGCACTTGTCACAAACAAGTATGATAGGAGAGGTAGAAGTAAGAATAGAGGAAAGAATGAAAAATCTGACAGATCAAATAAGTCAATGGGGAGATCCATATCAAGGGGTAGAAAGAACTTTAAATGTTTTTTCTGTGACAAGCCAAGACATTACAAGAAAGAATGTAGGCTGTGGAAGATGAAGCAAGGAAAGGCTGATGATTCAGATGAAGATACCACTGCAGCAGCAGATGGTGGGATAATGGTTACATGGGATGAGGGTTGTATTAGTCTTGCAGGTCATGACAGTGATTGGGTAGTTGACTTTGGTGCCTCCTTTCATGTGATAGCACATGGCGAGTTTTTCTCATCCTACATTGCTGGTGATTATAGAAATGTTAGGATGGGAAATAATGAAACCTCGAGGATTACAGGCATTGGAAGCATTATCTTGGAAACTAATACAGGCTGTAAACTCATTCTCAAGGATGTGAGACATGTACCAGATATCCGCCTGAACCTAATTTCAGCAGGAAAATTAGATGATGAGGGTTTTCACAGCTACTTTGGTGATGGTAATTGGAAGCTCACCAAAGGGTCTCTAATTGTAGCAAAAGGCAAAAAGGATAACACACTTTACTTAATGCCAGCAAAACTAAGTAAAGGTGAATTGAACTTGATTGATGATGCTACTATAGAGATGTGGCATAGATGGCTTGGGCACATGAGTGAGAAAGGACTCTAGATGCTTATGAAGAAGAAACTTATACCAGATTTGAAAGGTACTCCTTTAAAACCATGCACTGACTGTTTAGCTGGTAAACAACACAGAGTTAGTTTTCAAAAAAATACACCTAGTAGAAAAGCTTATATATTAGATCTGGTTCATACAGATGTGTGTTATATGAAGAATTTAACAATGGGTGGTGCAATGTATTTTGTTACATTTATTGATGACTACTCTAGGAAGCTTTAGACTTATGCATTGAAGTCCAAAGATCAGGTTTTGAATGTATTTAAACAGTTTCACTCTAGAGTGGAGCGTGAGACCAGTAGGAAGTTGATATGTGTCAAGGCTGACAATGGTGGAGAGTACAGAGGCCCGTTTGAACAGTATTGTGCTGATCATGGGATAAAACTAGAGAAAACAATTCCAAAGACACTACAACAAAATGGTGTTACAGAAAGAATGAATCGCACTATCACTGAAAGAGTGAAGTGCATGTTATCTCAGGCCAAGCTACCTAAGTCATTTTGGGGTGAAGCTATGAGAACAACTGTTGATCTGATAAATCTTTCTCCCTCATATGCTCTGGATGGTGATATCCCAGAGAAGGTCTGGACAGGTAAAGACATTTCTTTCAATCACGTACGAGTCTTTGGTTGCAGGGCTTTTGTGCACATTCCAAAGGATGAGAAAGCAAAGCTTGATGCTAACTCTAAACAATGTATTTTCCTTAGATATGCACACGATGAGTATGGGTACAGATTGTGGGATCCTATTGATAAGAAGATTATCAAAAGTAGAGATGTGGTTTTCATAGAAGACCAGACAGTTGAAGATATGGAAAAGACTGAGAAGCCAGTATTCTCAAGTCAGATTCCCACAAATATAGACCCTGCACCTGTATCTGACCTTACTGATGGAAGATTGATAGAGGGCTCAGATAATGGGTTACATGAGCCACAACAGCAGGCTGAAGTGAGGAGATCTTCTAGAGATAGAAGACCATCAGTGAGGTATAGTCTAGATGGGTATGTAATGATTACTGATGGGGGAAAACCTGAATGTTATGAGGAAGCAATGACTCATGACAACAAGAAAGAATGGGTAAAAGCCATGTAAGAGGAAATAAAATCCTTGCATGAAAATAAGACCTATGACTTAGTTGAACTGCCTAAAGGCAAGAGACCTCTGAGGAATAAATGGATATACAGATTGAAAACTGATGAAAGTACTTCTCAGCTAAGGTACAAGGCAAGGTTGGTTGTGAAAGGGTTCAACCAGAAGAAAGGGGTCGACTTTGAAGAAATTTTCTCACCTGTGGTGAAGATGTCATCTATCAGGGTTGTGCTTAGTATTGCTGCTAGAATGAATCGAGAGGTTGAGCAGATGGATGTGAAGACAGCATTCCTCCATGGTGATCTAGAGGAAGAGATCTATATGGACCAGCTTGAAGGGTTTAAGATCAAGGGGAAGGAGAATCTTGTTTACAGATTAAAGAAGAGTTTATACGGACTGAAACAAGCTCCAAGGCAATGGTACAAGAAGTTTGAGTCCTTTATGATTGATCAGGGTTATATCAGGATTGCTACAAACTATTGTGTCTTCATTAAATAGTCAACCAGTGGTGAGTTCATTATGTTGTTACTTTATGTAGATGATATGTTGATTATTGGCAGGGATGTCAAGCAGATCAAAGAACTAAAGATTGCATTGGGTAAGTTCTTCTCTATGAAAAACTTAGGACCCGCTAGCCAAATTCTGGGTATGAAGATTATCAGAGACAGGAAAAGTAAAAAATTGTGGTTGTCACAGGAGAGATATATTGAGAAGGTGTTAGAGAGATTCAACATGAGCAAAGCAAAAGCTGTCTGCTCTCCACTTGCAGGTCACTTCAAATTGAGTTCAGCTCAGTGTCCAAAGAGTGAAGCAAACAAGGAAGATATGAAGAAAGTCCCATATGCTTCAGTAATGGGAAGTCTTATGTATGCCATGGTGTGTACCAGGCCAGACATTGCTCATGTTGTAGGTGTGGTGAGCCACTATCTCTCAAATCCAGGCAAAGAGCACTAGACAGCAGTCAAATGGATTCTCAGATATCTTAGGGGCATTTCCAGGTTATGTTTGCAATTTGGCGGTGACAATAAATCTGCACTAGAGGGGTTTTCAGATGCTGACATGGCTGGTGATTTGGATTCCAGGAAATCCACTTCAGGTTATCTGATTACCTATGCAGGGGGAGCAGTATCCTAGCAATCAAAGTTACAGAAGTGTGTTGCACTTTTCACTACTGAGGCTGAGTACATTGCTGTAACAGAAGCCTATAAGGAAGTCTTGTAGATGAAAAAGTTTTTAGAAGAACTGGGTCAAGAGTAAGAAGAGCTGAAGCTGTACTATGATAGTCAGAGCGTTATTTATCTTAGTAAGAATCCGATGTTTCACTCTAAATCAAAACATATTGACGTGAGGTATCATTGGATCAGGGATGTGCTAGAATCTAAACAGCTAAAGCTTGAGAAAATTCACACTAATGATAATGCGTTAGCTATGATGACAAAAGCTCTACCCAAAGAGAAGATTATTTGCTGTAGGAAGATTGCAGGGGTGATGGAACCCCCCATATGAGTTGGAGGGGGAGTTTGTTGAGGTATAGATCCAACACATATGGGTCTATACCAAGGTTATCCTAAGTATATGAAGTATACTTAGATGAAGAAATGTTGAGCTTGAAGAAAATTATCAAAATCAAGTGAAACAGGAATACACAGTCTGAAGTACGCCCGTGTATTGAGTTCAAAAGATCCATAGAAGCATACACGGCTTGAGGCACGACTGTGTATGACAAGGCCGGCCTAAAGGCCACCGGCGTTGAAAGATAAAGGCCGTCGGCTTAAGTCCTAAGTCGGTTGATTATTATGGTATATATATATAGCCGTATTCTTCTTGTAACCTAGTGGTAAGGAGACGAAAACACACGTGAGAAAAACCTAAAACACAACAGACGTGATTCTTAAGCCTAGAGAGAGTTTTAGAGAGGGAAATCATTGTAATTGATCTACCAGCTTGTGGTGTGACTGTGTAATTCACTAGTGAGACTAGTGAAGTGTGTAACCTATTATTTTTATAGTGGAAGTTGGTGTGTAGCGGTCCTGTGGTTTTTTCCCTAAATTGGGGTTTTCCACGTAAATCCTTGGTGTTGAATTTTGCTTTAATTCCGTATATTATTATTGATTGTTTATTGTCAATTGTGAATCACACAGGCAAGAGGAATAGAACGAGAGCTTCTTTTCCTAACAGGACTTTAGGATCAATGTTGCTTTGGCATATGGCTTAATGCATAAAAAATAACTTGAAAATGTAACTTACTTTATATTCTAAAATATTATATTTATGCATCGTGGTGCTTACTTGATAAACCACATAGCATAAAAATGAAAAAAAATTAAAAAATATATATAATTATTAGAATAAAATATATTAAATTTAAAATCAAAAGATTTCAATACGTTCTCCTTCATTATAGAAAACTTTATTATCATCAACAAATAATTATAATCACAAAGCCCACCTTTAATCTACATTGCAAAAATTAGCTTTATTTCTTAAAATGAATTGGCTTTCCAAAATATTGATTAAAAGATCTAACAATTAGAGCCAACCATTGAAAGATAGGGGTGGGAATTGCGGGGCGGGCAAGTTCCTGCGGGCGCGGGTTGGCCTGCGGACCCGCGATCAGAAAAAAAACGGAGTCATCTGGAATTATAGATCTGGACATGGTACGGACACCAGCGGGCCAAGGTTCGATTCTCGCCCTAGGAACGTCGTTTTCAACTTGACGACTGACGACAACTTAATGATCGACGGCGTGAATTACAACCGGACGACCGACGACAACTTGACGATCGACCCACCAGGTTTTCTCAAACAGTGATAAGTTCTCCTACTGTCTAAAACTTAAGAATTCGTTCTTTCTTAGATATGAAATGGGTCTTAGGAAGATAGTATGGAGCATCTTAATGAGCATTTGGGAGTCAAAATATTAGTAAGTGGCCATTAGCCTATTATGCATCTGTTTCTTGTGTGGAAAATACACAATCTAGTCAGACTTGTTTTAAATATTAATGTGATGTTGCCATGTTGAACTTGATGGAAACATCTTTCCTCATCCTGTACACTTGTAACGGATGTGCATCTAGACTCGTAAATTCTTCCAGGGTCAAACTCCTCCTACATGTACGTGATAAATGTCAAATTGTTGCTTGACATAAGTTCAACTAGAACTCACCTGAGCTACTTGCTCAGAAACAAGGACTCCACTGAGAGAGAGTAAGCTTATGCAAGGAAAATATCTGCTACCTCCTCTCTAGCTGCTTTTGAACCGGCAGGCCAAGGTTCGGTTCTCGCCCTAAGAACGTCGTTTTTGACTTGACGACCGACGACAACTTAACGATCGACGACGTGAATTACAACCGGACGACCAACGACAACTTGACGATTGACGACGTGAATTACAACCGGACAAGGATGACTTGACGACCGACGACGTGATGACATCGATGCCACCGGACCGTACGTGCACCGGACGAGGATGACTTGACGACCGACGACGTAACGACACTGACACCACCGGACCGCACCTTCTCCTTCGCAGCTCAACGTGACGACACTGACGTGCAGCTTGACCTCATCCGCACGCAGCTGGCGCCTGGCAGCAGCCCACACAGCCACACCCCGGCACACTGCACCTTCTTCGTCGCACTTCGCAGCTGGACATCGCACCACCACCACTGCCACCTGTTTTACATAAAAAAAAAATTATTGCTGGTCGTCGCGGGCCAGCCCACATGGTCCGCAGGGCGGGGCAGACAGACTTTCCTGACCCGTTAGACTTGCGGGCCACTGTGGGCCAGCCCGCGACGACTCACGGGCTGGTGCGGGTTGGGGCGAGCCGGCCCATTTGGCCCGCATTACCGGCCCTATTGAAAGATCACCCGCAAGAAGGACCATATTTTCATTGTCCGACAACTAAACTTTCTCAACATTCTTAGTTTTTTTTTTTTCCTTAAACAAATTGACATTGGGAACAAAGAGACAAAAACTCGTATTCTTTACCCTATAGATATTGAAAAACTGTAAAACTGTAATAAATAAGTATAGAGTAAGAGAACAAATATGATGGAAATGATAGTCCTTGATCTTCTTCCTTTGCTTAGTGTTACCATTTTCACCTCTCAGGCTGTTGCTATCCACCAACACCAATAATGTACATCTTCTCTGGATGAATGTCTTCGAGTACTCTCATCAAACAAACATGACGTGACCGGAATCAAGGATCAAGACCAAATATAATCAACAAATCACTTGAATCGATCTCTTTTAGTATTTTAAGACTGAATTGGATATAAACTTTTAAGAATATGACTCAACTAGAGAATCGAACTAAGAGCAACCACAATTTATACTATGGGCAAAATCATGATTACTCGATTTCCATCACAATTAATTCATTGATAAGAATAAAGGATAAAAAAGCATAGGCTTAGAGTGGAAACCAAAAGGGGATGAATTAGTTGTTATGCAAATTAAGATCAAATTCATCAACCCCTTTAATTAAATTATTATGCAAAAGCTTCTTATATGACATCAAAGTTAAGTATGCGTAATTCTACATTAAATTAAAGTATTTGAATATGCAAGTTATAGTAAAGTATTTATTTAATTATAGTAAACAACAAATAGTAAAGTGAAAAGAGAGAAAGGGAGAGAGATAAGCCTAAATATATAGGTTCGACCTACTCTTATTACATCCTTTCTATTAATACTACTAACTCAATCACTAGGAAACCATTATATTTTTCAAAAACAAGTACATATAAGTTCTGAATATAACAACTCCATCAGTACCTAGTTGAAACTATTGTTTCTATATCTCTCGTGGTTCTCTTAACTCTCGTTAGTCTAACCTTTCAACCTTTCACACAAAATTCACTTCTCACACTAGTTCCTTAAAGTCTAAATCACTAATCTAAAAAAATACTCACAATAAACTCTCTCACTAGAGCAACTACTTTTAAAAAGTTCGAAACAGTAAAAAATTCCCTAAGCTTTTTTGCCTAGTAAAATATCTCACTAACTTCAATATCAAGAGAATACTTCTTATCAATAATACTTAGCTTCACATAATGCAATATTATCTCTATAAAGCTCTCTATATTCTTTTCCTAATCTTTGCTTCTTTTTATAGTGGTTAAACTCGTCAAATAATAGAAGTACCATAGTATGCAATGGCTAGCTTTTGATTTCTTCATCAATTTAAATCTTTGAATTAAATATTTAAAGGCTATGAAAACTTTGTTTTAAAAACATTATGATAGGATAAAATATATTGCTTTTGAATCTTGAGAGACTTTCTTTTTGACAGACTCGTACATCTCTTCTTTAATAAAGAACGAATATAGATAGATGTGCATATCATATTTAACTAGATTCTTCCTATATTAGAACTAAGCAAATCTTTGGACTTTCTTTTTCTGCCTTATTCTTATTTAACAAGATTAAGTAATGTTCATCACACTTTCTAAACTTATAAAAACATTTGTGTAACATTTCAAAAACTTTCTTTTATTTTTATAGAATCTTATTGTAAAACTTTAATCGTATTTTTTTTCTTTTTATTGTTATTTTACTTATCCATAGTAAATAAAATTATCTAAGGGATTTCTCAAACTTTTACCATTGATATTATGATTTTTTTTTCTTTTTTTGGTTCTCTTGTCCAAGTACATTACCTAATATATACTCGGTTAGCAAGTGCTAGGTCTTCTAATTTTGGTTATGCTAGATTCTTCCTTTATGTTTTTTCAATCTCTAGCCACACTTTAAAACAACACATTACAATAACAATATATTTCATAAAAAATTAGGTATTTACAAAAAGGTTCTTGTTCCATTTGTAGCGATGAAAACAATACCAAAAGGAGAAGAAGAAGAAGGAACCTTTGTTAGGTTAATTTCTGTTTGTTATGAACACCATCACAAGAAAGAGTAAAAAAAATAAAACTATTAAACCATGTAAGCATATTTGAATGCTTAATTGAGGCACTTGAACAGGGTGGATTCATTCAAAGGGACAATATCAAAATTACTATTTCAAATTTAAATGTTTTTTAAATTTTACACCTAAATTTGAAGTTATTAAATGTAATACTCAATTAAACTTTCATTTGTTAAATTTATTACCCCACTAATTATTTGCACTTGTTATTTTCAACCAATAAACATTTGCCCCATTATTTTCCTAAAGTTAATGAAGATAGTAAATTTGATGAGTAAAGGTTTGACTAAACATAATATTTAGTGATTCCAAATTTCATATTTAAAATTAGAAAAACACCTAAAGTCAATATAGTGTTTTTAAAATTATCCTGACATTTGAACAAAGTATTCCCAATGCACAAATAATAGTTGAGTTCTTATTAAGGATGGGCATAGTTTGATTTGGTACGATTCACCATTTGCATCAAATCGAACCTTATATTACGATTCAATTCTTTTTTTTTTTTTCAATTTGAACATCACTTTGTGTTTGATTTGCAATTTTTTTAAACCTATAAAAATTGGTTCTATGTGTAATTCAAACCAAGAATCTGAAAATGTTTACCAAAAAAATTAAAAAGAGGCAACATTTTTTACATCCTATGCAATCTATTAGGGCGCTATACATTGGAAGTTACTATTAAATAATATTATGATTTAGTTGGTATTTTAGAAGTTAGATAATGTCTAAATTAATATGAGAAATACACAAAAGAATCATTTTTCATTTTTTTCAGAATTTACAAAATGCAAGAGGAATATTTGAAATAACTGATACTTTTTTATTTAGAAGTAAAAATATGGATTTATTGACAAAAGAAATTTATATTATCTAGAAAAGGATGCTATCATCAAAATTTCATAATTACCCTAATGATTATTACATCTTTTTCTTCATCTTTTTTCTGATTCAGTTTGGTTAAAAAATAATTTGGTTCCATTTGTAATCTTTTTTCAAACTTAAAAGAAAACACTCGAGTTAATTTGTAATATTTTTAAACCTAAAAGTACTGTTTGAGCCTAATTTGTTGTTTGTTTTGTTCGGTTCAGTCCAGTTCGGTTTGAAAGTGGGTTTTTTTTTTTTTTTTTCTCTTGTCGTGGCTCATCACCGTGACTTTTATAGATTTCGGTAGCATTACATTGGGTGTGAAAAATAGTCGATCGAGCTTGGCCTTTTCTCGGACAGTGTTTTGATTCAAGTCTCGTAGGCTAGATTTGCTAAAACCTTGGGCTCCAGGTCTACGTGTCGGTGCAATTGGTCCTAAAACACGTATCACCACCTTAGATTTAAGCCATGGAGCCCAAATCTTCTCAACAAAGCACCAATCCGATCCATGAATCCCAGCCAAGAAGGCATTGCCATGCCACAGTCGCAGCAGCCAAGAGATTATAGAGAGAAAGTGGGGAATTACCCTAAGATTCGAAGACCATGTCCGTTGAGGTGGTCGTGGCTTTCATGACTATGCTTGCTACTAGTAGTGGATGGTAGGATTGGGATTAGGTTTGCGGTACATGACACTTTTAGCTGTTGCTACTCTACTTTTTGTCGTTTATCTCGTGCCAACATTGTCATTGCTATTGAACTGATATCTTGGAGTTGAAAATTCTCCAGATTTCAACTGAAGACCTTCTTTTAGTTTAGTTGAATTAGGGTTTTACTCAATTATCCCTCACTTGCACACCTAACACCTAAATTTAGCATATAGCAGCTTATACAAAGATGAATGCTTTTTTCTAAAATTTTTTAAAATCACACGTCAATAAATCAATCGTTAAGAATATCTAAAATTTTAAAATATTTTATGATATAATCATGGAATCCTATTTTTTTTTTTTATAATCTCAATCACCATTAATTGCACGTACTAATTTTAGAAAACTTTTAAAATATTGACTGAGATCCAAATCCAGATAATACCCGTAAATTTTCTTGAAGATGACGAGTGTTGTTTTTCAATATGCTAAATTCTCTTAATTTTTAAAACTAGGAGCACTAAATCAATATCGCTACCACAACTCCCCCAACAAAAACGGCTAGGAAACTTAGGATATGTATGTATTCCTCACTCCAATATGCACACGCATGTGTTCAACAAAAACATGAGAAAAAAGAAGATGGCTACATCTGAAAGAACACTGGAATTAATCAAGATGCACCGGAAAAAAAAAGAAAAAGAGAAGAAAAACTAAGAAATGAAACCCTTATCAGGGGAAAGATCATCAAAATTCGACTTGTTCGGGGATGCTCTTCAACACAGGTTGCTCAATACTTGTAATACAATTCATAGGAAGCTGTGCTATCTCTTCTGCAACATCCTTAAATGCAAGAACACCTCCATCCTTACGCTTGGACAGTAACCTAGCTGCTTGCTCCTTTGTCATCTTTACTCTTACTCTTATCACCTCTTTCTTATTATCGTTCACTTCATAATCATGGCTTTTGCTTTCAATGGTTTTGTCGTCTGAAAACGTCACTTTTTTAGTTCTTTTGGTCTTCTTTGGTTCTGGTTTTTTCATGTCAAGTTCGTCCCTATAAACAAGATTTGTTTCATGGGTTGCTCTAAATTGTAGAGATTTTCCTAGTGACATGGTGTTTAAGCAACCGAAAGTGACAAAATCAAACATTTTCTGGGGAAAGGAAAAAGCCATGCAAAGGGATGGAGAGGTGGCTGCTACAATGAAGATATGAAGAAGATGGGAAGGAAGCACGTTGTAATTTTAGAAGCAGGGCATGACTTATAAAGAGAAGGGGTGAACCCGGTGGTGATGGTGACTTGTCTAAGCGTTTTTATTTTATTTTATTTTTTTTATTTTCTTCTTTAAATCCTTTTCCCCGAAGCAACGGAACCATGGGCGTTCATTTGGACATCCCTTCTCTTCCATTTAAAGTATGAACTGCCATCTCCGTAGACTGATAAATTTTTGAAGTCTTTGTTTCTTTTCTTTCTTTATTTAATTTTTAATGTTTTTTTATTATTATTTGTTTTTAACGTGTGTGAGTATGTATGTGAAACATGTGGTAATAATATGTTTAACCCGTAGTAAATAAGTAAGTTCAGTCAAATATTTTTCATGAAAAGGAATTATCTTTTAAATTTTGATACAAACGAACCGGATAAGTGATGTTTCACTTGGCACACCATACCACGTTCTGAAATCAGTCATTACAAGTTACAAAAAGGATGTGGGTTTCACGTGACACCACATTGGAAGAAGTCTTTAATATTTCAAGTCATGAATTACCACTATTGGTAACTCTCATTTACTATAATTAATATTGTGCTCGAAAGATTTCTCCCAATAATAGATATGTGCGATTTCAGTAAGTTTGCATTTGTTAGATAATTGATAGAACCACTATATGAAAATAGAGCAAGAGGAATGAAGTATCATCGCTTTTTTTGTTTTGGTTTTGGAAAGGAATTTATTGAAAAAATCATCACATTAATTGATCTAGAATAGCAACTTTTTATTTTTTAATTTTTCTTTTATAATTATCTACTTTAGCGGTCCTTGTGTGATTGTAATGATAGCTTTTATGTTAAATATACTTCTCAAATTTACAATAATAAAACCACTATGAAGTATCCTAAGCTAGACATAGGATAGAGTTAGGTTGAACTAGTAACCCAACCTGGGATGATCGATTCAATCCAAAAAGAGAAATTTAGGATCGATTCATGAACCGCCGAACCATATATAACACTATATATTGTTCTAAGACCATGTACAATTCTAATAACCCATTTTAGATTCATAGGTATTACGTTAATATTTTAAGAATTTTTTTTCTTAAGATTTCTTCACTTTATCCCTAAAATCCTTAAATAAAGGTTTTTACAAGTTATTTATATTATTTATGAAACATGCAATACAAAATTTTAATTAAAACAACACACAAAATAATTTAAAAAAATAAAAATGTACTTTTTTGGTCCCGACTAAGAACCCTAACTTTTACAGAACTTTTCTCTATCGGAGAAGAACCTCAAAAAGTGGGTATGCCAAGCACCAACCATTGTACTTGTACATGCTAAAAAAACAAAAAGAAAAAAAGAAATTCCAAGATTGAAAATAGGAATAATCTTATCACGAAATTTCATGGAATGAATGTGTTACTTTATTTATTGTGATATTGTCATGGGCATAGTACTTAGTAAAAAGAACTGCTAAACACCTTGCTTGAGATTCAAACAGTTTAGGCAGTAGTATCTGAAAATTAAAGAGAATAATTTGATTGAGAAAAAATAGCACAAGCAGCAAGCAACTTGGATCGGATCCATGACGTTGAAGCTTTTAGGATCGTGACTTAGTGCCGTGTTACGTGGGAAGTCATGAAAGACTTGTGTGGAAAATTACGATGTGGAGTGAGTCAAATTCTTTGCTGAAAAGTCTCTTTCTCTCGGTTATGTTTCCAGTGGTTGACTGTCAGTATTAGCAATTTCCATTATTAAATTAATTAATTAATTAATTTCACAGCTGTAACAATATAAATATATAGGAGAAGACAAACTAAAAATGGCCATCCCTAACCCAACCCTATTATCAAGTTCAGGTCATAACCCTAGTAAAATAAAAGTCTTGGCTTCTCCTTGTACGGGAAATTCTTAGACAACCTTATTCGTTGCTTTTCTAAGAAGAAAAGGGACCTCAACTTAACCTCCCTCACTTTTTCAAGGATAGGTAATGTTCATGGCAATGACCATGACCTATGACACAGATCCAGATTCAGATTGAATTCGGCTCGCAACCCCCTTTTCAATTATACACATTTTGATTTGGTTTGGATAGGTAATGTTCAAACTGTATTCAATTTCATATATATATAGCATTTTTATCGTCTCTTTTATGAATATATTTTAATATATCTTTCTTTCTTTTTTTTTTTTTAATTGACAATATCTTGTTTTTATTTGGATCAAAATTAACTTTTTACATCTTAAACAACCATGCTAAAAGAAATCCAAGTATTTTTTACTCATCAAATAAACTAATGCACATTAAGAGATATAAATAATTAGAGTTTTTAATATTGAGGTAATTTACATAAAATAGCATTAAAGTAGATTAAGTTAATCAAATTAAAATCAATAATATAGAAGATTTATAGAGACTCTCTCATTCAATTAATTTTTTTTTTTGTTTCTTTTCTTTTGAAACATTTCAATTTGGTTGGTTCAAGTTTTGCATATAGAAGTGCCAAATTGAACTGCTTCAAATGGTTTAGGGATTCAAATCAAATTGTATTAAAAAAATACCTTGTGTATGTCAATTTAATCTAGTTTGATGTATTTAAGGCATTCCAAATCATGGAGAATCATAGGTAATGATCAACGAACTTTAGTAGTAGGAAAAAGTGGAAAATTGAAAGATTTGATTCTTGAACTCCAAACCAATGGCCAAACAAATTTTTATGTATGATTTCTAGAATTTCTAGAACCTAAATACGAGGAAATAACCTTAGGAAAATTCTGGAAATGAAAGTTTTGAAGAAAAATATGAAAATAACATGAAGTAAGAGGGAAAAATTCAAACCAAAGCCTTGGGAAACCAATTGAAATTCTTGAATAAAATTCCAAAATTTCAAAAAAAGAACAAAACCATTACACACCAATTAAAAGCCGTAAACATGTTTTCACATGATTAGAATTAATTCTTTTGGGTTATTAGATCAAATTAGGTGAAAAAGGACTCTAAACAAAACCTTGATTGTGCATACCTGATTTATTTTGAACCTAATGTAACCTTCTGAAGTTCAAACGACAAAAAATATTTAGAAATGGAGAGAAAGCTCAAAAACCTTTAAAATAACTTTAAGAACATGAAAAAAATACATAAAATGAAAAAGTTATAAATAAAACACTAAAACCTTCAAAATCGGGGAAATCAATAAATTTAGCAAAACTAGTGTAAGTTGATATTCCAATTTAACTTATAAAATTATTGTTGACCTATCAGGTGACACATCATTTAAGGATGACTTATGACCTGACTACCATGACTAAGGACTATATGGTAGGGTGAGTAAAATTCGACGACTATTGTTCCTTGTTTGTGTTTATAGTTAGTGTACTCGCATGTGAATATATTGAATATATGAACTGGATTTGTGTGTAGGGGTAATCAGGGTATTTAATGTGCTTGATTGCTATGATTGATTATTAAATTAACTTAATTGTACTTGGCTAAATAATTATTAACCCTGCATTTAGAATGTAGAGATTGTGACCGTTTATATTAAATTGCTGTAGGCGCAAGATAACTTGACTTAATGTTATTTGGCCAAAAAAAAAAAAAAATGAGTCATGCATCACGCAGTGGTATGGAAAGGCCCCATGGAGGTGTACTCCATGGGATACCTTATTTTGTCCTTTGGGAACTAAGTGGAATTAAGAAATGCTATCTTCTAATTGAAACCGAGGAACACCTAGTTCAGGGATTCATCACTTAGGGGTGATTGAGCTTACGGGCCCTTTCACAATCTATACCCTATACGGGCTTAGTATGTATATATGTATTTTCAAGTCAATTGAAATATATTATAAAAATATATATAGACTTTATGAATTATCTCAAAAGACAGCTTAGGGTCATTGAAGCCTAGAGTCGATGTGTAGCTTGTGATTTCCCTACCCAGGCAATGGAGGGCGTTAAATTCGTGCTGTATGCTATGTCCGATAAACCGTATGTATTGTTGCATTCATTTGATTGTTGATGCATGACATATGCTTGATTTAATAACTTACTTTACTATTGCTTATTGGTTCAATAGGAGGATATATCTCACTAGGCTTTATAGCTTATACTCCTATAGATTTCCCTTGTTGCAAGCATAGATCTAGTTAGAGCCTAGCAGACAGTTGCTAGAGGTTAGTATGGGAAGCAAGGAAATAATGAAGGATCAGAGTGGAGAGATCACTTTTACATTTCTATCTAATTTCTTATTTTAATTTTCAATTTAGTAAGGATTGATGTGTATTAAGGTTGTAACCTTTAAACTATGATATTTACCTATGGAATTTGTAATATTTTGCTACTTTGAATTATTATATGTTTTTGAATTTTCTTGAAAAGGTTAAACCCTGATCATAAATTTAGATGTAAGTATGCCTTTTACGCTATAAAGCAAACTTCTAGATAACAGAGGGGTTATCCCTAGGTTTCTGTGTAGCATACGGTAGAAATTGTATGTCTTAAGGGCCTATGGGGCATGATAGTTTTTAAGTGGTATTAAAGCATAAATGAAAAATAAATTTGAACTTAGAAACCCTAGGATAACCAACCCAAGGAAAGGCAAAGAGTGGGTAGAATCGGATAAGACAAATATATAATATGATTACTTATTTAATTATCACATGTACTATGAAAATGTTGTATTCGCACAATAGATTAGCCTAATTGAGGCTCTAGACCGATAGATGACCTTCAAACTCTAAAATGGAGAGACTTTAGTGGACTATAAGTGCAGGTTGGGATTACTCTATGAGGACTTAGCACTCCTTAACAAACTTTATGCTTTACTGCCTGTTTTGATGTGGTGGAGAGTTGGATTATGATAGTATTGGATGTCTATCTACACATAGTCCAGACAATTAGAGAGAGGTTTATATTTTAAGACTAAGATGGTCTATGTGATGGAAAGTAGAGCCTAAAAGTTGGGAGCTAGGGTGGACCTAGTGCTAAGGCGGCCTTCATAGTTGCGAACCATGGTAGGCTAAGATTTCCAGATTTTGCTTTGTGGACTCCCATCGAAAAGGATGTTGTGTTTACGAGAGATAAGCAGGATGACCACTAGAGATTTGAGAGGGAGGAGATGGTTGTGGCACCTTTTGAGTTGTGGGATCATAAAAAAAACTATTTGATGTTTCCATCACTCCCAAGGATAGGGGAGGAAGAGATGGCCTAGTAAGGGAGGTATAGGAGGAGATTGCCCTAGTAGAGGAGGTATAGGGGGAGATGACCTTAGTAGAGGAGGTATAGGGGGAGATGGCCTCAGTAGAGGAGATAGAGGGGGATGTAGCCCTAGTGGAGGTGTCGGATGTTAGACAGGAGATCATAGTAGTTGATTCGTAGGAGAGATCACTTAGCATTCCTTTAGCATGGTATAAGGACAATATAGTAGTTGCTATAATTCCTCTATATTCGAACATAGTACAAGATGATGGAGTAAGCATAGAGTTAGATGTGTTGGTGATGCCCCTAGTTTTTTGGGACAAGCCAGTGATGCCTAGGATAGAGGAGGAGGTAGTGCATGCAGCTCTTACCTTAGCAGGTCCTAATCTAGCACCATATGGGCCTATAGTATTGGGTAGAGGTAAGCCTATGATAGATTTGGATGAGCTGGCTATTGAGCCTAATCCCATGGACTTCTTGACATTCAATGAGCAAGACATGGCATGGCATACTTAGATGATTGGCTCGAGTTCCTTAGAGGGTCTAGCAAGATGCTCTCTAGTGTGGGTTCATTTGGTACTTATCTATCAGAGTGGGAGGTAGAGTGAGATGATGCTTTGCTTGGAGCTCACTCAGCTACTGGGTAGATGGATGCCTAGGCTTACTGTTTTGAATTAACTGATGACTCCTAACTTTTGATGACTTATATATATATATATCTAAAAGGGAACAGGAACAATGGGGGACCCCTCTCAAAAAGAGGAGTAAACCTAAGGCAGTCTAGCTAAAGACTAACCTAAGCAGTTTAGTTACTGCAGTAGAGATGAGATATTATGGAAAGATAAGACAACATTAAACAATCAGAGTAAAAATTGCGAAAACATTAAACCAATAATGGTAAATAAATTGCAGAAAATAAAACTCTAAAAGGTGGCTTAGCCAGCCCGTGTGGAGAAAAATAAACTGCAATAAATAAATTGCAAGAACAAATACCACCACAGGCGGTAGAGCCAAGGCTAGTGGGGTTTGTTCTTAATTAAATTAAATTAAAGAAATAAATAAACAAAACATTTATTTATTTCAACATTAATGAGCATTACAGAACATTATGCAAACAGTTAAGAAAGAAAAGAAAACATTAGAAAAGAAAGGAGGCGAGAAGTAGAGATGGAGAGATAAGAAGGATGGAAGAAGATTATGGTAGAAGGTTAAGGTATTACCTAAGTATGCCTACGTACTTAGGTTTCTCTATGTTTCATCAACCATAGAAGGAGATGTTAGTGTTTAGGGTAAAGAGAGAGAGAGGATAAGTGTATGGAAGAATCAGTTAAAGGTTGTGATCGGAGGTAGAGAAGAGAAGTTAGGCGGAGAAGAAAGGTTAGAAGAGTGTTTGAGAGTGTTTTGAAGTCTTAGAGGTTTAGAGAAGACTTATCTCTTTTGGGTTCTGGAGGATACCTTTGAATGAGAATGGCTTCCTTTTTTATAGAACCCTCATTTTCACTATTTGAACAGTAAAAGTTCTTTTTACTATAATGAACAGTGATTTTTATTGGGAATATTACCGTTTGAACAGTAATTCTCAGAGTTTTTTCGGTGGACATGTCCACCTGTCATTCAAACCGAAAGGAACAATTTGGCCATTGGTTCTGGTGATATAATCACCAGACATTTGTACCGTATATGACGGTAAGGATTTGAATACAAAAAATAGTATAGTATCTAATACTATACTGCATTAAATCTACATATTTTGTTACGAGTGTAACAAAATACTTACATTTGATTCCCACGGATCTCCTAAGTTGATGCCGTAACAATCATCTTCATTGCTTTCTCCACAGTATGTTGATTTAGTGGAGTCTTCAACATTTGTCTTCATTTCTTCATCAGATTTCTTCAATTGTGCCAAAGTATTCTCCATAACTTCTTTCATTTATTCTGAATTTTATGTCTTGGCCATTGATGACATTAAGAAACCCCTATCATGAAGAAATAGAGTTTGTTCATTGCCTCGGGCAAGGGCTCTAGATTTGATCAGCCATTTGTCGATTGCTGATTCTTCCACCTTGTCCCACATTTTGAATCCATCCCACCACTTGACTTTGAATCGTCTGGATAGTACAGATTTCTGAGTACATCGGTCCGGTTTATATCCGAAAAACCAAGTCATTACCCATGATATACCAATGTGCATATAGTATAACATGGTTCTGTTAAATGGTTGCTCCTAATGAGCAAGTTCATAACATTTTTGGAAAAGATTAAATCCTTTCCAGGCATTTTCATGGACTATTTCCTCAATAGCCCCAAATTCATCCCACCAGTGTGCAAAACAGCAAGGAAGGTCTTTTGATGAACATTTATGAAAAAAGATTAACCATGTATGGGATCTTTTTTGATTCATTTGAAGAAGGCATTGAACCATGCTTGTTTATAATCAAAATAATTATAAACAACAAGATGTGGTACCAAAGATTTCAAAGGATTTACTTTAAACTTTTGGTTTTCATAGGCTTTGCGAGGTCAATCACAAAGGTTTATGACCTTATGGATTCTGGCTATTGAGTAACTAATTACTCAATTGTTTTGAAAATGCTTAATTGAAATAGAACCTGTTTCAATCAAGATTCTTTCATAATATTCCATATTCTTTAAATTGTCATATGGAATATAATAAACATTTTTAGGAAATATTTTCTTGGCAAATTCATAAGGATCCTTTTTCATGCATCCCTTTTTCCACAGAAAAGACATACTTGAAAATATCCTTAACATAAAATTTTGATTTTGGAAAAACATTTTGAGGGACTAATGCCTTCTCAGAAGAAGACGCCACCTTGGTAATATGAACATTTTGTGATGATTTCTTTTTAGAAACCATCTCATTGCGGTCTTTCTTAGGTGACCGTGAACCTAATGCATTGGTAATTGCCTTAATTAATTCAAGCATAATTACCACATTTGTGTTTAAACTCTCATTTCCATCACTGGGTTGTTCAATTGGTCTGGATGCGGCACATGATTTCTCATCCTTGATCATTAACGGTGCATTGTGTTTGGGGGCTGTGGCAGCAAGCCATGACCGGACATTTGTAAGTCCCTTACGGGGGACTTCCTTCTCCTTCCCCTTATCCCTTCTAGGAGGCATCTCCCTGTAGGAATTCACGGGTCAGGAAGTCAGGAAGAGAGTTAGATGTTCCATTGATATGCTCAATATCAAAATAAAAAATAGATAAAATTGATTGCCATCTGGCAAAATTTTGTTTTGAAGCTAAATTTTGAACATCTTTTTTCTAAAACATTTTTGGCTGCTTTGTAGTCAATTCTTAAAAGAAATTTTGATTTAAGAAATCTCCTTGAAATTTAGAAATCATTAAAACAATTGCTAAAATTTCTTTTTTAATTGTAGAATAATTAATTTGACATTGGTTCTAGTGTTTTGACATAAACTGGACTATACATTCATTGCCATTGGATTCCTGCTTAAGGATTCCTCCAAACCCTATGTCAGATGCATTAGTTTCTACTATTTTTGGTAGATTTAGGTCTGCTTTATGGATGCAAGGAATTTCCTTAATTTTCTCTTTGATTTGTTTGACTACATCTGTATGTATGTCATACCATTCAAGTGGATTCTTCTTCAACTTATTGTGAAGAGGTTTACATAAGATATTGGGATTCTTAAAGAAATCTGCTACATAATTTAAGCTGCCTAAGAATCTTTGGAGCTGATTTTTGTCCAAAATTCTATTAGGAAACTTAGAAGCAAATTCTATGGATCTCTTAATTGGTGTGATTATTCCATTGTGAATATCAAATTCTAAGAACCTAATCCTGGTTTAGAATAGGGAAATCTTAGAAGGTGATACTACTAGACCATTCATTTTTACTTTCTTAATGAAAGCTTTAATATGTTTAAAGTGTTGATCTATATTAGGAGAGAAGATCAACATATCATCAATATAAATGATTACGAATTCTGAGTAATCGTTAAAGATTTCATTCATTATCCTCTAGAATTCTGAGAGAGCATTTTTTAATCCGAAAGGCATTACATTCCATTCGTACTGCCCAAAGGGGATAATGAATGCTGTCTTATACCTATCAAATTCTCTTATCTAGATTTGCCAAAAACCCACACATATATATATATATATGCTGGTATATTTTTGCAAATTCCAGTAGCTATTTTAGATCATGATCATAGATGCTTTGAATTTTGTTATAGGGATCATAGATTATCATTTTATATTTAGAAGTTTGATATTGTAATGAATATATGTACATATTGATGTATTTAGATACAATGAGTAAAGGCCCACTCAAGAGAACTGACCACCTTTAGGTGTAATGACTTGTTGCCAAAATTAATGAAAATCAAATGTATTATTTTATTAATGAGAATTGCATATATTTTATCTCAATTTATATTGCCAATGTATTAGTGAAATGAAATTGAAAAAGCAAGGAAAAGAACAATTTATACATATGTATATGAAAGGAAAGTATGTGTAAGGAATATAGATTGGCACCATAAACATTGTATTGGAGACTAACCTAAGAAATTATTGTAAATGACGTAGTCCCCATAGATGACCGCCATAGGTAGATAATACTATAGGAAATGAAGTGGGACCTAGCTAAACCTGTGACAGGACAAATGAAATTATAGCTACCATTGAGAGGTAAAATGAGTAGTTCCACTTATATCTAGAAAGACAACAACCACCACCACTAACACCTACCCCATCACCACCAATGGTTGTGAAAGAGGCACCACTGCCACCACCACCATCGGCAGCATTAGTAGAAATGGCTCAAGTTACACCACTAAAGCTACGATATTAGAGAAATATGCTGCCTTACTTTATTAGGTTCAATAGATACTTTGAAGGTAACACTAGATGCATAAAAAGAGGTTAAAGATTGGATATCTCAAATTAAATGATCATTTGAGGCCTTTGAAGTGTCATTATATTAAAGAGTAAACTTTGGCACCTATCTATTAAGGTTAAGAGCTAAAACATAGTGGGATTCCAAGAGTAGGAGCATGCTACCCTCGATAAATTGGGAGGCATTCATATGGAAATTCCCACAAAATTACTTCCCAGAAAGTCTAAGTGTAGAATACAATGAGGAGCTATTTGCGATTCAGGCAAGGGGGAGAAGTATTGATCAATATTAGGCTGAGTTTAGTTGACTGCTATAATTTGCACCCCCAAAGTATCAAATGAGTGATAGGCTAAAGATGCAAGTATTTACAAAGGGATTAGATCCCGAGATGTGGAGAAAACTCATTGAATTTGAAGTATGAACCTTTAATGAGATGGTTGAGAAAGTGAGAGTGTTGGAGAATGCTAAAAAGCAGGAGATGGATACTTTCAAAAACAAGGTAAATATTTTTAGAAGAAGACTACTTGAGGGAACTAGGTAAAGCAGAAAGAATAAGAGGTTTACACGCTCCCCAAAGTTCATTTCAAGCAGGGGTGAAGCTCGGAAATAACCCTTCTATCACACATTAGAAATGCAAAGGCAAGCGTTACCCCAATGAATGCCCATTGTTGAGAAACAAATGCTATTATTATGGAGAGGGCACACATTTTGTCACCAATTGCCCTAAGAAGAACATGGTGACATGTTTCTATTGTAAGCAAGTTAGGCATTTAGTAGTAAACTGCCTAAAGAGACAATAAGACGCTATATTAGTAGCCAAGCCACTTTAACTTTTAGGGAGGCTAATGTTAGGTTGGAATGGCAAATGCTAGGGTAATAATGAAAATTGTAATAACCCTATGGTTGGTACCGCATGGGTATATAATCTTGAGGGAGCCTTGGATAGCAATAATTATGAAGAGGTAGAGTTTGCAGCCTTAGACGTTGATGACCTGGCTAACACAGAGCTAGTTGCAGTTAAGTACTTGAACCTAAGTTCTATTCCTATTTATTTGAAAGGCTAAACATTAAGAATGTGAAAACAAATTATAGAAAGCTTTAAGGAAGAAACTCTAACTCCTAGTGAACATGTAAATAAAAATTACACCTAAACTGTAATCTTACCATTATGAACTAATGACATATCATAATCGCTAGTTAACTAGCTTTCATTCTTTGACACAAGAGCAACTCACTCTTTTGTCACTTCCAAAGTAGCTGAATGAACAAGAGTACCCATAGCTACTATAGATTCAAGCTTTGGTGTGCGTGTACCAATTGGAAGCATCATAATTACCAAGGAGATGATTAGAGGTTGCCCAATGGACATTCAAGGATATAATACTAAGGGTGATCTCATTATACTATACATGAATAAGTATGGTGATATATTAGGGATTAATTGGATGTCAACTGCATGAGTTACAATAGATTATCAAAAGACGATAGTAACATTTGATGACTCTAATAGGCAAAAAGCTGAATTCATTGGAGAGTCCACTTTTGCAAGATCTTTGGAGTTAAGCTCTTATAAAATCATCATAGACCATGAAGAATTTTCTAAGAATGAGAGCTTAATAAATACAGTGGAGGTTGATTTGGAAAAACTTGATTTGGAGAATATTGCGGTAGCTAATGAATTTCTCGACATATTTCTTGAAGAGCTACCGGGATTACCATCCAAGAGGGAAATTAACTTTAAGATCAATTTGATGTTAGGGATGGAACCTATTTCGAAGGCACCTTATAGGATAGCCTTAATTAAGCTTAAAGAGTTCAAGGAATAACTACAAGAATTACTAGATTAAGGTTTCATTTGCCCAAATGTCTCACCTTGGGGAGCATCGGTACTCTTTGTGAAAAAGAAGGATGGCTCGATGAGGCTCTACATCGATTATCGGGAGTCGAATAAAGTCACCATAAAGAATAAGTACTTGTTGCCCCGGATTGATGACTTATTCGATCAGTTGAAAGGTGCCAGTGTGTTCTCTCGAATTGACTTGCGTTTTGGCTATCATTAATTACAAATCAAGTTAGAAGATGTTCTTAAAACAACTTTTAGGACTCGATATAGGCATTACAAGTTCTTGGTGATACCAATTGGCTTACTAAATGCCTTAGTTGCCTTTATGGATCTAATGAATAGGATTTTTTTATCGCTACCAGATAAATGTGTGATCGTCTTCTTTGATGGCATTCTAGTTTATTTAACTACTTTAGAGCAACATGAGGAACATTTAAGAACCATACTTTAGACATTGAGGAAACATGAGCTATAAGCCAAATTGTCGAAGTGCGACTTTTGGTTAAACAATATATCATTCCTCAAACACATAATTTCTTAGCAAGGCACATCAGTAGACTTAGAGAAAATAAAGGTTGTAGTGGAATGGAAAAGGCCTGAGATAGTGATAGGAGTACATAGTTTTCTGGGATTAGAGGGATATTATAGGAAATTTGTTGAAGACTTTTCAACAATAGCCAAATCGCTCACCCAATTAATGTAAAAGAATGAAAATTTTTAATGGACTGAGGCTAGGGAATGAGGATTCGAAGAGCAAAAGCAGAGATTAGTATCAACACCTATCCTAGTATTACTAGAAGCTGACGAGCTATATACGGTATATAGTGATGCATTAAAGAAGGGACTTGGATGCGTATTAAGGTAGCAAGGAAAGGTAATTGCCTATGCACCTAGACAATTGTAGTCACATGAGTAGAATTACTTGGCACATAACTTAGAATTGGTTGTAGTGGTCTTCGCTTTGAAACTATGGAGGCATTATCTATATGGAAAAAGGTGCAAAATATATATTGATCACATAAGCCTTAAGTACCTATTCACATAGAAGGATTTGAATACAAGGCAAAGAAGGTGGCTAGAGTTAATTAAGGACTACGGTATGGGAATAAATTACTGCCTAGGAAAAGTAAATGTCGTTGCCGATGCCTAGAGTAGGAAGAATCATGTAGAGGTTATGTCCTTGTTGACAGAACAAAAAGACTTAATTTGAGAATTCGAAAGGCTCAATTTGGAATTTGTGTGGCATGATGAGAATTTGGAATTGTTAAGTTTGATTATCGAGCCTACATTGATGGGAAGAGTCAAAGAAGCTCAATAGAAAGACCTTGCGTTGATGCATATTAAATAAGGGAAATATGCTGATAAATATGTAGACTTTGAAGTTCGAGATGATGGAGTTGTTTGACTAAAAGGGAGTTGTGCATACTTGGTGACAATGAACTCAAAAATCATGATTGAAGCACATCATTCTAGTTATGCCATCCACTCGGGAGGCACTAAGATGTATTAGGATCTTAAAGATAATTTTTGGTGGAACGGAATGAAGCAAGATGTGGATGAGTTTGTGATGAGATGCAACACTTGTCAAAGGGTAAAGATAGAGCATTAAAGAATCGATGGGTTACTTCAACCCTTGCATATCTTAGAATGGAATAAGATTAGATCACGATAGATTTTGTAAGTGGTTTGCTAAGAACCACAATAGGGTATGATGCTATATGGGTGTGGTGGATAGACTTACCAAGTTAGCATATTTTCTTCCCATCAACAAGACATAACCATTGGAGAAATTGGCAAAGATATATGTTGGAGAAATAGTAACACTTTTATGGAGTACCCATAGGCATCGTGTTAGATAGAGATCCTTGATTTTTGTCAAAGTTTTGGGGAAGCCTAGAAAGAGCATTAGGGACTAAATTACAATTTAGTACGATATACTATCCCTAAACTAATGGTCAATCAGAAAGGACTATCTAGGCACTGGAGGATATGTTACGAGTCTATATAATTGAATTTAAAGGGAGTTAGGATACTCACTTACCATTAGTAGATTTTTGTACAATAATAGCTACCCTCCCACGATCAAGATGCCCCCATATAAAGCTCTATATGGCTGGAAATGTTGATCGTCGCTATTTTGGGACGATGTGGAAAAATTGGTGATAAGGCTAAACTTAGTGCAAGAGGTAGTGAACAAGGTAGCCATTATTAAAAGTAAGACAGAAGAGGCTTAGGATCGACAGAAGAGTTGGGTAAACTTGAAATGACAACCATTAGACTTTGAAGCAAGAGATCATGTGTACTTGAAAGTAAGCCCAATTAAGAGCATACACTAAACTAAGATGTAAGGGAAGTTAAGCCCATGTTACATTGGACCTTTTGAAATAATAGAGCAAATCGGAAATTTGGCATATCATTTGGAGTTGCCTCCAAATATGTTAGAAATTCATAATATCGTTCATGTATTAGTCTTATGCAGACATATTCCCAACTTAGACTAAATTGCCACCATTGAACCGGTGGTCTTAAAGGAGAATTTGACGTATGAAGAACATCTAGTTTAGACCTTGGATCAGAAGACCTAGAAATTAAGGAACAAAGAAGTCAAGTATGTCAAGGTTTTAGGTGAAACCATGGAAGAAAAGAGGCCACTTGGGAAGCGGTGGACGAAGTGAAGATGAGATACTCGCACTTGTTCACAAATCTAGGTATGCTTCGAAGTTTTTAGGACAAAACTTATTTCAAGGGGAGGAGGAGGTAAATCCTAAAAAATTTCAAATAAAAAAATTAGTATGAATGAAAACATTAAGAAATAAATCTAAAACTGAATATGAAAGCCTATCGGCGAATTAGGATTCGCCTTGCGACAAGTGAACCAACTAGTGTATCCAAAACCTAAAGGATTCAAAACCTAAGCAAACCTCGACTATAGAATGTCACATTAGGAAAACCAAACTCGAATGAGGATGTACGAAAAGCCTAAAGTCAGTTCCTAAAATCTTAGAACAATTTGTTGACTTTAAGATTCCCTTCTGAATCAAGAAAATCAACTTTGAGCTCGGAAAACTTGAGATTTGATTTGAACAAAACCAAAATTTAAATGATAATAAATTACCTTATAATTAGTATGAGAATACCCAAAAATCTAATTAAATTGAACCCTACTAAATGATCAAATTGGGCAAAACAAAAAATTGAAAAATGGACCCCAAATAACTTTCATTAGTGGTGTTGGAATGAAGGAAAAATATGACAACATTTCACCAATCCAATGACCAGATTAGAAACCTAAAATAAATTTGAAAATTCCCTAACTAAGCCCCATTTAGGGCCCATTCAATTTCAAAGAAACAAGAGAAAGTAATTAACCAAACTAGCCTACCCCAACCGACCAACTTGGACGTAAAACACAACTACGAAGGTAACTAGAAAACTAACTAGAATTAGGCTAACTAATTGCATGGACAATTGGGGATTAGGCATGTGACAAAAAGGGAAACCAAATCTGATATCTATTAGCTCAATTTCAGATTTTTCCTAATGTGATTAGACCTATTACCTAATGTGTAATACCTTTACCCAAACACTAAAGCCTTGGACCAATGGATAAACTTATCAACCAAGCTACTTAGGTTTTTATTTTTCTTTTTCTTTTCTACATGTGGAGAGGCCCTTCCTTCTAAAGAATTCTATCAAAAAACTCCCCAAGAATTATCCAAAAAAAAAAAAAAGGACTCTCTAAGACACTCTAAAAATCGGATCAACACACACCTAAAAACTATAACCCTTTCTCCTACACATAGCAACCTTGTTTCAACAAGGAAACTCATCCCCCAAGCAATGACCATTTAAGCTTAATTTATGATATTTCTACACCATTTAGGAGTTCATTTAAGGAGCAAACCCCTTAGGAAGATCAAAACCAAAAGCCACTTCAAGAGGAAGAAGAAGGTGACAATTGGAGCTTCCACAACTAGTAATCAAGTATAGGACCTTCATTCCACTTTGTAACCTTTTTATTTTTTTCCCCCATTTGCATGTACATCAGACTAGAATAAGTGATATTACTCTGATTTTTTAATTTTCATATGTATATTTTAGTTTTATCTAGCTTATAGGTTTGGATGTAAACATTAGACTAGGATCATGAATAATGTGAAAAACCACCATGTATTGAATGGGATGTGTTTAATCTTTGAGAAACTTTGTGTAAATTAGATTTGTGGAAATTATTCACCTTCTAGACGCCAACTTTAGGAAGCTAAATAAGTATTTATTTTTATGTATTTAAGGCATTCAAAATCACCATGTATTGAATGAAATGTGTTTGAGCATTGGAGAACTTTATGTAAATCAAATTTATGGAAATTATTCACCTTTTGGATGCCAACTTTAGGAAGCTAATGTATTAAGGCTTTCAAAATCATAGAGAATCATAGGTAATGATCAAGGCACTTTGGTAGTAGGAAAAAGTGGAAAATTGCAAGATTTGATTCTTGCACCCCAAACTGATGGCTAAACTAATTTTTATGTAAGATTTCTAGAATTTCTAGAACCTAAATATGAGGAAATAACCTTAGGAAAATTCTAGAAATGAAATTCTTAAAGAAAAATATCAAAATAACATGAAGTAAAAGGGGAAAATGCAAACTAAAGCCTTAGAGAAACCACTCAAAATTCTTGAACAAAATTCCAAAATTTCAAAAAAAGAAGATAACAATTACATGCCAATTATAAGCCTAAAACATGTTTTCAAGTGATTAGAATTAAATCTCTTAGGTTATTAGATCAAATTAGGAAAAAAAGGACTTTAAACAAAACCTAGACCGTGTACACCTAATATGTTCTAACCCTAACATAACCTTTTGAAGTTTAAATGACCAAAACAACTTCAAAAATGGAGAGAAAACTCAAAAACCTTTAAAATGACTAAGAACGCCAAAAACAGACTTAAAATGAAAAAGTTATAAATAAAACACTAAAACCTTCAAAATCAGAAAAATCGATAAATTTAGCAAAACTAGTGTAAGTTGATATTCCAATTCAACTTATAAAATTATTGTTGTCCTATTAGGTGACAAGTCATTTGAGGACAACTTACCACCTGACTACTACGACTAAGGAGTACATAGCAAGGTGAGTAAAATTCAATGACTACTATTCCTTGTTTGTGTTTATAGTTAGTGCACTCGCATATGAATATAGTGAATATATAAACTAGATTTGTGTGTAGGGATAATTAGGGTATTAAATGTGCTTGATTGCTATGATTAATTATTAAATTACCTTAATTGTACCTGGTCAAACGATTATTGATTTCCCCTGTATTTAGAATATAGAGATTGTGAGTGTATGTATTAAATTGCTGTGGATGCTAGATAACTTGATTTAATGTTATTTGATCATAAATAAAATTAGTCATGCATCACGTAGTGGTATGGAAAGGCTTTATGGAGGTGTACTCTATGTGCATAACTTGTCTTGACCTCTAGGAACTAAGTGAAACTAGGAATTGTTTCCTTCTGATTAAGACCTAAGAACACCTTGTTTGAGGATTCATTGCTTAGGGGGTGATTGAGCTTATGGGCCTTTCACAATCTATACCCCATATAGGCTTAGTATATATATACATATTTTCAAGTTTATTGAAATATATTATAAAAATATTGTCGAGTCTAATTTTTTATTTTTTTTTCTTTCATTCCTAATCTGATTTATGCTAGACCCTATGCTCATTTAATATAAGTCCTCGACTTGAACTAGGAATTTCGTCTTATTTTGGAGTTGCCACCCAACTGAAGTTGGGAAAGTTTATTGAATTAGGACTAATTGAGCAGATTAATCCTAATTTGGACAACTAGTCAACGAGATTTCCTCTTTTCATTTTTGTGAAAGAGAAAAGGGGAAACCAGAGTTTCTGGACTTGGGGGCTAACTTATTAAAACCTTAAAGTTACCACCTTATTTTTCTGAAATCTAAACCCTATCCTTATGTCTTTTATTGTTATTTATTTTGTTTTTATTTTTGTTATTTTTTTGTTGTGTTTTTCCTTATTGAGTAAAAGAAACTTATTCTAATATGGAAAATGATTTTTTATTCTTTTTAGAGTTGTGCAAATGGGTGCCTACATACTTGCTATTCAGGATCAAACAAGTCATAGTTCACTTTTCATAAAAAAGCTTTAGTGGGTTGATTAATTTTAATTACAAAAACACTTCAAATTTACGTTTTTTTAATCATTTTTAGCATTTTTTGGAAAAAAAAATCTAAGCCTAAGCTTGATTATTATTTTTTTATTTTAAAAAATAATAATTTAAGGAGAAAAGCCAATTTGGGATTTATTTAAGAAAATGATTTTTTTTTCTAAGTGATAGAAATTACTTTTTTAAATCTCTATTATTAACCTACCTTAATTATTATTATTATTTTTTATTTTATCATTTTTTGTTATTTTATAATTTTTATTATTTTATCTACTCTAAACTAAACATAAAAAGAATAAACTAATCTAAATTCTATCATTTTTCCAAATATTATTTTTTTTCTTTTTTCTCTTTTTTTTTTCGAATTGTAAATAAATAAATAAATAATAAAAAATAGAAAATCTGACTTACTTGGATCCGGGTATGGTACGCGGGTGGGGTCGGGTCGAATTGGATCGAATCGGGCGATGGTCGGAAGTCCTCATCAGCGGCGTTCCCGTGACTTTCGAAGGTGTTTGAAGGTGGCTTCCGAGCTTTTAGGGAGTGGGGAACTTAATTGTGGTGGTGGATTTCTCTAAGAACACCTCCTAGTGATGTTTCGAGGTGGTGGTCGACAATCGTAGGTCGCTTAAACTCCGACAGCTCCGATCTCTCTTATTTTCTCTCCTTTCTCTCTTCCGATTTGTGCTTTTGCTTCCCTACATCATGCTCTATTTATAGGCGTCGGAAATCGAGTTGGATAAGCTCGGATTTCCTTCGATTGGGGTAAATCAGATTTCAGTTGAAAAACCCATCTCCGATTTATTTCAATTCGTGTAAATCTTGGATTTTGTTACGATTTTATGCTAATTGGATGATGTTTATCTCATTTTGGTTAAAGATTTAGTGGATTTGTGCAAAAAATCGAATCAAAACGGTCAAAATTCAAATTTTTCCTCACTGGCGACGATCTCGGATGAAGGAAGGAGGCGATCATGTGCCTAGTGCGTGCGTTCGTATTGCCCAATCGGCTACTGACACGTGTCTTTAGGGGAGAAAAAAAATTGCAAAACGCGGATTTGCTTCCCTTGTGTTTTGAACCCCTGACCTCGCACCCCCGCATGCACCCGAGTTTGTAGCTCGGACCAGTTAGGCTAGCCCACTTCTCAGTTTTTTTTTTTTTATTTACGAAAATTGTATATATTCAACGCAATTTTTATTATTTTTGTATTATTTTGAAATTCCAAAAGTTTGTAAAAATTATTTAACCCCTTTCCTCATTATTCCTATCATTATTTTCCAAAATTGATATATTTTCCTTATTTATTTTATTTTTTGAATATTTTTCCTATTTTTGCTAAATTATAAGAAAAATTATAAAAAATGAAAAAATTGAGAATTGACCATTATTAATTATTAGGGGCAAAAATGGGGTTTTCACAACTGCCCCTCTTTGTGGTAAAGTTTGCAAAACTTAACTACAAAGACAAGAAAGACGCCATTTTTGGCCTCTAGACTGAATGGATAATACCCTGGTTTAGCTGGTTATTTGGAATTTGGTCTTTAGTAGGAAAATGCTCCATGGGCTAATAATCCCAAGAGTGCTTTGCTTTGTGATGGTTAGTATTGCTCAAGAAATGGTCTTAAACAACTTAACAATCTAAAGTAATGTATCCTCCCGAAGAGTGCTCTATGGGCTGACTAATCGACGATAGGAAACATCTCAATGCTTGTTTAGGAGTGTGTTATTGTGAGTGGAATAGTTGATAATAGGAAGCGCCTTATCGGACTAGCAACCTTAAAGAGAAGATTGTCTCAGGAAGCGCTCTTATGAGCTGGCTACCTGTTAACAGAAGCATCGGGCTAGACTAGCGATTGTTTAGAGAGAAATGCCTTCGAAGAGTGCTATTATGAGTTGACTGATCGGTTATCGAAAAATTTGAAAAGTGCTCCTATGAGTTGACTAATTGATAGATTCGAAAAGTGCTCCAATGAGCTAACTAATGGATAGATTCGAAAAGTGCTCCTATGAGCTAACTAATCGATAGATTCGAAAAGTGCTCCTATGAACTAATTAATCAACAGTGGGAAGCGCCTTCTTAGACTTGCAACCCTGAAAAATAGGTATCTCCTTGGTTGGGGGTAAATTAGGAAAGTCTTTTGGAAACACTTCTAGAAACTCCCTCACTATAGGTACCACTTCCAGCTTAGCTTCTTTACTAGCTTCAACAGATACAATTACTAGTATATTCCTTCCCCACATCTCATAAGTGGGTAATCTAGTAGATCTCTAAACATCCAATTTATTTCAAAATACTCTTCCTTGGGCATATTGAACTACACCACCATGTCGTGACAATTAATTGTGACATGATATTTTGATAACTAGTTGACACCAAGAATGATGCCAAATTCTATCATTTTTAAGATCAAGTTCGCTGACATCACCCTACCTTATATCTCTATTCTTACTCCTTTGCATATTTTACTTAAAATATTTTCAATACCTAAGGGAGTTTCAACACTCAAATGATCATCTAAATATTCAAAATATTTGAGAGTTAGTGTCAATTTTAAAGTTAGTGTTATTATGTATTGGTATATACCTATATACCTCTACACATAGTTGTATACACATATATATATAACTTAACTATTGAATTAATTGAAAAGAAAATAATAATACAATAAAATAAATTATTGAATAAATAACTGATCATATTTTCCTACTCTCTTCATGTCTCACTGTCTTACAAGTTATATACTTAATTTCTCTAAAGATCACATCTTATGCTCTACTGTTTGAAACTTATGTCTAATGGTCGACACTAAATTTTCTAGGGATCAACAAGCCTAAGTTCTTTAAGGTCATCAACTTATACTCTATAGATCAAAGCCTAATTCCCTAATGATCATCAACCTGTTCTCTATAGACCTAAACTTAAGTCCCTAAAGATCAAAAACCTATGCTTTGACACTATTTAAGCTGTAACACCTCGAAACCCCTGGCACGTTACTACTTGCTACATGTCCTTATCTCACAAAGACATGTTAAGGCTCTGAACTTACTCTGATAGCTCTTAATTTTGCAATTCTTGTAAATCACAATTCAAATATATATATCCAATATTTCTAACTTGATATAAAAACATTCCAAACCATCCTTCAAATCTTGAAACAAGATTAACATTCATCTATAATCAACATCTAGTGCAGTGGAAGTCTACAAAATTTTAATTTAATATTCTCTAGAAACCACTATTTATTACATATGAATAACATCATTCTTCCTAAATCCTAATCGCCATAATAATAATGATAATCATCTTCTTCTTCCCTTTCTAGTTCATTCAATCCCAAATTACCTTCTAGGTTATCAACACCCTCAATACTTGCATCTAAAAAAAAATATTCCTCGAAGGTGAGCTAATGCCTTGTACATATAATACAAACATACACGCATGAATAAACATGAACATATTTCATATGCATTATGCAATACCTAAACAACATATCACCAGTTTATAACAAACTTTAAATCCACAAGTAGCAATAGGATACTCATGACCCTCTCAACTCACTTAAACATTTGGAACATAAATTGGTGGCAAGAACTGTCACTATAGGCCCCACACCCATGATCCCTTAAATATTTAAACTTGGTGATAGGAACTGCCACTATAGGCCCTACACCTTTGATCACTTAACTACTTAAACTTGGTGATAGAAACTACCACTACAGACCTTATAGCCATGATCACTTAAACACTCAAACCAACCTAGATCATTTTTAAGCATAACTCCACTAGGGGTAAAGTTACACAAGGATCATTGAGGTGCTCCTTAGGGATCTATCAGTATGGGCTCCTAGGTCTAGCCAAACACATACAGCATATAGTTAAACACTTAACTAGTCATTTACTTAATCCATTCCAACAATATTTTCTAACTTAAACAAGCACAAAAAACACACAAGTTACACGTACCTTGATTCTTAGTCTTAAGCACTTCTGGTTTTGGATTTAAAGCTAATCTAAAATTTGTAAATGCAACAATGATCACTTCTTAGTACCAATTTAAGAATAATCTAATCTCCTAATTCTCTTAGTTTATTAGATTTTCTAGGGTCTTGCTAGCTATTTGGGTTGCATGGAAATTAGCTTAATTAGATTTTAAATTGGTAACCAAATAGATTATGTTTCACTCAACACGACTATGTTGGAGGTCGTGTAACTTAACATAGGATAGTACACGCTTGTGCTAAAGGTCGTGTACCTTTCTATGTATTTTATATTTTGACATGGGATGAGACATAGGTGTATTGGGAGGCTATGTATCTTTTTGTAAAGTCTAGGTTCAACATGGGGCAAGATATGATCATGTTGGGAGGCTGTGTACCTTTCTATATAGTTAAGGTTTAACACAGGCGATACACGACCGTGTTGGAGGGCCGTATATCTCTCTATACAGTTTGGGTTTAATGTGGGCAAGACATAGCCGTGATGGGAGGTTGTCTATCTTTTTGTACAATCTAGGTTTAACACTTGTGAGACACGATTGTGTTAGGAGGACTTGTATCTCTTTGTAATGTTTTGCAAACCCTAATTTCTCTCTTCCCCATTTCACCCTAATTTCAATTCTTTTGTTCCAATTCTTATCTCTTTGTTCCTAGGCTTAATTAAATTGTAAAACTTGTAAAATCTAACAAAATTCTTCAGTTAGTGAACTTACCTTTTAGTTTCTTGATTTAGATTCTTTAGTTGTTTGACTTGGTGTTTGTTTTGTCTCTTCCCTTGATTTGAACTCTAATGAACATATAGCATTTGTATAAGTCTGTAATTCCATAGTCATAATTGAAATCCTATTATAGAATCCTTACCTCTTGTAAACAAAATTGGACCTCACTGTATTCCTTTAGTCTCCTTTAGGTTTCTGTAGAGAACATTTTCTTTTGTTGATTACTGTCTCATTGCACAAAATAGCAAAAGGGAGGAACTATGTCATTGTGGGCTTATATACCACTTCAAGGAAATGTACCATTTGCCCCTCAAGTTTTATGAAATCCCTATTTTGGCCTTAGCTTTATGTTATAATTTATTTTTAATAAAATAATATAAATCTAGGTATTTACATATATCCTTTTCAAATTATCGTTTATTTAAAAAAAAAATAAAAAAAATATTTATTTGTTAGTAATTTTCTTAGCAATTTTAGTATAATCATTGTTTAGATTTATTTTTTATTAGTTTTTGTATTTTCTCGTAATTTTTATATTTTATAATTTTTCCGCTTTCATTGCCCTACGTCAAATTTGGTATCAGAGCAAATCATCTCATTGTCTTGCATCGGTTTAACACACGATAATATATAAATTACTTATCATAGTTTTGTTAAATTAATTTTAAGATTCTTACGTACTACTAATCGGTAATCGCTTTATATTATATTACATACACTCATTCGTCGTTAGTCTTCGGTGAAAGAATCATCCAACAAGAAGACCCAGTCCATGTCGTTGCCTGATTATACGAATTCCAACATCATAATAGTAAATAGCTTTGTTAGCATTTTGGTTAATTTATTCCTTTCTAGTAATTCCAAGAACTTCACTGGTAGTTTCTCTAAGTTTGATTTTCTTAAAGAGTGAGCGTGACACGCGACCAAGGAAGAAAAATCATCCGACGTAGCAAGTCTTTTTTTTTAAGTCTTCGCTATGAAACAAAGACAAGTTAGATTGCCGTGCGGTCTCCATTTACACATATATATATATATATATATGAGTACAGTGTACTATTATTCTTGTTAATTACATTAATTATTGTCTGGCACGGTATGTAAAACCACTCAAGAAAACTCATATTCATTAGTTTCAACGTCAGTCAAACTCGTTTATTTCCTATGGCATTTTTGTTGCTAAACCCTCGGCTTTACCTCTAGTAACTGGTCCGATATTTCCTAAACTCCCATCACTGCCTTAGATTTGAACAATGGAACCCACACCTTCTCAGCAACACCACCCATCCGATCCATGAAACCTAGCAAGGTGCCATTGCCACACCCACCATGGCTAAGAGATAAGAGAGAGAAAGAGAAACTATACCAAGGTTTGAAGACAATTTGTGTTGAAGTGATTGTGACTAGACCCGAGAAAGGATCGAACTAGCTTTGATCTGGTTCATAAATTGCTAGTTCACCAGCTAAAATTTCGTGAACTAGGTCTAACTCGAGGTATTCTGACTCATGAGAATCAACCATTATTTTATTTTATTTTATTCTTCTTTTAGAATGGCTTGATTTGCATGGAATCTATCATTTTGACAGGTTCCAATATTGAGCCAGCCTTGACCTGCCTAACCAATGAGTCAAGACTAGTTTGAACCATTCTTGATGAGTTGATTCACAATTCATGAAATGGTTGGGCCCGGTCCTGACCCATTCCCAACTTTAGTCATGATTTTCATGACTATTCTTATAGCTAACGTGAATGTTAGGTTTAGGATTGGGGTTGTAGAGATGGGTTTATAATATAGTTTTAAGACTATTCATAATCCTAAATACCTTATTTGGAATTTCCAAATGACACATTAACATTTTAAGGAAGATCTATTTATGTTATTTTGAAGTTCTTAAAAAAAAAAGGTTTCTTAATATACATTAATATTATTTATGGAACTCATAATATAAAAAATATATGCAAACCAATTTAAAAAAAAGAAGCAACTTTTTGGGATCATTGTTAGGGGATCCAAAAAAGTACCTACAAACTGTTGGGACTAGTGATGAGGTTATAATAGCAATTGTTGTCAAAGAATTATTCTAAATTAAAGTAAAAAATAGTGAGAGTTTAATAATTAATGTATCTCTCTAACAAGAAGAGTTAAATGATATTTATAAAAATCAATAAGTGATAGCTATCATCAAATTTCTATTAGAGCTTATTAGGTCTAGTAATGTATTTACGTGAGAGATGTAGAAAGAAGTGCATAAATTATTAAGGGATATCGAATAATATAAAGTTTTCTAAGGTTAAGACTAGTTAGACCAATTTTAATATTGTAACTTAGATATCTTGAAATCATCCCAAATTTGAACTTAATAATAAGGATTCTACATCCAATTCAAATATTTAATTTTATTCATCACTAGACTTAAGCTCATTTTATATACCTTTTCTAAAGCTCCTTCCACGGCATCGGTCGAAATACATCTTTTGTGCCATTGCCAACACAACACGATCACCACTGCTGTTAAGCAGGTATCTTGGAGTTAGAAATGTTCCAATTGAAAATTTCAATGACCTATTTTCATTTCAGTTGAATTAGGGGTCTACTCAATTAATCCTCACACTTGCACAAAACTAAATTTTAACAAATAGTTAATACCTGTAAATTTTCCAATACGAGAAGACGAATTCGAAAAATACCTCTCTCTCTCTCTTTTTTCAGTATACTAAAATTTGCAGTACAAATATGCAACTTCTCAGTTTTTTTATTAAAAAAAAATTAGAATATATATCTGTTCCTTGTTCCAATACGTACGCGCATGTGTTCAAAAAAAAGGAGAAAAAAAAAATAAATCCGAACGGACTCTGCGGAATTAATGAAGAAGCACGAAAAGAACTAAGAAATCAAACGCTCACCAGGGAAAAAATTACCAAATTTCAACTTCTTCCATGATGTTTGCTGAGCCTAAATTTCAATTCATTTTTTTTAATTTAATTTACACTAAGCTTTATACTCTTTTAATGTAAATCATTGACTAAAATTAGAATTTTTTTAGAGAAAAAAGAGTCATCACCTGATTGAAATCGAGAAAATTATTAAATTAAGACTAATTGAGCGGATTAATCTTAATTTAACTACTAGTTTGTATAAAACTTTTAAATAACAAAATATTGGAATTTAGGAGCTATTCTATTAAAACTTTACAATTAACACTTTTTAACCTTTTAAGTTTAAAATTATTTTTCGAAAGAGAAAAATAAGAAGAAAAAGAAAAAAAATTTATGAGCCTCATTATTATTTACAAATGTGGTTGCCTTGAAGGTGCTTACGTACATAGTAGCCAGAATCAAACCAACCGTAATTCATGTACTTTATCTTTCTAAATTTGTTAAAAATAAAAATTATGAAGAATTATAATTCTTTGATTTTTTTAATGTCCAAAATATTTTTTTTTAAATAAAAATTTTATGGTAAAATGTCTTAAAAATAAGTTTTAGGATAGTGCCCTTATAGGCTAACTAAATTACATGAAAGAGTGTTTATTATAAACTAGCAACCCTAAAGAAAAAATGATGAATTTTAGGATAGTACCCTTATGGGCTGACTAATTTATATGAGAAAGTGTCTATCATAGACTAGCAGCCTTAAAAATGAATTTTAGGAAAGTGCCTTTGTGGGCTGACTAATTTACATGGGAAAACATCTATTACAAATTAGCAATCCTAAAAAAAGATGAATTTTAGAATAGTGCCCCTATGGGCTGGTTAATTAATATAGGAAAGTATTTATTACAGATTAGCAACCATAAAAATAAATTCTAAGAAAGTACCCATGTGGGCTCACTAATTTACATGGGAAAGCATCTATTACTGACTGGTAACCCTAAAAATGAATTTTATGAAAGTACCCTTATGGGTTAACTAATTTACATGAGAAAGTATCAATTATAAACTAACAACCCTAAAAATAAAATTTAGGAAAGTTCCCTTGTAGGATGACTATCTTAAGGCATGTATAAAATTTTACTACTCATGCATGACGTATTTTAATAGTGAAGAACTTTACTTAGTTTTGCATATAACGCTTAAATAATGAACTCTCTTTCTTGAAGTTCAACGCATCCATTTATTTGCCTCCATCTTGAATTAAGTCCTTCCATCGTTGGATGAACCATGCTTGTGTGAGATTCACTTTCATTCTAGAATTCTAACTCAAATTCATTTTGCTCAAATTTATCTCTACTCCCGTTATTTGGAACTTTAGCTTAAAATAGCAAATAAAAATCCCTTTCAAAAAAGGTGAAACCATGATGGAGTATTTGAAGAGTTTTCATTATTTATCATTGTTTTATTCCTCACAGCTTCTCTTGTGTTTGATTGTATAAGGCAAAACAAGAGTAAAGAAAAAAGAAACTTATTGATGAGGAGAGAGATGATTGATCCATGGACATTCAGGGATATCAACTTTACACATAGATGGTAAAAATTAGGCCATAAAGAGACCAATGATGTTGTCAATAAACTTAAGCAAGATTTTAATGATTCATCAAGGATAGTATATTTTAACTACATCAGAATTTACAAAGTCTTTCAAATCTAGACCATTTATATGTGACAAAATTAATACCCCTCTAGATAACACTCTCTTTACAAAATATAGCCCATTGTAATTAGGAGTAAACCTCCCTTTAGGATCTTGTATATTCAGGAGGATCTTCCTTAAAACTAAGTCACCCTCCTAGAAACTACAAGGTCACACTTTTTTATTAAAGCCTCTAGCCATTTTTTGTTGATAACTTTGGCCATGACATAATGCTGCTAACTTCGTTTCATCAATTAGGCTCAATTGGTTAACTCACTTTTACACCCAATTAGCTTCATCCATTTGAGTATTCTAAAGAGTATGAGGTAGCGATCGTTGATGTTCTGATGGAGTTTCGATAGGCCATGAGTTCAAATGGTAACATCTCATGCCAATCTTTATAAGTAACGGCCATCTTTTCAATAATCCGTTTGATATTTTTATTGGCTGCTTCTATAGCTCCATTCATTTACGGTTGATATGGAGTGGAATTCTTGTGATTGATTCCAAAATGTTGGCAAAATTCTATCATGAGCTTGTTGTTGAGGTTTGTGCCATTATCTGTAATAATTGACTTAGGAGATCTATATTGAGCAATAATGCCCCTTTTGATGAATTCTACCACTACTCCTATGGTAACATTGGTATGTGAGGAAACTTCGACCCAATTGGTAAAATAGTCGATTGCCACTAATATGAATTGATGACCATTGGATGCTTTTGGGTTAATTGGTCTAATTATGTCTAAACCCTACATAAAGAATGTCCATGGTGAAGAAAGTGTATGAAGTTCTTAAGGAGGGGCATTTATTTTGTTGGCATAAATTTGACATAGATGACAATGCCTTACGTATTTGATGTAGTTAGCTTCCATAGTCAACCAGTAATAACCCAATCTCATAATCCTCTTAGCCAGCATGTACCCGTTCATGTGAAGACCACATATTCCCTTATGTACCTCTTTTATAAGGGTGTTTACTTCTTTCTTGTCTACACATCTCAATAATGTGCTATCAAATGACCACTTATATAGCGCGAACCCACTTAGCAGAAAATAACTCGCCAACCTTCTAAGCATTTTTTTGTCTTTCTTGTCAGCCTTTTCTGGATACCTTCCTTCTAGAAGTAAGATCTTGATATCATGATACTAAGGCTTATCATTTTGCGTTCCTTCAACAATTAAACAAAAAGTAGGTTTATCTTTAATCTTGATCCTAAGAGGTTAGATTTCTACCCCTTCTAATATTTAGGTTAAAGATGGTAGTGTAGCTAAGGCATCGACAAACTAATTCTGCATCCTTAGAATATATGTGAATATGATCTCTCCAAACATCCCTATTAACTGAGACAAGTTCTGGTTTGAAAAATAATGAGTGAGGAGACCTTATACACTTTTAATTCATGAATTCTCATATCTAAGGCCATTTTGAGACTTAGAATGCATTCCCCATATTCTGCGATGTTGTTGATATATGGGAACATAAGCATTGTTGCTATAGAGAATTGATCACCTTCACGTGAAAACAATATTACTCCTATTCCATAGCCAAATACATTGGTAGCTCCATTAAAGTACAATTTTCATTTGAGAATCTTTTCTTTTTTAGAGTTAGAATCATTTTCAGCTACCATTATATATTCATCTAGGAATTGTGCCTGTGGTTCTTGGGAAGTTCCTTCAAGTAGATGCTTAACTAATTGATTAGCTATAACTTGACCTTTAACTGAACTTTGGTTCATATAGGTGATGTCGAACTTAGATAATAACATTTGCCATTTAGAATAACTACCAATTAAGGATGGTTTGTTTTGTGAAATACTTCAGGGGATCATGTTTTGTTAATATTTTAACTCAATAGTAGAGTGTATATTGTTTTAGTCGATGCATGACCCAAACTAATGCATAACATGTCCTTTCTACTTTGGAGTATTTTTGTTCCCCTTTAGTAAATTTCTTACTCAGGTAGTAATGCTTGTTCTCTTCCCTTTTCCTCTTTCTAGCCAAGCATACACCCTATAGATTAAGGTAGTATTATTAGGTACAAGAACAATGGCTTGCTAAGTTTAGGAGTCACTAATATAGGAGAATTCATGAGATATTACTTAATTTCTATGAAAGCTTCTTCACATTCTTTATTCCACTCTATGTCGACATTTTTCTTTAGTAGTTTAAACATGGGGCGACATTTATCTATGAGCTGTGAGATGAATTGAATAATGTAATTCAAATGCCCAAGTAGTCCTTTGACTTTTTTAAGTGTGTGTGGAGGTGGCATTTACAGTATTACTTTGACCTTATCTAGGTCTATCTTGACGCCCTTTTAACTGACAAAAAAACCCAGTAATTTGCTAAAGGTAACTCCAAAAGTGCATTTTTCTAAGTTAAGTTTTAGTTGATATTTCCTTAACTATTCAAACAACTTTTTCAGAGTGTCTACATGGTTCCCCTTCTTTAGATTTAGTGATCATGTTGTCAACATATACCTCAACTCTTTGGTGCATCATATTATGAAATAATGCAACCATTGCTTTTTAATATGTTGCCCTTGCATTTAACCTTATAACAAAAGGTACCCTAAGTTGTGATGAAGGTTGTCTTGGTTTTATCTTCTTTCGACATCTTCTTTTGGTTATATCCTTAGAAACCATCTATGAATGAGAAAAGATGGTTTCTAGCTGTATTATCTACCAACACATCTATGTGGGGTAAAGGGAAATTATCTTTTGGTGTTGCTTGATCAAGGTTTCGGAAATCTATGCATATGTGAACTTTCCCATTTTTCAATACCACAGGGACTATATTAGCTGCCCAGTTATGATAATCTGATACTGCAATAAATCCAATCTCCAACAATTTCTTAACTTCTTCCTTGATTTTTAGTAAAATATTAAGTCGAAATCATCTTATTTTTATTTCTTGGGTTTGATGTCTTCTTGTATGGGTAGCTTACAAACTACAATTGATGGGTCAAGTCCTGGCATATCTTCATAAGACCATGCAATTACATCAAGGTATTCAGTTAATAGCTCAGCTAACCTTTCTTTTTGTACATTATTAAGATTGCCCCTAATCTTAAGATTCCTAGGATTATTCTCATTTTCTAGGTTGACTATTTCAATTAACTCATCAATGGTCCACCCTTACTTTAAAGTTAGCCCATTGCTATTTAGAGGAAAAGAGAACCAATTTTGGAGTGATTGGGAGCTATGGGATATGTCCGTTGATTCTTGTTGCTGCTTATTTGTGAGTTCGTTGGAGTTGTCTTCTCTTGCAGATATTTGTGTCTTAACATTAGCCGGATGGATGAATGTAGTTTAGATTTGTAGAAAATTCATTGGAGCATTATACAGTCTATCTCCCCTTTTCCCTTGCTTAAGTCTCATCCGATATTTTTCTTCTAGAGTAGGGATATATCCAAGATCAAATGTCTTTGTTTAAACTTCTTTAAATTGCACATGTTTGTATCCTTGTGCCTTAGAACTAGTAATCATACACACCTCATCAAATATCTAAAGTCTGAGCTCATTTAGGCCTTCTTCTCTTATGTAGGGTATGGTTGTTTCTTTATAAATGGCATAATCTTATTCGCCCATGACAATGACAATCTGACTATTAAAAATGAATTTGACCTTCTGGTGGAGGCTAGAAGAAATGACCTACATTATGTAGATCTAAGGCCTCCCAAGAAGTAAGTTGAAGGACTTTGGCATGTCTAAGATTAGGAAGGGGATTCCAAATAATTGGAGGTCAATTTCTACCATCAAGTCAATTTCCCTTATAATTTCCCTCATCGATCCATCAAAAGCCCTTACCGTATTAGAGCTTAGTTTGATGTTAGTTATATCAACATCTAGTAGGTTAAGAGTAGTTAGAAGGCATATATTGAGGGAGGACCCATTATCGATGAGAACTTTAGAAACAATCAGGTTGTTGCACTTCACCACTACGAAAAGTAGTTTGGTGTGTTGATTACCTTCTTCCCCAATTCTCCTATTAAAAAGGATATATAATCAATGGTTAAAATGGAATTGACAATGTGTCCTAATTTTTCAATAGATATTCCCTATAGCACTTTAACTTCCCTTAAAGTTCAAAATAAGGCTTCTTTGTGAGGCTTGGAAGAGAGTAGAAGACTTATATTGGAGATTTGGGTTGTGGTTTTTGATAATTGGTCCATGATTTTATATTTACTAGACTTGATCATCTTTGAAAAAACTGACAGCCTTTTTTCTTCTTCTACTACCAGCTTTATAGCTTTGCTGTTTGATTCATCGGTTTTAGGTTTTTTCATGGCTTCTTCATTAGGGCTATAGACCCTTCCTGATCAAGTGATTTGTCTAATGATAGAACTTAAGGGTTTCTATTAATTAACCATTGCATAATTAAATGGGGCAACCTTATAGTTTTCAAGTGCTAAGGGAACATGGGAAGTATATTTCTTAGCTTTTGGGACTTTGCTCTTGTTCAAGTTCTTTGTAAAATTTTAAGATCATTGGTTTAAAGTTGGATCCGATCATGTAAACTATTTGACCATTCTCCTTCTCATTTTAGGGGTTGTCTTTTTCTTCGAAATTCAAACCCCAACCACTTGGGGTAGATTCTTCATGGATTGGTAGTTGGATAGAATAGTCAACAAAATAATTGAACTTCCTTGAATGTTGTCCTAATAAATCAATCATGGGATCACTTGCGTGCCATCTTTTCTCCAACTCCTTTTGAGTTGTTGACTTGTAAAGCTTGGGAATCAACATTTCCAAAATGTAGAATGTTTGGATCTTGCCTTCCAATAACAATTGACAAATGGTTGACTTGGCTTATAATTTGTTGTTTAGGTTGATTGATAGTAGGAAGTTGGCTTGTTGCAAGTTCCATGCTACCTACTTTATCAGTTACCTGTCTAAATCAATTTCTAGTTCAAGTGCTTCTAAAGTGACCATGTTAATGGTAGGAACATGATTGGAAAGTGGGTTATTATTGACATTGAGATTGGGTGGCTCAATGAAGTCTAATTGCACTACTCTTGCATTGATTAGATCCTAGATTCTATTCTTAAGTCTCTAGCACTTGTCTGTAGAATGTCTTACTTGCTCCATATGTTTTTTGCATTTGAGAATGAGGTCATAGGTTCTTTGCCTATATTTTTAGTTGGGAATTTCAAAATTGATTAGATTATTAGCCTTTAGGCTAGCAAAGACTTGGCTTAGGGGGATTGGGATTTGAGTGAATTTCTTATGAGGTTTGTTGATCTAGGGTTGATTGCTTGGTTGTGGTTGGATTGAGGTGTTTATAGTTAGGTTTGGTGTTTGGAAGGAAAGGTGAGGGGTTGGCTTACTGCTTTTGCTGGAATTAACCATGCCAATTGTGGCTTATTTTCCTTTGATATTATTCAAAGGCTTAGATGATGTTGACCCTGCATCTGCACATACTACTTCTATAAAACTTGAAGATGTTTACCTAATCAGGTGGGTGAAAGAGGGTTTCTTCAATTTATTGATAAATATGGATGTAAACTCTTTCTTAAAGATTGGGGTAATGACCTTTGTAGCCTAAACTCTCTAACGCTAACGCTAAGCATATTCTTTGAAAGATTCATTGTATTTCTTGCAGATATTCCCAAGGTCCTATACTGAAGGAGTAACTTCAATGTTGAATTTGTATTGTTCATAGAACGCCTGAGCTAACTTTTCCCAATTATTGATTTGATTGAGGTCTAATTGTGCATACTAAGGTGGAAAAAGGTCCTATGAGACTGTCTTGGAAAGTCTACACCATTAATTGGTCATACTGTACATATTTGCCCATTTTCCGAACATACAACCTAGTGTGCATCTTTGGACATCTACTGCCATTATATATTGCAAAATCTGGTACCTAAAAATTTTCATGTTAAGTAGTGGCATAAACAATTGTTTAGTTAGCAAAACCAGTTTGCTCATATCCATTTGATCCTTCCAAGATCTTCATCTTATCAACTAATTGTTGGAAAAGTTTTCTTTCTATTTCTTTCTGTCTTTCCTTGAATTGCCTTTATAGATCTTTAAGACTATATGAAGTTTACATTCCTAGTTTTGACTCTACAAATGTTAGATTAAACCTAGAGTTAATTTCCTCATTTTCAAGGGGGGGGGGGGGGGGGTTTGAAATTTCAACTATTTTTCCCTTTTGCCCCCCGTAGATAGCCTTCTTGAACTGGTTAGGTTGATCAAAGGAGAGTAAAACTTTCCATCACGAACTTAACTTGATCGTTGAGATTCTTCATAGCTTGTTCCAATGAAGCCATTACCTAGTTAGCAGTGTTGTCACTAGTATTGCTATTGCTGTTGCTTGAGATCTTAGCTTTGGAACGAGTGTAGTTTAGACTTCTTATGGGGTTTAATTGTTTAGAGGCTATCTTGGAACTTGGTAATCAAACCAACACTTGAAACTTGTTATTTTTTTTAATAAAAAAACAAATGCATGTATGATTTAAGTAGATGTAAATATGGAAACTGGCAAATAATTGTTAAAAGTGAAACTTATTGGATTTTTTTATTAAAGTTGCAAATTTCAAAGTTTTGATTACATTGTAGAAAATATATATATAACATCTAGTTCTTCCAACTTTTTTCTCGAAGGTTGGTTTTGGCAAGAGCTTCCTCTTTCTTTCTATTAATTTAGCACTAGCTCCTTCTTCTTTTCCTTCCCTTAATGGGTTAGGGCTTCTAGCTCCTTAATCCTTTATTGAGCTATCCTTAGTTAGGCTTTTAGAGCTTTGTTCTTTTAGTGGGACTCTTTAAATCTATTCTTCTAAGTATCTATTTTAACTTCTACACAATCGAAGTGAACCTTTATTTGAGTTAGCACCTATTCTATATAGGTTTTCATCTCCAAGCATGGATTACTTGGTGCAGGATGTGTGATATCGGGAGCTTGGTAGATCCTTTTGTCGGTCTTGTAGAGTTTATTGATGATGAAGTCTTTAGTGACCCAATGTTTTCCAAATTTGCCTAAATCAATGTTGGGGCTTTCAATTTGAGATTCCTATAATGTCTTTATTCCTAATAACGTAGCTACTTTATCAACTGTTATCATGTTAAGGTCTTGGTACTCGATTGTAATTAATTGTAGTGATGATTTATGAACTATATCTTGAATAGTGTTGAATTGACGGACTACTGAATGTGGATGGTAGCTTGTACACCAATTGAGCCCAATTAATGGGACTGCCTAAAAGTCTTTGCATCATAGGATGATTTTGTTGCAGTTGCTCCATTGAGCAGCCTAGAGAATGTAATCCACACTAAATCTTTCAAGTAGCTTGACTCGAGAGTAACTAAGAATTTCATAAGGTAATTTCATTTTTTCTCCTCAGGATTCAATTAGATTAATCTGGTGGTCTAATGATCGTCTAGCCATGTTTAGCCTAAAGCATTTCATGTGGCTTACAAACCGGATTAGGATGAGGTTGATGTTACTTTTAGAAATGTCATGCTTTTTCTTCTTTACAAAATTTAAGTTATGAATTTGTTCGGCTAAGAGAGTAGGAACATAGGACTTTCCTTCCAGAAATTGGGCCACTAGCTCAACCACCCTATAATGAATGTAGAAAAGCTTAGTAGGAAAAAGGTGAGTTCTAAATGTTGATAGTATATAAGCATAAACTCGATTTTGTTTGTAATTTTTGGGGTTCCCACATGGGATGTTCTTTTGATCTCCAGCATCATATTAGGCTCCAAACCCTGTTTTCAAGTTTGTTAGACAAATGTAATGCCCATTACACTTCCTTAGTGCTTCATTGATTATTGATTCACGAACTTCTAACCTATTGAAAATGCTAGTTGGCTTTGATTTTAGATTTGGTATGTGTACTTCATTAGCCAGTGGAGGGGCTTGAAGAAGTTAAGTGTATTATTCTATTGTTGGTGTGACTTCATGTGGGCTAAGGAAAAATTCCACGGACTCCAATTTCCATAAATGCACCGTAGCCTACATTAGGGAAATGTTGGTCTCAGTCTTCATGAGGGATAAAACTAGCCTAATCTTATCATTGATGTAAGCTTGTTCTTTGGGGTGGTAGAGGGTAAGCAAAAAATCTAGTATAATTACAGCATAACTTTTATAGGGAAATTAACTCAAAACTTTGATTTACAATTGAGCAGATTAGGGAAATTGAGCAGATTAGTCTTAATTTAACTATTAGTTTGCGTAAAACTTTTAAATACCAAAAATTTTGAAAATTGGGAGCTATCTTATTAAAACCTTATGGTTACTACTTTTTAATCGTTTAAATTTAAATTTATTTTTTGAAAGAAAAAAAAGAAGAAAAAGAAAAAAAAATTATTAACCAAATTATTATTTACAAATGAGGTTACTCTAAAGGTGCTTACGTACCTAGTATCCAGAATTAGATCAACTATAGTTCACATACATTATCTTTCTAAATTTGTTAAAAATAAAAATTATGAAGAATTATAATTCTTTGATGTTTTTTAATATCTGTAATATATTTTTTTTAAATAACTTTTTTTTATATGTTAAGATGTCTTAAAAAATATAAAATAACTAAGCTTTCTTTATTTTTTTTAGAAACCTAAAATGTCTTAAAAAATATAAAATAACTAAAATTTCTTAAAAAAAGAACTTTTTTTTAAAAAAAATCTAAAGTGTCTCTAAAAATAAGAAAAATTAAAATTAGAACAAGAATTTACGAACTTAGGTTGGATTGTTGGAGTTGTGAATTGGGTTTGGTAACAACGAGGCACATGGTGTGTAAGGGAGTTGCACTGGCAATCTTTAACGGTTGTCGGAGTTTGGAAGGATGTCAATCATCCTTGTAAAGTCAATGGGAATCTATCTAGTGGTGATGCAAAAGCAACAAGGCGTTGGTGTGTTTTGTGGTGGGATTGTTAGAAGTGGTTGTGGTGGTGTTCGATGAAGATGGTGTTAGTAATGGTTTGTTAGTGGTGGTTTACAATCATATTTTTAAATTGTGGCTAGAATGGGCAAGCTGATGATGGCTAAACTTGGATGTTTCACACTAGGAAAGGAGGGAGAGAGAGCTTCATTGAAATGAACAAAATGGAGGAAAAGCTTAGACTTTAGATGGATGATAGAGGCTCGAATTTAAGTGTAATGGGGCTCTATTTATAGGCTGATATGGATTGAAGTCATCACATCTATTAACCTACAATAGCTACAGTAAATTATTATTTTTATCTATAATAGCATAGCTTATATATTATGATATAAATAATAACTTCTACCTTAAATACACTATCTAAGCTTTTTTTTTTTATTTTTATTTTATTTTTAGATAAATTGCAAATACACCTCTTCATATTTATTTCATACATGCTTAACTTCCCAACTTTGATACAGTGCATGTAGACTTCCAAACCTTCAAAAAGAATATGTTTGCACCTTCATTTACTATTTTGCTTTTAAATAAAAAATAAAAATACATGAAAAGAAATAAAAATGCATAAAAATATGGGGCAAAATAATCATATAGGGTTAAAATGTACCAATTTTAAAAGATTTCTTGACCTAAATATATAATTTTAATGATAAGAAATAACTGCATATAAACTAAACATAAAGTAGCATATATATATATATTATATTTCAAAACACTTCTTAAGTTTATAATAATAAAACCCGCTGCAAAATAGCATATGATACAGTTTTAAACATCATTACTTTTACCACGAAAAAAAAGAAAATAATAAAACCATTATTACTTTACCGGCTATGTAATGAAAACTGCCTTTTATGATGCATGAATTTGTACTAGATAGAGGAAAGAGAGTTTGTTTTTTCTTTTTTTCTTTTAAGTACAACAGAAAAAAAGAATTTAAACCTATTTGATTTTGTTAAAAGATTAGTAGTTATACAATTATACTATAGAGTATTAAAAAATGAAAGATATTTTACTCCATATGAAAATTATGTAAACTGCTTGTTTACAATTCAAACAACTTTGTACAGTGCCAAAGTAAAAAAGAAGAAGAAGACAATAATTGAGTGAGAATAGCACAGGAAGCAACTTGGTCTTGGATGAATCACTTGGCATTGAAGGAGGAGAGTATCTTATTGCAGTGTTTATAGGGAAATCTATGGGAGTGGCTGATCGAAGACAAAAACTTACGAGGGCATCAAAATACGACGTGGAATGAGTCTTCGTTTAGGTCTTTTTCTCGGTCACGCTTCATGCTGTTGACTGCCCGTATTTTCCATTTCCATAATTTATTGAGTTCAGTTCATAACCCTGATAAAAGAAAAAAAAATTCCTTATTACTATACATTACATACATTACGTGTGTCAATAAGTGATGTATAACTATAAATGATTTTTAAACGTATATAAGTTATCTGAGTAGTACTTATAATAGAAATTATATTGAAAACTGTACTAATGCGTATAAAGATATATTTCTATTTATAGGCTAAGCTTGATGAAAACATAATTGCTTACAAATCTAACTATTCAAACCTTAAGTATTATGTATCTCACTTAAACAAAAATTATATATATATATATATATATTATTTTGTGGATTAATCCACAACATTACATGACTAACTTAAATAAAAACTCATTAATATATTTAATTTGATTTTTATTAAAAAAATATTAAGTGTTTCATTAATGGGGTTGAAATTAATAAGGCATATCTAGATGGATGTATTTAAAAAACCAAGACTTGAAAATGTCTTATACTATGCTTATAAAAAAAATGTTTGAAATTAAAATATAGAATAAAATGAAAAGTCAAGAGCATTACTTTTACAACTGTCAAAGTGCATGAGGATGATAATTAAGGAGAGAATGATGACAACTAGCAAGACTCAAAGCAGAGTGGTAGTGGTGGCAAAAACTAGAGAAGAGATTGGAGTAATAAAATAATAAAGCATATAATTAAATTATAAATATTATAGCTCTTGATCTTAAACAAGTTAACGAACCAGACTCAAACACATACACTTAACCTATTTATTAAATAAGTTCATCCATGACCCAAATACTTTTAAAAACGATTCAAACGGGTCTGACTTGTTTATTAAGTGTGTCAAGATTTCCTTACATAATTTCATTCATAATCATGTCATGTCATGATTAAGTTGTTAAGGAAAGTGCCAAATTACTAATCTTAATTTAAATGGTTCAAAAAGTTGAATTGAGTTGCTTTAAAATATTATGGTTTGGTTTAGTTATGGTTTGAACTATATTTATTTTTGTTATTTTTATTTTTCATTTTTGCATTTTTATATCTCTTTTATGATTATATTTCAATATATCTCATCTTCATTTTGCATCCAAATTGACTTTTTATATCTTAAACTTACTGTTATATGCATATTTTGGCTAGCCTCCAAGCACTGGTCTGGGCCCCAAAACTTGTGGTCCACAAATATCCAAGCCAAAGCAAAAGAGAGAAACAAGGGGACATTACATTAAATGAGCCCCCATAGCATTAAATGCTAAATAGGTAGTAGTAGCTCAACGATTGGGGAATGTTGACTAATCATCGGCCTTTCCCTTGTCCATATATAAGGCCCATGAACTTCACAAGGGCATAAGCAATAAAAAAACATGTACTCACTACTCTTTTTCGAGATAGTTGACAAGAAGTTCCCTACCCCCTCTAGCCTAACTTGAGTGTCGATATGTACATGGTAGAGTCCTGTTCAGCATTCTCTTAGCTCACATTTATTATTTGTGTAGCCCATTTTGAGAAAGATCAAGTCTATAAGAGTTAAAGCATTTCCACCATCAACACATACTTTATTATAAAGAAATGCAAATATTTTTTACCTTCGAATAAACCATTGCATATTGTAAATATTCAGATATTATTTTATACATATATATATATTTATATATGTAATTCATATTATTATTAAAAAATTTACCATTGATAAGATGAGGAATAAGATATATTAATAGGGGTAAGATAGTCTTTTCGCAGCTTGGTATATAAACCTTTCTAACCTAGGTTTAACCCTTTTCCTCATTTGTTACTGTAGAACCCTAATTCACTCCATAGAAACTCTCCCAAAGAACAAAACAAACCTTTGGGATTCTAAAGGGAGAACAAGGGAATCAACATTTTTGCTTAGGTAAGGAACTCAATAATTAGAACAAATGTATAGGACTTCGAATTCATAGCCTTGAAACATTTTGATAATGTACAATCATTGGGAATTGGAGTGAGGAATGAGGCAAAAAGTGCATAGGAATGGACAATCCAAGAAGCTAGGTCATTATCCGTAACAAGTAAGTACCAAAATCCATTATGATATGATAGAATTAGCATAAATTGGAGTTAATTTGACATATTTATTTAGAAAATTAGGTTAAGATTAGAAAGAATGGGGAGTTTTGAATTGGAAAAAGTGAGTCTGTAGTGAATAGAGAGATATAAAGCCTCCCAATATAGCTGTGTTGTGTCTCATGTCAAACCTAGGCCATGCAAAGAGATACATGACCTCCCAACATGACTGTGTCGTATCCCGTGTTAAAACCCAAAATGTACAAAAAGGTATACGACCATGTCATATCCTGTGTTAAAACCTAGACTACTCAGAAAGGTACATGACCTCTTAACATGACTGTGTCTTACTCGTGTTAAAAAGAGAGAGAGAGAGAGAGAGAGAGAGAGAGAAATGCATACGAACTTTAGCACGATCGTGTACTATCTCATGTTCACCTACACGGCCTCTAACATGACCATGTTGAGTTAAAATGCATCCATTTCATTTAATGTGTTGAGATACAATTCTAAGAACATGTAATTAGGATTATGTATAAATTTGGAGGATTTGTAAAGCTATAGGCATTTAAGGGAAAGTCAAGAATTGGAAAATCAGGTACATGTATACCTTATGTGTTGTTTGTGCCTGTTAAGTTAGATATTATGTGTGGATTAAATATTATTGTAAGTGAACTTGATTATGTGCGCATGTGTTTGTGAATTGTTGCGTTTGAGAAATCGAGTGTAGGTCGGTGTTCTTGGGGTGGCACCCTGATAATCGGTATGTCATGTTGTCCTTGTGGAGTCGTATACCGAAATGATCCGAGTAGTATATGGAAGGATGTTGTGTTTGCAGAAGGTTGTTGCGAAAGGATTCATAAACTCATTGTCATATATATATATATATTATTATGTATGGAATAGACTCATGGACAACTCATGGACAAAGGGGAGTACCCTTTGTCATATATATATATATGTATATATATTGTTTGTGGAAGGATTGGGTGGTTATGTGTAAGGATATATAATGATTCTGATGATGAGATTGTGTACTAGTTAAATATTTTGAAAGATAAATAAATGTATGAATATTATGTTGCATCACGTATGTGTTATTGTTTTTGTCATGACATGCATTTGTGTGTGTAGGTATACATAGTGCTGGGCATTAGCTCACATCTCGTGGGAACCTCTTTTAGTTGCAAGTGTTATAGGAAAGATTGTAGGGTATGATGAGACCTTAGTAGAGATCAATCAGGATATTGAGCAGAATATGAAATACGTATACTATGATGAGTAGTATTCTGATTAAGTGAAAGAAGAGATAGGGGATATCTTTGTAAATGTGGTTTTTAGTTTGTTATTAGATTTAAGTTGTGGAAAGCTTCTGTTGTATTTAATTGAAGATATTGAGTATGAATTATGTTTCCTTCAAAGTTGTTGTAATATTTGAATTCATGAATGCTTCTAGTGTAATGATGTGAGGACTTTAATTATCATTATGAAAACTTGAAGGTTAATATTTGGAGAATTGTATTATTTGAGCCTTTGCATATCTTTACGTTATGAGGACCATAGCGTTCTCGGGTTCCGGTGCATTACACATATCAAGAGACATAATTACATAAAGTTTTTAATTTTAAAATAATTTATATTCAATAGCAATAAAGTAGATCAAGGTAAGTAAATAAGGTGTAATGGTTAAATTTAATAGTTCAAAACTACGAGGTATTATTAAATTTAAGGTTTAATGGTTGAAGACCATGTCCGTTGAGGTGGTCGCGGCTTTCATCACAATGCTTGGAACTCGCAGCGGATGTTATGATTGGGATTAGGGTTGCCAAAGATGCTTGGCTTCGCGGTATGTGACACTTTTAGCGGTTGCTAGTCTACTTATATTTATATTTATTATATTCTAATTGGTGTATAAAATCCACGAGTCAAACTCATCAATAAAATTTTAGCCAAAAAAAATATATATTTATTTATCAAAAATAAAATAAATATCTCAAAACATCATCATCCTTTAACTTCTTCTTTTATTTACTTGTTTTGACAACATAACTTACTATTGAATAATGTGTAAAAATCTTTATGCCCCTAGGTTAACATGCGCAACAATCCAATTTCTACAAAAATGCAAACATAAAAAATTATAAATATAAACTCAAACATAATAAGGACCTTCAAATAAAAAATACTCAAAGAAATGAATAAAAAATAATTTATCTAATGAAAAATGTACATAATCAATAAAAGGCTTAATTATTTATATAATACAATGTATTATCCAAGTATATTGATCTCCAAATTTACGATTACTTAAAGATAATCTTTACTTATCAAAGGGCCTCCATTGAAAATTAAATGACAGAAAATCCTTCAAAAACCACCATGAATGTTGTTGAAGTCAATGTTTAATTGAACTTGAACCACATGTAACAAAAACATTAAATTCTATAGACCTCAGATTAGAAAATAAACCTTTTCAAGGTATTGCAACCTTAGCACAAGCAAAAAAATCTTGTGTAAAACAACCATGATAGATACCAAAAGTTAGCCGATCCATGCTTGATTCATATATATATATATATATATATATGTGGTACTCAAGCACAAGAATATATTGCTAACATAATGCAATTTATCTATTAAATGAAATTCATTTCAAATCTAATGATATTCCTCAAATTTCTCCTAATAATCTAAAAGATAATATTGACAAAAAAATTTAATAACAGTGCCCCAAGAAATGGGATGAGTTCATCGAAAGACAATTGCCTCTCTAGAGATGGGAAGATAAAAAGTAATAAAACCACTCCTTATATATAGATGATATAATTAATCCCTACTAATAAAAGGATAATTAATGCCATGTTTGACCCAAAAAAATTGGCAAATTTAGTTAATAAAAATTAATCATGCAATAAACAAAAAATAGAATATAAAAAGAAAGATTTTCTCAAACCATATATATTATAATATGAAGTGAGTGTTTTTCTTTCTTTTTTCTTTTTTTTTTTCAGTATACTAAATTTTGCAGGACGAATATGCAACTTCTTAATTTTTTTTAAACTAGGAGTATTTGATCAATAGAGCTACCCCAACTCCTCCAACAAAAACAGCTACGAAACTTAGAATATGCATGTATTCCTCGTTCCAATACGTACACGCATGTGTTCGAAAAAACAGGAGAAACAAGAAGATGGCTACATCTGATCGAACTCTGGAATTAATCAAGATGCACCGAAAAAAAGAAGAAGTAAGAAATCAAACCCTTATCAGGGGAAAAATCGTCAAAATTCGACTTCTTCGGGGATGCTCTTCAACACAGGTTGTTCTTTTTCAGGACTAAGGGTCTCAATACTTGTAATACGATTCATAGGAAGCTGTACTATCTCTGCTGCGACATCCTTAAACCCAAGAATACCTCCATCCTTACCCTTGGACAGTAACCTAGCTGCTTGTTCCTTTGTCATCTTTACTCTTACTCTCATCACCTCTTTCTTATTATTGTTGACTTCATAATCATGGCTTTTGCTTTCAATGGTTTTGTCGTCTGAAATCGTCACTTTTTTAATTCTTTTGGTCTTGTTTTGTTCTGGTTTTTTCCTGTCAGGCTCGTCCCTATAAACAAGATTTGTTTCATTGGTTGCTTTAAATTCTAGAGATTCTTCTAGTGATTTTGTGTTTAAGCAAGGAAAAGTGACGAAATGAAACATTTTCTGGGGACAGGAATGGGAGACGAAAAGGGAAAATGAGATAATAGTGGTAATTAGTATATGGAAAGATGTGAAGAAGAGAGGAAGGTAGTACGTAGTAACTGTTCAAGTAGGGCATGACTTATATAGAGAAGGGGTGCATTCGGTAGAGAAGGGGAGCCATTTGAATAGTACCCCGGTAGTTGTTGTTGCACACAAATTCAATTAAGGGCACGTAAGCATTCCAATTATCTCAATAGTTCAAAGCATATGCTCGCAATAAGTCTTCTAAAATTTGAGTAGTCATTTCAAACTGCCCATCTCTTTGAGGTTGAAAAGCAATACTAAACTATAATTTAGTATTCAAAGCTTGATATAATTTTTTTCAAAATCTACTAATGATTCATATATCCCTATTAAAAGTTATAGTGGCTAACACATCATGTAATCTGACAATTCCCTTAATATACAGTTGAGTAAGTTTATCTAACTTATACTTTACCTTAATTGGTATGAAACGGGCTGATTTGATCAATTTGTGTATAATCACCCATATTGCATTATGTTTTTCTTTTGTTCTCGAGGAGAATTGTAATAAAGTCCATAGTCACATATTCCTAATTCCATTCAGGTATAGGAAGTGATTGTAACTTATAAGCTGGTCTTTGATGTTCAATTCTATTCTACTCACATGTAATGCATTTGGATATAAATTTTGCTATCTCCCTTTTTATATTCCTCCACCAATAATGATTCTTTAAATCTTTGTGCATCTTGGTGCTTTTGGGATGTATTGTGTATTTTGAGTAATGAGTTTCTTTCATATTTTTTTCTTCAATTTTGTGTTATCTGGTACACACAATCTCATACCATATTTTACTACACCTCTAGCATTCTCATTAAACTCAGTTGTTTCTCTTCGCTCTATTTTGCTCTTGATCTTTTGAATTTTGGGATCTCCCATTTGTGCTACTTTAATTTGATCAAGAAGAGTTGCTTGAATACAAAGACTAGCCAATCTAGTTCTCACTTCACGTGTCACCACCTCTAACTCTAACTTACACATATCTTTCAATATTTGTTTCTAAGAGGTGATTAGAGTTGCTATATTAACTTGCTTCTTTTGACTAAGGGCATTCACTACAATATTTACCTTCCTAGGGTGGTAATGGATCTCTACATCATAGTCATTAAACAATTCTTACCACCTTCTTTGCCTCATACTTAGATCCTTCTATGTGAATAAATATTTCGAACTCTTGTGGTCTGTGAAGATTTTATACTTCTCACCATATCGGTAGTGTTTCCATAATTTCAATGCTAGGACTACTGCCACTAACTCTAAGTCATGTGTGGAGTAGTTCCTCTTATATGGTTTCAATTGATGAGAGGCATATGTGATGAGTCTCCCATTCTACATTAATATACATCCCAAACCTTGAGTCAACACACCACTAAAGATCTCAAATTCTTCCCTTATCTTAGGTAGAGTTAACATTGGAGCTATTACTAATTTCTTTTCTAGTGTTATGAAGCTATTTTCACATTCATCATTCCCTACAAATTTCACTTTCTTCTTTGTTAATTGGGTCAAAGGATTAGCTAAATGAGGCAACCCTTCCACAAAACGCTTTTAATTGCTAGCTAGTCCTAAAAAAGTTCTGACCTCTATCATAGTCCTCGGCCTTAGCCAATCAACAACCGCTTGTATCTTCTCAGGATCTACTGTGATGCCATCCTTATTTACTACATGTCCTAGAAAAGATACTTTCTCCAACTAAAACTCATGTTTACTAAACTTTGCATATAACCTCTCCTCCCGCAGTCTTTCCAAAACTAATCTCAAATGTTTTTCATGTTCCTCTTTGCTCTTAGAATAGATGAGTATATCATCTATGAACACCACTACAAACTGGTCTAAAAAGTCCTTGAGCACTCTGTTCATAAGATCCATAAAAGTAGCTAGAGTATTGGTTAACCTAAAAGGCATTACTAGGAATTCATAATGCTCATATCAAGTTCTAAATGCAGTCTTTTGAGTGTCTTTTTCCTTGATCCTTACTTGGTGATGCCCTGATCTCAAATTGATTTTAGAGAAAACCTAAGCTCCCTATAATTGGCCCAATAAGTCATCTATTCTAGAGAGGGGGTATTTATTCTTAATTATGACTTGGTTTAGCTTCTTGTAATCAATGCATAATCTCATGCTCCCATCTTTCCTTTTAACGAGTACTAAAGCACCCTATGGTGAATTGCTTGGTTTGATAAACCTATTATCTTGTAACTCTTGAAGCCGAGTCTTTAACTCCAATAACTCAATGGGTGCCATTCTATAGGATGCTTTAGATATTGGTGTTATTCCTGGTACCAAATTAATACAAAATTCCATTTTCCTAATTGGCAGTAGGCTTGATAGATTTTCTAGATAAACGTCTGCATATTCCTTCATAACTAGTATGTCTTCTAGTTTAGTGACTTGCTTAGCCTTTACCGACGATGTTGATATTCTACTTTTATCTCATAACTCATAAGTGGGAAGAGTTGCAAGCCTCTATACTTGAATATAACAGAATCTTCATTAGGGAAATTGAAACAAACCACTAAATTGTGATAATCAATGGTAGCATAGTATTTAGATAACTAGTTTACCCTTAAAATAACATCAAATTCTGTCATCTTCAACATAAATAGATCACTTGGCATTACTTTTTCTTGTATTTCGATCCTAGCATCTCTACATATTTGATCTAACCTTCTTCCCACTCCTAAAAGAGTATTCACAATCATGGAATCATTCAATAGCACAGGTTTTAAACCACACACATGCGTAAAGATAGATGATATGCATAAATGCATCACACTTGTATCAAGTAATAAATAAGCAGTAGTTGAGTGGATGAGCAGCATACCTACAATAGTATCTTCATTCGAAGTATCTTGCTACTGTTGTTATGCTAAGGTAAAAACATAACCTGGTGCTCTTTTCTTCGGTCCTGTTTGTTAGGGTCTATTAACTAGTATTCTAGGTAGATGTCTTATTGGCTGCCATACAAGAGTTTGTTGTGGTATTGTAATCATTTGATTAATGGTTGCACCACATTCAAAAGATTTGTGAGATTGTGACCCCTTTACTTACAATTATAGTAGAATGCCTGTGGTATAGCTTTCTTAATACATGTCCTACTAGTGTGCCTTGTTTTACCATAGGAGAAATAAGCTCCATCAAGCTAATTACACTAATTTAATTCATGAGGTCCCATACATCGGGGACATCTCCGTCCCGGTCCTATTGGTAAGGGTGGAGGCAAGGTAGGTAGTATAGGTCTTGCTTGAGTAGGCTTAAGTGCAAAGGCTATAGGTCTAGCTTGGTCTAATATAGGTTTCTTCCCTTTATTTGTATAGGCCGTACTAAAGGCTGGCCTCTTCCCTAACATCACTCCATCCTTATGAGTTAACTACTTTTCTATTATTTCCTTGCTCTGTTCCATAAACTTAGCCTTGTCTACAACTTCTACATGTGTGGCCAACTGGAAAGATCCCATCTCTTGTTGAAGATTAGGTTCTAAACCCCTTATAATTCTCTTAGCCCTTAAAGCATCATTAGCATGAACTATCTTAGGTAAGAATTTGATCACGCAGTTTAGCTTTGCTTCATATTCTTCTATGGTCCAGTTCCCCTGTTGACAATTATAATACACTGCCTCCATCCAGTCCTTAATGCTGCTTAGGAAGTACTTCTCATAAAATAATTCCCTAAATCTTTTCCAACCCATAAGTACTCCTGCCAGTCAAAAGAAACTATCTCACTAATTTGTAGCTAACCCTTTCAGCATAAAAGGCTGCGTAATCTACCTTTTTATCCTCTAGCACTTTAAATGTAGCAAAAGTCTTCTCAATTTATAAGATCCAGTGTTCAACTTCTACTGGATCATCAACTCTTGGATGAAATTCTTTTGCTAACATGATAAACTTGTTTAGCTTAAATTGGTCCTCTACAGGCCCAGCGGGTCTCATGGCCTATTGTTGTTGCTATGTTATCATCCCTATTAGGGCATTCACAGTTTCCAGAAGCTGTGTAGTTATGTCAATTGTTGGTACTAGTGCTTTTTGTTATGGCGATCCTGGAGGGTACTTTTTATCTAAGGCATCCCTATCTCATCTTGCACCAGATAAGTCCTATTTTGTGATTCTTTTGGGAGGCATTTTGTTTGAGAGGAGGCAACTGAATAGACTCGATGGTTAAAGTCAGTTTAACATGTTAGTGATGGTATACACATATGTATACATATATTTACACATATATATTTGTAAGTAAAATAAAGATTTACAAGAAACTTTAATTAAATATAATAATTAACATAAATTAAATTGCTAAATAAAAACAATTGACCCACAATTTACTCACTCTCTTCATCTCTTAATGTTCTACAGATTCAATGCTTAATCATCCAATGATCATAACCTACTTTTTATTGATTAAAACCTACATTTATTGATTAACAACCTAGTGCTTAAGAATCTTTAAACCTAAGCTCTATGATTAACAAACCTATACTCCATTTATCAAGCCTTAGCTCTACGAATCACCAACCTATACTCTATTGATCAAAACCTATGTTTTGATACCATCTAAGTTGGAATGCCTCAGAACTTAGAACACTACAGCCCGCCACATGTCCTTACTGGGTAGCGGCATGCTAAGGCTCTCTATCTCCCTTACAACTTCGACCTATTCATCTCCACTATACATTAATATGACTGTAACTCAAATAATATAAATGAATGACACAAAGGTGAATCATTCCAATCACTATAAACTTAGAAAAATTGTACATCAACCTTAATACAAATACCATTGTAAACTTCCATCAACACATAATTACATGACATGTTTATTAGCTTATAACCCATCTCTAAGCTACCTACTCAAACATCCTCAAATTCTATGAAAATCCTTCATCTACTCCCACCTTACTCATCACCATAGTAATATTAATACTCACCCCCATTCTCATCATGATAATAATAAACGACGTTTCCATACACATCGTAGTTAGCATACTTGTCATATTCATCTACAGTTGAAAAATAATTGGAAAGGGCCTAAGCTTAGTATGTGAGTACCATACAGACATGCGTGTGTCACATTAATCACAGTATAAACACATGTAAATGCAGCAAATGTATATATCACAATCAATATATTACATTCCTATGTTGGAAACTGCTACTGCAGGCCTCGCCTAACCTTAATTTACCCTAGATAATTTCAATATAGGACTCCACTAAGGACAACATCATATACCAATCATCAGGATGCCCCCTAAGGATTAGCTACTATAGCCCCCTAGGGCGAGCCAAGCACAAGCAACATATGCATTTCGATTAAATAAAATTTTAATTCATTAAACAATTACATTATCAAATACAATCAACAAACAAGGTAAACACATACTTAGAGGAATGGTCTTATAGTTAGCTCTTTACATCATTATCAAAGGGATATTAACTTGTCAAGCATAAAAGACTAAGTTTAGCTCACTATAGGAATTTTTATATTTGGTGACGTTTGTATATTTTACAAACATCGTTGATCTTAAGTACTTTAGTCATGTTTATTTAATGTCACACAGAATATATTATTAGCGACGTCTATGACTAAAGTAAAATATATAAACTCTAATTCAATAATCATTTTTTTATTGTAAGACTTGATTTTTTTTTCACTAAATAAAAACATTTTGGCTTTTTTTTAATGATCAAGTTTTTTTATATTTTAAGATTTGATAAATTAAAAAAAACCTAATTATTAAAAAAAAAGGCCAAAATGTTTTTCTTCGATTAAAAAAAAAAACTAAAATGTTCAACTTACCCTTTATACCCTAAAAATTTTAGTTATTGTCCATTGCTTCCATCACTCAGGTTTTGCCTCTCTTAATCTCTATGTCTCTCACTTAACCTTCATGGACATGGAGCTAACTCCATCAGTTAAATAGCTTAAGGAGTCTAAGTCGACAATGTTTCCCACTTGAGGAATGAAGACATTCACTTAGAAACCTAGCATCATCGCCTACGAACCTTAAGGTGAGATATTTGTTACTGAACATTCACTAAAATTAGGGTTTGAAGAAATTTTTTTGGGTAAATCATTTTCTTTAGGTAAAATCTTGTTATGCATATAGTGAATAAACAAAAACAGAACACTGCCTATTTCTTCTTTTCTTTGCTTCTTTTCTTCTTCTTTTTTTTTTTTTTTTGGTTCTATTATGTGTTGTTTTGAATTTCAAATGAGTTGTTATGATAAGTCAGTGTTGGCAAACGATTGAAGTGCTAGTGGGGATGAGTTTGGTGTTGCGCAAGATAGTAAAGATGATGAGAATGAAAATATTGAAAGGGAGAAAGATGAGATTATGAAAAAAAGGGATCCTTTAGAAATGATTGAGAGTGATTTAATTGAAACGTCTAGAGAGCAATGAAGAGAAATGGCCCATGAACATATTGATTAGATGATCTCGCCAATCCAAAAGGATGTGGAATTGAAAGGGGAGAACATACCCTAAAAGATAAATGATCTAATAAAGATTATGGTCTCGTGCACCATTGTTAACGAGTTTGCTTCAAGAACCTTTTAAGATTTAGGTGTTGTGGTCAACCTTACATCTTTAGATATGATGAATAGAGAAGAGTCTAAATAGGCTTAGAAAAGGCAAGGTGCACTAACCTAATGTTATTATCACACATGAATGAAGAGATAAAACTATATACATGATGGGAATTGTTCTGTTAGTGGGAAGCATATCTTCTTCTTTTTTTCTTCTTTTTCCCTTTTGGGTAATTAATTGAGAGTATTTCAGTATCCTAGAGTGTTTCTAATTGAATTTAGACTTTGAGCCATCTATATTTTTTCATTAAGCAAGAAATTTAGACCTTTAACTCACCTTAATTCCACCTCTCTATCCTTGAGCTTCACCTCCTTGACCTAAAGGATGCACATAGAGTTTTTAATATATATAATAAGAAAGTACCTCACTACCCTAAGAGGCTTAAGGACTCACCTCTCCATTTGCATCAATAGTGAAACCAACAACAATAGTTCTCTTGACAATTTTAATTCCTTTGTTTGTATAATAGACCTCATAGAAAGCTGCTATGTTAGTAGTGAAAAGTCGTGGCATTGTAAGAAGTTGTATATTAGCGAAGCAATTGTAGAAATTAAACACAGGCCGGAAGAAGTTAGATACACAACTGATGTATAGGGCTCCTTGGTATTGACTTACTGCACTATAGTTCAGGGTAAACCATCATAACATCAAAATTATTAAGTCTCATCATTGCACTAAGCTCCAAACCATTGTAGCCTCCCACAATTATCACACATTTTCGATCCTTTTTTGCTTTAATAGCTACCACCAGTACATTAGCATCCTCAGTCTCTCTCAAGTAAAAGATATATTTGGAATTAACTCCTTGTACACCAAAATTAGATAACCTAATAACCTGCATGAAATATATACATTTTAGATCTAATTGTTTAAGAATAAAATAGATCTAATTCTTTAAGAATAGAATAATACTGAAATTTAGATGTATAAACACTAAGAATTCTAGCCATTTAGGTTCCAAAAAGTAAACTTATTGATGAACTAACTACAATTATCAAAATTTCATACTTAAAGCATTCTCTAACAATACTAATGAGGGTCTTAGCTGCAACATCAGCATTCACAATTTATGTGCTAAGAATTAACACAATCCTTGAAACATTGGAGAGGGATATTCGATTATTAGCTAATGTGTGTAAATTTATAATGAAGGGGAATAGGGAAATATCATAAGTGATGATACACATTCTTTTTTCGATGGAGGGAGGAAGATCAAGAAAAGGAGGAGGGGGGGGGGGGGGGGGGGGTGGGGGTGGGTGGGGCATGTAGGAAGCTTTACCATTTTCTTTGTACCACTTAAGAAGCAATCTCTCTCCACCATTTCCAATGCACACATGGAAGCTTGGGAGAAGAGTGAGAAGAGTCTTATGTTCCATTGATATCTCTTCTAACTAGTTGATGAGAGCATTGGATGGAAATGGGGTTCGTATTGAAAGAAGGAGCTTGGTGTCAATGGAGGATGACCTTAGCATAGCATAGAGAACGCCTTGTAGGTATGAGCCTCCATGATGGAGAAGGGCAAAAGTCTAGCTAAGTACTATAAACCAAGTGCTAAGTGAGAGGCATGCCACTATAGAGTTTATTTCTATTCATCTCATTCATGTTCTTGTTCACTTTTCTCTTAGTTGGCTATGTTCATGCTCATTCCAATTGTCCTCTTGTTCCTTTTAGTTAATCTTTTATGCTTATGTTAGTTTAACCCTTGAGTGCTTCCCTTTTGGTTTAGTATCTCCTAGATTATGCTACTGCGATGTTCTTGGTTCTTGTTTTTTAGGGTTGCTTGAACGGAGCTTGGGAGCATGCATGAGATGGCTATAATGTGATCAAATAAACCTTAACCAAAATGATTAAATGAAAATAAGAAATGGTTTCTAGAAATCTAAGCCTCTTTACTAATCTCGTTGAGGTTTATCAAGAATATCCTTCAATAGAGACCCTATATAGTTGGTCTAGTAAAGACCTTACATAGTTGGTCATGTTTGGAAAAAAAAATGCATTTTTCCTAAACTTTATAAACCTTCGTTGTAGCTTTATCCTTTTGAAAAATGATGACTTTTTGGTGTTTCCCTATAGAAAAAGTAAAGGCAAAATTTCAATAAATAATGAAATATGAGGCCTAAATGTTTCTACATTCAAATGTTGTCAAATATTTTCTTTTCTTTTCTATAAAATTGTCTAACTTACTAGAGCTTAAATGGAAGCATCGATTTGAAGATGCCATTTCAAACATAATGGATGCTATCTCGGATTTCACTTTTGCTGTGATACCAGTAATTCTTGAGAAAGTGTTTGGCTACTTATTTCCATGCTAAGACAATTATGTTGTATAAATGAGTTATAATACTATTGCTTATTCAATATACACATCTTTAATGAAGGTTTGAAAATTTACTCTATCATGGGTGGTTTCCCTTCACATTTTGTTGCCTTACTATCCAAAATGTTATGTCAATTTAATTTTTCTATATGAGTCCTCACCTTTTCAAATGATTAGGAAAAGTTCCTTTGTCATGTTTACTAATTATTCCATTAGAAGTTTTGATTTAGACTTAGTTATTGTTTCGAATGATACTCAAGACATTATAATTAGTCCATATTTTTTGTAATTAAATACTATATGGATATGGAGGGACCTTTTACAGCTATTTGAAAAGTTCGAAGACTTGAGCAGAAAAGTTAAGAGGGAAAGGGCTCAAATGCAAAAGTAGCAAAAGTTAGGGAACTCATATATTATTAAAAAAAGAAAAGAAAAGAAAAGAAAGGAGTTTAAAAGTGAAGGACTTGAATAGAGAAGTAGGAAAAGATGAATGAACATTTTTGTACTATTCTCAATCTATAATTTTGTCTTGGTGAGGTCTTTAACTTATATATTATTGTCTATTGTCAAGTGCTTATGGCTTTATGAATGGACGGTACCACTTAAAGGACCTAGCAAATTATGATTAGTTGAATCAGTGCTTGTAGCCATAAGTGCATTTGAACTTGAAATGAGTTTCACTTGCATAGATTGCATTACAAGACAAATGGATTAGGATCTTATTCAAATTTCAATTGAAAATAAAATCGCATTGCAAGTTCTCACATGATGTACTCAGATATCATATTGTATTAGCTTGACATATGTATTTGGATGCTTATTAGGTCTAGCCATTGTTTTGAGATAGTGACATCACATGATCGATGCTGCTTTTAACATTGAATTGCTATGTCTGATCAAGTCTACTCACCTTAATCAATAGAGCTTAAAATTTGAGTTGATGAATTTATCTCATAGCTTTTCAGCTATGAAGATTTTATTTCAATTAAATTATTAGAACTTATGTTTTCACTATATGTGGGTAAAAAAGCCTTTCCAATTGGAGAATATGTTGTTGTCCATGTTATTTGATCAAATGAAAATAAGAAATAGACAATGTTGTTTTATGTTATTTATGTTTTGTGTTATTTCTATTCTATTTTGTGGCTTCTAAGGGTAAAATAATCCTTGTCCTGTGTTATTTTTATCTTTGTTGATGTAACTGTGAGAACCTATATAGGAAATCATTGAATTGGATTTGCAACAACTAATCTATTATGAGCCTTAAGCTTGAACCATGACCTTTATTAAGAATATAAAGTGTGACTTTCAATTGGATCCAACTAACTAATACTATTTCCTTTTCTTACAATCAGGGAGTTGCCTTGATTACAAATTGTATGACTACCAAATCTTAAGGTAATTGTTCAGTCCATTATGTCTATGTTTAGGTGTTGTAGCTATTGTTTGACTATATACTTGTTGTGGCTATTGTTTGTTTTGAGTGTGGAGTAATTTAATAACTTTGTTCTGTTTGATGCAATTTTTCTATGGTTGTTGGTGCAATTGGCTTTTATATGTATGCTAGTTGGATTCAGAAGTTTGTAGTCGGCCAATGCTACTGAATTTTTTAACATAGTTATCTATTGACCATGATCATACCATGGATATTTTGATGATGAATTGGGGCTATTTTGCATTGACTATTAACAAGGTATTATTTTAATCTTTACTTATCTGATCAACTATATAAGTCTCTTCCATCTAAACTTAAAATGAATATCATAGTGATTTCACTTATTGAGCTACTGAGAGAAGAGAAGAAAAAGATTGCATAATATTGCATAGACTTTGTCTCTTGTAATAAGAATATACATGAAAGCAGGGTGTATTGTGCATCAACACTATTAATTTGTGGTCTAGGTTATATTTTTCAAATACTATGCTAGATTGTGTTGTTTTTCACCATTTACTATATTTTCAAATCCCAAATGCAATTTAGCAAGAAAAGTGACACCCTTCTTTATGCTTTTCCATGTGCCAAGAGGTTTGTCAATGGAAAAAAATATTCATTAATAATTATGATGGTTGAGTTCTATTATATATATATATATATATTAAAAACCTAATCGATTTCTAAAGTAATGGAAACAGGATAGCAATTCTTGCTGTTTTTTTTTAGGGGGGTGGGTGGGGTGTGGGGGTGTTGCAAAATTCAAACGTTACAAAAATAGAACAATTTTTGGTTTGTTAATATATATATATATCAAGATTATATTGTAATACCTTTCTTAGCTGAACAAATTTTCTTCTTCTTCATATTCCCATTAAATAAAGGAGTCCTTGAATTCCAAAAACTTGTAATACTACAATAGAGCTCCTAACAATCTTAGTTTTGTCTAGATGCTCATTGTAAACACACAACACATTCACTTACTGCGTTGATTGTATTGTTCATTCGAATTACTATATTGTTTATTCGGAGAACCCATCCAACATCATTGATACATATTATTTAAATAGAAATATTATCAATATGTGTGTGAAACATTGTTGATTTCACTTTTTTTTTTTCTTAATCTTAAGTAAAACACTTTTTGATCTTACATTTTGATTTGCTTTGGGATTCTTTTAGGGTCATGGATAAAAGTTGGATGACTTGTGATATTGAAAGTGAAGAGTACCTGCGAGGTGTAGAGTTTTTTATTGCATACTTGTGCATGAAGTATGGAATGGACTTGAGGTTAAGTTATCCAAATGCTTAAACACTAACTCATACACTGTAAATGTAGTAAGAGCACACTTGCTTGTAGATGGGATAGATGTAACTTACCGCTGTTGGATATACCATGGTGAGGGGCTAACCATTGAGTTGCTTATGAGACCTCGAGGTAGGCTATGTCATGAAGAATGGGAAATGAGAGCCAACAAAAGTTAAGGTTACAAGGAGGCAAATGATGACGACATTGATGGACTTGATGAGATGCTTGAAGATTTAGAGGCATTTATTAACAATCAAGTTAAAGGTCTAACCACTAGAAATGGATTTGATATCCCACCCAATTTTATTGATGGGTTAAGAGTTGACTCACAACAAGAGCTTTATCTGGGGTGCAAGTTATCAAAATTCTCATTTATAGTGAAGCTACTCCACTTAAAAGTATGTAATAAGTGAAGTAATAAGTCTTTTGATATGCTTCTTCAACTTCTTCATGATGTGATCCCTAATGGAGAGTCTCTTCCTAAATCATACTATTATGCAAACAAGTGCTTGAGGGGATTGGGCATGGGTTGCCATTATATTCATGCATGCAAATATGATTATTGCTTGTTTTGGGATAGTGACAAGCATCTCACACAAGTGCTTGAAGGCGTAGGTTCTTTTTTTTTTTTTTTTGTACTAAAGGTGAGGGTAGCATCCATGCCTTCAATGATAAGAAAAAAATTAACACTTAAGGCGCAGGAGATGTCCATACCTTCAGTGTAATTTTTTTTTTTTGAACTAAAGGCATGGATGCCATATGCACTAACAACCTATTTTTTGAATAATTTTTTTGAGTATAATATTTGTGAAATATTTTTAAAAAAGTATCATATTTAAGAGTGTTACCTAAGCTTTTAAGATTGTGACTTAGTGCTGAGTTACTTGGGAAGTCATTGTTGAAGACGTGTGGGAACTGAGGAGTATTAGCAAATTCCATTATTAAGTTAATTAATTGCTCAACTGTAACACAATATAAATATGTCCGAGAAGACAAACTAAAAATGACCATCCCTAACCCAACCCCATTATTGAGTTCAGGTCATAACCCTAGTAAAATAAAAGTCTTGGCTTCTCGGTGTACGAGAAAATTGTTAGACAATCTTATTCGTTGCTTTTTAAGAAGAAAATAGACCTTAACCTTCCTCGCTTTTTCATGGGAAAAAAACGCGGGATGTTTCACGGTTAAAAACATCAGGTTCATGGCAATAGCCATGACTTATGACTTAAATGTTGACGAATTGCGGCTCGGAAGCTCAGTCGATGAAACAGATCCACATTCAGATTGAATTCAGTTCGCAACCCCCTTTTCAATTATTGACATTTTGATTTGTTTTGGATTGCTTATGATTCCATATTTTATTGAATCAATTTAATTATCAATTTTATCGTTAAATTACGTATATTAAATCTTTATTGTTAAGTAAATTAAAAGTATAATTAAAGACTAAATCAGTTTATAAAAACTATAGATATAACAGTAAAAAAATTATATATGTATATTGCATTTTTACCATGTCTTTTATAATGATATTTCAATATATCTTTTTATTTTTTTATTGATGATATCTTATCTTTATTTGCATTTAAATTAACTTTTTACATTCTAAGTGTACTATGCTCAAAGAAATACAAGTATTTTTTACTCATCAAATAAACTATTGCACATCAAGAGATATAAATATTAGAGTTTTTAATATTGAAATAATTTATATAAAATCTAAAGTAAATCAAGTTAATCAAATTAAAACCAATAATATAGAAGATTTATAGACTCTCTTTATGTAAGCTATTTTTTTTTTCTTTCTTGAAACATTATAGTTTGGTTGGTTCAAGTTTTGCATATAGAAGTGTCAAATTGAACTGCTTCAAATGGTGTGGTGATTCAATTCGAAACATTTTTAAAATAAAAAAAAACCCGTATTTCTCAATTCAATATGGTTTGATTTGATTTAGCGAAATCTTACCTACATAGCCTATATGAACTGTACTATGATTTAAATTTAAAGTAAAATCTCTCGAATTGTAGTATAAATAAAGTTATTAAAGTAGAAGAAATTGTCAACAATCTTTGAGAAGTTATTAATAGTTTTTATGAGAGTTGTCGATAGTTTCATGTGAATCGTCCATATATTTATTAACAGTATATCGTCTCAGATTATAGTAAATAAGTCCCATTAATAGTAAAAAGTGATTATACCATTTAGTCACTTTTAAGTTACTATATTATAGAATTTTTCTCTCTTTTTAGGATCTTTCATCTAAGAATTTAAGAGAAGAAATTCTCACCAAAGATGTCCTAAGGCCACCCCAAATTGGAGGTCTTGGTGCAAGTTCCATGAGTGATTGGGTTCCTCCATTTTGGCAAGGCCCTTCACCTCTTTAGATCCTTGATTAAGAATGCCAAAAAGCTATCACATTATATTATTTTATTTTATTTTTAGTAATGGTTTTTGTTTAAAATTTATATTGTGGGTCTTATAAATAATATAAATAACTTTTAAGAATTTTTATTTAAAAATTTTAAGGATAAAATAAAAAGATCCTTAAATGAAAAACTTTTTGAGATGTTGATGTGATATTTATAGATTCTATATGGAATTCTTAGCATTGAGGATGGTTAGTGAGTGTTGAGACATATGAAATCATTCATGATTTTGACGTACAAAAGATTAATAAAGCCTAAAAATTTCTCAAAATGTGTTTTCATTTTATTGATTACCTGAAAGGAAATTATTTTTATTCAGATTTCATTTTCTGTCGCCGCAGTACAAGTGTTTCTTTCTTATCAAATTTATTGTGATTCTTTATGTTTGACAAACAGTATAAGTTAAATAAATAAAGAAAGTATTGGGATAAGTCACTGCTGTGACTTAAAATTTTTTTTCAATCTATTGCCAATAATTATCCAATAGCATTTCTTAAAAGACTACTAAATTTCCTCATAAAACTTTAGAAATCAACGCAAAGGAAAAGTTTCTCCATGTTGAAAAGTGCATTAGAGTTGTCCTGTTTGTTGAAAGCGACATATGTGTTCCTTTCTACCCATGTCATTTGACGTATTTAATAAAGTAGATATAAAACAAACGCAAATTTCATTTTGGAATATTATAACGGGTTGAACTTATCGAATTTGTATCTATTTTTCTTCACGCTACACTTTGATTAGAGGAATGAAAAGCAGAGGGAAAGACTTCACACTACCCTTTAATCAGTAATTGCCTTATATTATATTACATACACTCATTGGTCGTAAGTATTAAGTGAAAGAATCATCCGACAAGAAGACCCAGTCCATGTCGTTGCCTGATTATATGAATTCCAACGTCATAATAGTAAATAGCTTTGTTAGCATTTTGATTAATTTAATCCTTTCTAGCAATTCCAAGAACTTCACTGGTAGTTTCTCTATGTTTGATTTTCTTAAAGAGTGAGCGTGACACGCGATCAAGGAAGAAAAATCATCCGACGTAGTAATATTCTTGCTTTTTTATGTCTTTGCTATGAAACAAAGTCAAGCTAGATTGCCGTGCGGTCCGATACTTCCTGAACTCCTATCACTAGCTTAGATTTGAAGAATGGAACGCAAATCTTCTCACCAGCACCACATCCGATCCATGAAACCTAGCCAAGGTGGCATTACCACAACCACAATGGCTAGGAGATAGGAGAGAGAAAGCTTTGGATATTTCAGTTTATGTGAACTGGCATTTATTTAATTTTATTGTTTAAGAATAGTTTAGTTTGCTTGGAACTAGCTGGTTTGATGGGTTCCAATGCTAAACCGACCTTGACCCACCTAAAGGATGAGTCAATATTGGTTTGAACCGTCCTTCATGGGCCAATTCACGATTTGATCCGACCCATTCCCAAGTTTAGTCATGACTTTCATGACCATTCTTGTAGCTAGTATTGGATGTTAGGCTTGGGACCCATTCCCAAGTTTAGTCATGACTTTCATGACCATTCTTGTAGCTAGTATTGGATGTTAGGCTTGGGATTGGGGTTGTAGAGATGGGTTTATAATATATTGTTAAGACTATTCATAATCCTAAGTACTCCATTTAGAGTTTCTGAACAATGCATTAATATTTTAAGGAACTCTTTTATTTAAAGATTTCTCTATTTTATTCTTAAGTTCTTAAAAAAAGAAGAAGAAGAAAATAGTTACTTAACATATATTAATATTATTTATAGGACTCATAATACAAAAAATATATATAAACTAATGAGGAAAAAAAAGAAAGAAAGGAAGTAACTTTTTGGGATCTTTGTTAGAGGATCCAAAAACGTTAGAGGATCCACAAATTGGTGGTACTGGTGATGGGGTTATAATAGCAAATGTTGTTAAAGAATTGTTATAAATTAAAGTAAAAAAATAGTGAGAGTTTAATAATTAATGTCTCTCTCTAATAAGAAGAGTTGAATGATATTTCTAAAAATCAGTAAGTGATAGCTATCATCATATTTTTATTAGAGTTTGATAGGCTTAGTAATGTGTTTATGGGAGAGATGTAGAAAGCACATAAATTATTAAGAGATATCGATTAATATAAAGTTTCTTGAGATTCAGACCGGCTAGACCAATTTTAATGTAGTAGCTCAAATATCTTGAAATCTTCCCAAATTTGAACTTAATCATAAGGATTCTACCTCCAATTCAAATGTTTAATTTCATTCAATTGGTCTTGTTTGGTTGTGGTTTTTTCTTGTCAAGTTTGTCCCTATAAATAAGATTTGATTCATGGGTTGCTTGAAATTCTAGAGATTCTCCTAGTGGTTTGGTGTTTAAGTAAGGGAAAGTGACAAAACCAAACATTTTCAAGGGAATGGAAAAAGCCATGTGAAGGGATGGAGAGGTGATTAAGCTAGCTAGCTAGTACAATGAAGGTGTGAAGAAGAGGAGAAAGGAAGTATGTATTAATTGCCAAAAGTAGGGCAAAAGATTTATATAAAGAAGGGGTTGGACTCAATCATGAAACTGACTTGTGTAGACATAAGGAAAGGGCCAATGCAGGCTCATGAATCATCTCGAATAGGCTTGGGTTGGCGATCTTTGACCGGATTGCTTTAAGGAACTTAAGCAAACTGGCAGGTTGTGAACTAGATCACGACTTGCTAGTTCTATCCCTTGAACAGGTGGGTCGAACCATCTTAAAAAAAAATAAAAAATCAAAGGCTACAACTTTGCAAAGTTAAGAAAGAAAATGAAAATACAAACCAACAGTGAACACAGACAATTCAACAAAGAAGACTTACAGTGGATGAAAACAGTAGAAGCAGACAAATGTTTGTAACATTTAAACCATGATTTGAAAGAACAATTAACGCATAGAGTTGTAAGGATTGCAGGCAGTGACCAATAACACAAGTTATCGGTGGAGAAAAAAAAAAATCAAAAGATAATTCATGCAGATAAATGTCTACAAAGGAGTAACAACACTATGAAAAAAATTCATGAGAGTTGTACGCTTGCAAGCATAGGTGCACACATTCAAGTTTTTGAATTTGAATATTGAAAGGGAGTAGAAAAATTTAAATGGTATGAAGATATTGTATGAATCCATGTCTTTGTTCACAATGGGAGTTCTCTATGAAAAAAATTTGGTTTCTATGCATTCAGTATTTTCTATACTCTCATAGTTTTTGTGCTCTTCAATATCTTCTATTATGTAGCTTGTCAAATTTTCAATATTTACTGTGCTCTTCAATAACTTCTATTATGCAGCTTGTGAACCCTTGAATATTTTCTATGCTCTCATCTACCTAAATTAGTATTTTTTTTTTATACTAATTTCAAAAAATGGCAAGTTTTTTCTGTGGTTCATCTTCTTTTAAAAAGGGTGGTTCTTAAAAAGGTGATAAGGGAAAATCTATGCAACCTTCACTCGAGAAATTTCTTGAAGTTGAGGATTACAATATCTATGACTTTACCAACAAGTTACTGGAGGCTTTGATTATGCAACCCCCATGCTTTAGGTACGCGACTCTTAGTGGACAAAACTAATCGCTGCCCCAAGATGGTAGTGGGGAAGAGGAAGAAGAAGAAAAGGAAGACATAATCCATGAAGTTCCGAAGGAAGAAGTACTAAGCCACATACAAGGCCCACTTGGATCTACAGGTAAGCCATCTGCACCACTTAATATTGACATTTTTACTAAACATTTTCGTAAAATTGTAGGGGAAGATGGGAGCACCTGTGCGTATTGCAACTATTGTTAATCAAGTTACACATTGAAGAAAGGGGAAGGCTATGAGACTTTGAACAAGCACATGCAATCGAAGTACCCTACGGAGTTTAGCATAGATAAGTTGTAGCAACAAATTTCTCAATCAAGTGGATCGCAATCAGTAGGTCTATTTTAGTATTTTGCTGAGAGGTAACAAGTTACCTTTGTAGAATACTTAGCGAAATGTAACTTGTCATGGAGTCACACATCTTCCAAGCAACAATTGGAGTACGAGTAGGAATCTTTGAATCTGAGCTCACATAGTTACAACCCAAAAAAGATACAGTGAACCACCGTGGACCTTTTCTTGCAATTTATCTTATTGCTTCTATTTTAGATTTGTGTTGTAAGAAAGACATGCTATTAGAATATCTTAATTTGTATTATCAAATTGTTGATACCTTTTCCAACATTGAAGACACGTATGCTGTTACCACCTCACAAGAACTATAATGAACGATCCGAGCAATAGAAAACTTATATTCTAACTTTTTAATTGCATTTGATAGTTAAGTTCCTATAACTCCCTGATTGTCCCTTAGCCTACATGATACCAAACATGGTAATATCTTCCCTACACAATGAATGATGGCGCAAAGGTTAAAGTGGCAACGTGTTGGGTCGAACGTGTTCATCGAACTTAACTACTACTTTAATACAAACTTTGAATTTGGTGATAGCAATATTACGAACTTCAACATCTTGGATTGGTGGAGGAGGCATAGGAAGATGTATTCGATCCTCTCTCGAACATCTTGGATTGGTGGAGGAGGCATAGGAAGACATATTCGATCCTCTCTCGAATGGCTTGCCAAGTTCTTGTTACTCCTGTATCAATGATAGCTGTTGAACAAGCTTTCAGCACTACAAGCCTTATCCTATCCTAGCAGCAATCAAGATTGCCACCTATCAATGTTGAAGTGCTGGCTTGTGTGGAGGATTGGTCGAAGGCAAGGAGTTAAACACAAGAGTCATACAGGATGTTTAATGAAGAAGATGAGTACTTCGGTGACTTCATCCTATCAAGTGGAAGCCCCACTAGTTCGAATCCTGATATCGGGTAAGCTAAATTAATTTATATAGGTAGCAGTTCTATTTTATTTATTTTTTGTATTGGGTTAGAGATAATTTGCAAGGAAAGTAGTACTCTATTTATTTTTGTTATTTACTTATATAGTCTTATTATTGTGTACAAAAGGTGAGGTCAAATGTCCCTCCCTTTTTTTTGTAATATTTTAATCAATCAATAAAATTCACTGGTTTTTAAAGAATTCGTGATCTAAATAAACAATTTTAAAGATAAAAAGTTAAGTGTATATGAACTAAACATAAAAGTGATATATTTCTTTTATCTTTTTTCAAAACACTTCTTAAGTTTACAATAACAAAACCTGTTGCAACATAGCATGTGCTATAGTTTTAAACATCATCACTTTTACCACAAAAAAAATAAAACATTATTACTTTACTAGCTATCTAACAATAGGTACAATTTAAAAAAATAAAAATTGAAGATTACAAAATATGAATAATCTTACCATGGAAATGTGCTACTTCTACTATGATAATGTCATAACCAAAATACCAACTACAGTACTTAGAAATGAAAACTACCTTTTATGATGCATAAATTTGCACTGAGTAGCAGATAGAGAGCCTTTCTCCTTTTTTTTTTTAGTACAATAAAAAAAGGAAATCAAATATATTTCGCTTTATTAAAAGATTAGTATTTATATAATCATACAGGTATTAAAAATGAAAAATATTTTACTCCATATAAAACCTTATCGTAAACTGCTTATTTACAATTCAAACAACTTAGAGTAGTGTAAAAAAGAAAGACAATAATTAAGGGAAAGTGAGGGTCAGCAGGTGGCTAGATACTTAGATGGTTTGAAATTGCAGATTTGGGACATAATTGGGCTACATGTTTCGCATACTTTGAATGAGGCTAAAAACATGGCTCTTAGGGTTGAATTGATGTTGCAAGAAAAAAGTAGTCGGTTTGAGGGCGGTAATAGTAGATTCAGGGCTGAAAGTTTAAATAAACCCATGGTTGAGTAGAGTAAGATTAACTTAGAGATGCAAGGAGGGGTTAGTGATAATAAAGGAAAGAAAACATCAAGCAAGAAACCAGCTGAGATGAAGGACACACAATGGCAGAACAATCCTTATGCAAAGCCAATACTAAGGAAATGCTACCATTGTAATCAACCTAGCCATTGGTCTAATAAATGTCCCAACAAAGGAGGGGTTAACTTAGTAAAGAGGGATGAAGAGGATGGAATTTGTTGTGAGCCTAATGGGGGTAATGATTACTATGAGGATGAGGATGAATAAGACGAGCAAGCTTATGTAATTAGGGAATTGATACTAGCATCAAAGTAAAAGGAAAAGACTTAGAGACATCAGTTGTTCTGCAATAAGCGCACAATTGATGGAAGGATATTTGAATTAATAGTAGATAGTGACAGTAGTGAAAATATCATAGGTAAAGAAGCTGTGCAAGCACTGCAATTACTGATTAAGAAGCATCCTAATTCGTATACCATTAGATAGGTACTAACAACAAAGGTGCAGGGGAAGATAGAGCAAGCCAATGCCAAGTATAAATCAAAACTAAATAAACATCGCAAGACGAGATTGTTCTTAGTAGGTGATTAAGTGATGGCATTCCTGTGAAGGGAGAGATTTCCAGTTGGAAAATATAACAAGTTGTAATCTAAGAAGTATGACCCATATTAGATTGTGTAGAAGATTAATGACTACACCTATGTGGTTGAATTGCCTAATAGTATAAGCACTTAAAAAAATTCAATGTAGCTAATATATTTCCTTTTTACCCTGATGATGTACCTTTGTATCCAAAAGAGTACTTGGGGTTGAGTTCTTCTCGGGTGAGAGAGAATGGTGCAGAGCAAAACAACCATACAAGATGACACAAGAATAAATATGCCCGTACAAGATGGAACAACCGTAAAGGTGGATGTGCTAGCCAATATAGGTCCAAGCACACCTGTGTTGATGGGCATGCCGGTTGGCATGGGCTCAAATACGCTCGTGCCGATACGCGTGTTGAAGTTGTGCGAGGAAGAAAAACTCCATAAAATGATACATGGGCTTCTACATGCTCGTGTCGAACCATGTTGCTAAGTTAGTATAGGATGTTTAGGGTCTTTTTATAGTTCTTTTTTTTTTTTTGTTTTTAGATCATATCTTATCACATATTACAACTTGAGACGTATTTTAGTGAGAGAATCTATCACTTTCTTGTAATTTTTGAGATCAATTGTCGATTGATCTTAGTGTTTTCATGCTAACTCGCTACATCAAATATATTATTTAAGTTTTTCTTTTATTTTCAAGTAAATTGTAAATACACTCCTTTATATTTATTTCATGTATGCTTAACCTTCTAACTTTGATATAGTGCATTTAGGCTTCCAAATCTTCAAAAAGGGTGTGTTTATACCTTCATTTACTATCTTGCTTTTAAATTAAAAATAAAAAATACATGAAGAGAAAAAAAAATGCATAAAAACATGGGGCAAAATAATCATATAGGGTTAAAATGCACCGGTTTTTAAAGAATTCATGATCTAAATATATAATTTTAAAGATAAAAAATTAAGTGTATATGAACTAAACATAAAAGTGATATATTTCTTTTTTTTTTTCAAAACACTTCTTAAGTTTACAATAATAAAACCCGTTGCAACACAACATATGCTGTAGTTTTAAACATCATTACTTTTACCTAAATAATAATAATAATAATAAAAACATTATTACTTTACTAGCTATCTAAAAATAGGTACATTTTTTTTTTAAAAAAATCGAGGATTACAAAATACGAATAATCTTACCATGGGAATTTCATGGAAATATGCTACTTCTACTATGATAATGTCATAAGCAAAATACCAACTATAGTACTTAGATAGGGTTTGGTTACTAATACTAGACAGTACAAGAAGTACTGGACAATATAAAATAAGAAGGATTGGATAAAAAAATTTTTTTTACCAAGTTTGATTTGTTCAATACTAGATAAGGATTTTTGTGCTGTCTAGTGTTTGGAATTGCAAAGTACTGGACTGAATATAGTAAATTTGACAATTATACCTTTTTAATGATATCATGGTTATTTATACATATTTGATATTATTATAAGAAAATACAATTTGAAAAGATTATAAATTATATGAAATAATTCGTGTAAATTGGTATCACTCGAATCTAACCGATCGTTTAAGTTTTAAATTTATAACAAATAAAATCTACTATAAAGCTAGGTAGTGTACTTATCGATTATAGTATAGATTTAATAGGTGTTGTTCTTTGAGATTTAGAAAACAATTACTAGTATTACCTTTTCTCTACTATCTACTCTAATTTATGATGTAAGAATTATGAATTAAATAAACAACTAACAAATCCTAGTAACCCTAGAATGGAATGATATTGTCTTAAAAATATATTCAATCACAAAATATACCCCCCATCTTGTTCCACCCTAACCCTTAAATTCTCAAAATAAGATGTCAATTAATGAATTAATTTACACTTTGCACTGTAGGAATTCTCAAGTAAAATCAATTACTCCCTCGAGTTAATCAATTCATAATCATGCATAAGATAATGGAGACCTCTCTTTCACTACCGTTATGTAAGATCTCATTAAGTTCACAATTACAATAAATTGCAGAAAATTAATGTTTTCCTACCTTAGGTAAAACATGTAATCTCTCTATTTATGAAGATCTAATTTACTATATGAAACCTCTTTCAATCTAATAAAAATCAGACATGCAATCAATTTGTGCACATAAATCAATTACAAGAACAATAGAAACACATGAATAGATGCAAAGATATAAATAATTCATTAATCAATCAATGGTTCAGCACATGAGTTAGGATTTCACAAGATGAAAGATATAAAAAATTACTCTTCCAGAGAGTTTTCAATAAAAACACAGAATATAAAGGAAAAGTATTGATTCATGCTAAAAAGAATAATCCCTTGTTTGTTTTGTGATCTCCAATGATGCTCAGACAATTCTCCTTTTGAAGTTCATAATAAAGCTCCCCTAAGGTTTCTAGGTTGAAGCTAGAAGGAAAGAAGTCCTTTTAAAATAAAACAACGCATCTATTTATAGTTGTCATGAAAACAGGGTTCAGCACAGGTGTCAGCATGGCTGTGCTCGAGGCTGTGCTGACTTCGGAATACGTTATTTTTCACTGCCTACTTCAGCACAGCCTCCAGCATGGTCGTGCTCGGGGTAGGGCTGAATAGGATGTTTCTTATCACTCATTAGCACGGGCTGTGCTAGACTTGGGGCACGTTTTAGCATGGTTTCTAACCATTTTCTTCACCCAGCATGGATGTCTACACGGGTTGTGCTGAGCAAAAAATTCACTTTCTTAGACACAAGCAACAACAGCCATTGACAGCAAGTAACACCACACACCATGACAACAAATAACACCACACAACATTCCAGCACACACATACAATCACCAGCCAAAATGTAGACACTACACTAGCCCCTACACCATTCCAATAAACACACACAGCATACACACACGAACCTAATGGCGACAACTAGACGGAGAGCATGCGAGGAAGACAGAAAAGCTAGCAAGGGAGAAAGAACGGAAGGACACGAACTATACGGCAACTTGTGGCATGACAACAGCGACGTTCGAATAGTGATTGATTGCACAATGAAGCCCTTTATTGGAGCGGCACGGATGGGTTTTCCTACTGCTCTTGAAAGGGTTTGGGGATGGAGGTAACGTTTGTCTATAAGGGAAATAAATGAAGTGTAGTTTGGGGATTTTGAAAAAAATAAATTTTTGTCCAGTACAACATTTTTTGTATCGAATTACACGTGATACAAAATTTTGCCCTTTTGTTCAGTACTATATTGCTTTTTTGTTTAGTACTTTTTCACGGATGACAACCAAATGCAGGACAAAATTTTTTCCTGTCCAATACCACATTTTTGTAGTAACCAAACACTACCTTAATAATGAAAACTGCCTTATATGATGCATAAATTTGTACTAAGTAGTAGATAGAGAGCTTTTTTTTTTTTCTTTTTTTGTAGTTTTTTAGTACAATGAAAAAAAGGAAATCATCTATTTCGCTTTATGAAAAGAATAGTATTTATATAATCATACAGTTATTAAAAAATGAAAAATATTTTACTCCATAAAAAACCTTATCCTAAACTGCTTGTTTGCAATTCAAACGACTTAGAGCAGTGTAAAAAAGAAAGACAATAATTGACTGAGAAATAGCGCAGGAAGCAACTTGGTCTTGGATGAATCACCTGGCATGGAAGGAGGAGAGCATCTTATTGCCGTGTTTATTGGGAAATCTATGGGAGTGGCTGATCAAAGACAAAAGCTTATGAGGGCGTCGAAAATACGACGTGGAATGAGTCTTCGTTTAGGTCTTTTTCTCGGTGACGCTTCATGCTGTTGATTGTCCGTATTTTCTATTTCCACAATTTAGTGTTCAACCGTCTCATTAAAATAGACAAAGCCATTGAGTCAAAAACAGATCCGCGTTGTTATCATACGGCAATACCCATTTTAATCTGAATTACTTCAAATCGCACGTAAAATTTATGTTGTTGAGTTGTATTTTAAGGATTATATCTAAAAACTTTAATAGTCAAACATAACTCATTTATTAATTGAGTTTAAAAACATAAGTCCTATAATTCGACCTTCTAATAATCATGTTTCATATTTGACTTAAATATGTTTACTGATTAAGAAAATTTTAAAATAATTTGATTAATAGTTATAATAAAAATTACATTGAAAACTGTACTAATGCATATAAAGATATATTTCTATTTGTCGGCTAAGTTTGATGAAAACACAAGTGCTTACAAATCCAATTGTTGATTTAGACTTTAAGTATTATGTATCTAAATTAAACAAAAATTATACCAATATATTATTCTATGGGTTAATCCACAACATTAGATGAATAACTTAAATAAAAACTCGATAATATATTTAATTTGGTTATTATTAAAAAAATTATTAAGTGGTTTCAATAATGTGGTTGGAATTAATAAGGTATGTCTAGTTAGATGTATACACAAAACCAAGACTTGAAAATGTCTTATACTATGCTTTTAAAAAAAAATATTGAAAATTAAAATATAGAATAAAATGAAAAGCCAAGAGCATTACTTTTACAATAGCCAAAGTGCATGAGGATGATAATTAGAAGGAGAATGATGACAACTAGAAAAACTCAAAGCAGAATGGTAGCAATGGCAAAAACTAGAGAAGCGACTAGAATAATAAAATAATAAAGTATCTAATCAAATTACAAATATTATAACTCTAGATCTTAAACATCTGAAACAAGTTAACGAACCAGACTCAAACACGTATACACAACCTATTTATTAAACAGGTTCATCCATGACCAAAGTATTTTTATAAATAATTCAAATAGGTCTAACTTAAGTTTCTTCACACAATTTTATTTATAATTATGTCATGTCGTGATTGGGTTGGCAAGTCATGTACCAAATTATCTTAATTTAAATGGTTCAAAAAGCCAAATCAAGCTGCTTTAAAATATTTCAATTTTGTTGGTTGTGATTTGAACTGTATTTATTTTTGTTACTTTTTATTTTTCTTTTTTGCATTTTAATATCTCTTTTATGATTCTATTTTGATATATCTTATATTTATTTTGCATCAAAATTAACTTTTTATACCTTAAACATATTGTTATATGTATATTTTGGTTGGCCTCTAAGCCCCAGTCTAGCCCCAAGACCAAGCCAAAGCAGAAGAGAGAAACAAGGGGACATAACATTAAATGAGCCCCCATAGCATTAAAAGCTAAATAGGTAGTAACAGCTTAAGGATTAGGGGATGTTGACCAATCATTGTCCTTTCCCTTATCCATATATAAGGCCCGATGAACTTCATAAGGGCATTAGCGATAAAAACACTTACTCACTACTCTTTTTTGAGATGGTTGACTAGAAGTTCCCTACCTCCTATCTTTATTGTTTGGCTTAACTTGAGTGTCGATATGTATGTGGTAGAGTCCTGTTTGATGTTTTCTTAGCTGACGTTTTTTATTTGTGTAGCTCATTTTGAGAAAGATCAAGTCTACAAGAGTCTTAAAGAATTTCCACCATCAACACATACTTTATTATAAAGAAATGCAAATATTTTTTACCCTTGAATGAACCATTGCATATCAAGAGATATAATTATACAGAGTTTTTAATGTTAAAATAATTTATATTCAAGAGCAATAAAGTAGATTAAGATAAGTATATAAGGTGTAATAGAGAGACTTTTATGTATGTTAAATTTTTATTTTTTCCTTTGAAGTAATGCGATTAGATTAATTTAAAATGTTTTTTTTTTTTGTTATGTGGAAAAGTGCTGAATTGGAGCTCTTCAAATTGTTCAATGAATTAAATCAAATTATATTATCAATGTGATTTAGTTTAATTTAAAGTTCGATTCAATTTATGAGTACCACCTCAACTTATATGGATTGTTTTATAGCTTAACTTTATTAATGATTGTGTAGACACATTTAGAAGGATGAATGATTTTGATGTGCACCTGATTAATTAAGCCTAAAAAATCCAAAAATGGTGTCTTCATTTTAAAGAGAAATTACTTCAATTCAAATTTCATTTTCAGTAGTTAATATACAAGTACTTCTTAGTTATCAAATTTATTGTGATTCAAGTTAGTTAGATGAATAGCATTTCTTAAAATAATACTAAATTCTCTTGAAGTTTTAGAAATTGATGCAAAGGAAAAATAATTCTCGACGATGCAAAATGCAATAGGATTGTGATGGGAATCAAGTAGCATCAAGAGTTCACAAGCCAAAGTCTAATGACCCGCTACATGGTATTGGAGATCTAACGACAAGAGCTAGAACTAAACGAGTGGGAGAAGCCTTGCAAGGATTAGTTATGGAACTTCAAGAGCAAGAAGTAGGTCAACACAAGTCTAATTCAAGTCCCGAGCTAGTAAACATAATATATTAAAGTACGGACGAAGTGGAGGCCATCAACGATGGAACGACAGCCTTCAGCAAAGGGAAGGCCACCGGCCTAGAGGCAAAGGAGAGCCGGCCTTCTTGGCCGGCCTTGAGGGAAGCAACGCCGGCATGTTAAGGCTGCCGGCTTTAGAATCTGCACTGCCGGCGTAGTGCCGGCCTAGACATCCGTAGAACGTCTTTTTGTTTTCTTTCGTCATTTCAAAGCCGGCCATATATGCATTTAGGCCACCAGCTTATGTGTTTTTTTCGACTATAACACTTTGTTTTGTCATTTGAAAAGACAGTTTATCAATTTGAGTAAAAACATTTTCGTTGAGAGAATCCTCTCTTCTTTAGTTCTTGCAAAAGAACTTCCTTTAATTTCTTCATCCTAAACGCTTGAAGAAATCAATCCGGATAGCTTAGGTTCTATTCGGCGTGTTTGATTGGGGTCGGGTTACGTTTCGTTTTCGATTCAATTTCGATTCTCGGGTTTGAATCCTTCTTGAACGTTGGGTTTTAGATCAATTTCTAGGGTTCATGTTAGATTGAGAATATACAAAATTATGTGAATACTCTCATAATGAAACAAACATTTTTTTTATTTACTTCAACAAGTTTAAAGAAAATATTTGTAGCTATAAGTTTTTTAATAGAGTATTCACATAAGTATTGTATGAACCATATATTACACATGATTTTAGAGAAGCAATGTAGAAATGATACATAGTAGGATGACTGAGAGAGAATGACAAGGAGGGGACTAATCAGTCTTAGTGTTTGAATGCACAAATAACAAAAAAGTGAGTGTAGGGAATCTTGAGCATCAACGTTGTAATTCTTGAGTAATTGGTGATATTTGCTTGAGCTATTTGTATCATTTTTGTAGCAAAGATTACATGCTGCAATAACTTTTCTCTAATATCTAGAATTATTGTCTTTAAATGAGGAGGAATGATTGAATATTTTGTACTCTTGGACCTAATAGCATACAACAAATCACTTTGATGATCAATAGATAAGATGAAGTATAGCTATTGTAGGGCTATCTTGATAATATTATGAGTCCAAGGCCAATAGTTTCCTTATGAGTACATGAACCTACTTAAGAAAGGTTAGAGGTAGATTGACTAGTCCAACAATTTTTATTCCAATCCCATAAAGCCAAATTATCTTGAGTCATCCCAACTACAAATTGGATCGTCTAAGCTCTATCACTTAATTTAAGAGTGGAGTCCAAATTAATTATGGGCTTAGATACAATTTTTTCCCTCTACGATATCTAATTAGTTATTTCTTGATAATTACTCCTTTTCATTTCTTCACTATCTAAACAAGATTTTTCATTGCTTTTTTTTTTTTTTTTTTGAGAATATAGTGTAAAAGATCCAACTCTCTACAAATGGTTCCAACATTAAAAACTTCCATATTGGTATTTCCTTTCATATTTAGATCCGTCAAACAAGATACTAAGGTAGGGAGCTAGAAGGCATGAAAGAGCAAAGAAATTTTTAGTAGATCATTACACAACGAATCAAAATTTAATCGATGGTTGCAAAATTGCATTTCATATTGTGAAACCACATATCACACATTCAATAGCAATATAAATTTATTGAGTCATTTCATAGTCAGTTGGCAGGATAGGAAAAATATATAGCTCAGGCTACATCAAGATTGACTGTTTTATACCATCCTTTTCCCTTCCATATTTTAGACAGATGAGTCATTAAGAGTTGCATATCATTTAATATGTTTAAATATGAATAAGATTCAATAAAAGTCTAATACATAAAAATATATGAATTACTTCTTGTTAAAGTAAATCCACAGACTCCCACCTATCACAAATCAATAATGACTATATATATATATATATTACATACACTCAGTAGTTGTATGTCTAAGGGAAAGAATCATCTGAGAAGAAGATCTAGTCCACGACCGTTGATTGATTAAATCAAGTCATTTGCTCTCATTATGCGTTCTTGGTTCACAAATTAGTAGTGGTTGTTAAGATCACAAGTTAGCTCATATGACACTACCGAGCTTATGATTTTATGAGACTTAATCTAATTAAATTTAATATAAAATCTTTTAAATATAAATTTTTGGTAAAATTATGAGTTTAGATATATAATTTTATAAGTTTATGATTTTACTGGATTTATATGATTTTAACGATTCTGTATGTTTCTATTTTATGCAAAATTAGGAGTTTCACAAGTTGATTGCTACAATTTTATTCAATTGATTACCTTAATAATTATTTGGCACATCCTATGATTATTATTTAATATGGGCTTACTTCTTCCAAGGTCTTTCTTTGATGTTCTTTTTCATCCATTTCACTATATTTGATTCATCCTAACCATTAAAAAAAAAAAAATCATATTCAATTGTTTCAATGTCTGTAACAACCTAGAATTTAGGATGTTACAACCCACCGTGTGTCCTTATAGAATAAAGACACATTAAGACTCTTAAGTATTCTAAATCCACATAAATCTGCAATAATTGTTAACCAAAATTAACACAAACCATCATCATCAATAAGTACCTTAACTGAACTTCAATTCTGAAATCTGCCAATCCAATAACCATGTGTATCTTAGTACACTAATACAAGTGAAAACCAATTCTAAACACCATTAATATAGAATTATAATGGGTAAACATGAGTCTCATTTTCCAAATGGAAATAACATCCTACTTCAGACATATCAATGTATATAATTCTCTGCATCTCTTAGTCATCATAGAAGTAAACGGGAAACTACATCACCCCCATTCAGAGTATACTTTGCTAAGTCCTCATCATGCATCACGTATTCATTCATATCTATAACTGGAAAAAAAAAAAAAGGTCCTCGAAGGGTGAGCTAATACCCAGCATGTATAATCCACAAGCACATGTGCATGATTAGGTAATAACTTAAATCACATACATCAATGCAACAACCAAATAATTAAACAATAGGTTATTATCTTATTTAGTTCTCAAACAACAAAGGGTTACTCATGACCCCACTACACTATATATATATACATATATATAATATAGTATGGTGTTAGGAACTACAACTATGGGCACCAATACCCACGAGTCCCTAAATCTACTGAATCATCTCAATATGTAACTTTACCATAGACACCACCACAAACTAATCAATGTGTGCCCCATAAGGTTATACTACTATAAGTCCCTAGGTCATGCTAAGCACAATCAATAAACAACTTAATCAATTGAAATAGACCATTAATTTCGATTCCTTAACTAACTTAACAACCACAAGCAACACACAAGATCACACATACTTAGAAGGGTGGCCTTAAACATAACTTGTCATTGCCTAATAGTTGCAATGAAACTAGATAAAGAATAAAATAGTTAATCTTGGTACTGGCCTAGAATATCATCTTAGTTTTCTAATTTCATTACCTAGTTGGTGGTAGGTCACTTCCCTTACCTTTCATAGAGTTTTTAAAGTCATACTAGAGCTTCGGGTTAGAGAAAACAAGAGGATTGAAAAAGAAATCCATTTAGGAATGCTTATAGGGAGCATGGTCATGTATTAAGCCTTGTACATGAGCATAGGTTGGGAACATGGTTGTGTACTATGAAAATATACCCTTCTATACACTTTCATCCTTCTGCACATCCAAGTACATGTTCATTTACATTCCTGCCATGTACTTGAAAGTGTAGAAGGACAAAAGTGTATAGAAGGGTACACGGCTATAGCACACAACCGTGTTCCCTACTCATCCTCATATATGGGAAGGTACACAAGCATGTGCCTGGTCGTGAACTTTCCCACTCATTTTTCCTTCTCTAAGTAGAACAAGTCAGTACACGAGCATGTATCTGACCATGTACTCCCCTATTCCACTTCAAATCCTCTTCCTAAATTCACAAATTTCAATTTTCTTCAACCTTAGATGCAATCCAACACTTTAATGTCCAAATTCGCATTATTTATAGTGTCTAAACACTAAATTGGATCAAATTTGACTTTTTACTTGACTAAATCATTCCAACTATCATAGTTTTGCCCAAATCCCTTTAAAAAATGGCATTCCTTCTAACATAAAAAAAAAAAAAAAACCTAAACAAGATTAAACTACATTGAAACTAAGAGAAGTACCAATAATTTACTTAACTAGAGTGCTTACATTGTCAATTGAGTTGAGTTAAGCAAATTTGTGTCAAACAGTCGGGATCTCATGATATTGATATGTAGATTAGGGTTTGGATCTACATAATAGGGTTTAGATTTAGATATTAGGGTTTATCTATTAGAAAGTCTAAGATGAGGGATTAACTATATTAGTAGGCTTTTATACCTTTCCACTTCAAAACCTATTTTCATACTTGAGTCTCTTTCCTATTGCAAACTTATTCCCAAGTTCGCTATTAGTCTCCTAAATACAAACTATAACATTATCCACATGGTCATTGTTTATTGTTCATAAATCTCTATAGGTCAAATGAACTCCATTAAATTTGTTTGGCTCTCACAATGTATCCTTAGTCGAAACAAAAAACATCTCCTTAATCCTTCAGTCCATTTAACTTAAAGAGTTTAAGCTTATATAGATCATTTTCCTAATGCCACCAAATTAGAATTAAAATTTCCTAACAATAAACTTATATTCTCATAACTTAAAGACTACATTAAACCTCATAAGATTTCAAATGTCCTGTTATAAATTAACATTTGCCACCATATCGTACTTTTTTTGCCCCTAATTGAATTAGTTTATTGTGTTTAGAACATCATTTCCTTAATTCATCTAGCTTGAAGCTAATGTCTCCTAAAATATTTATGATTTATTATTATTACTATTTTCCAACTCATACCTAAAAATTTTCCTTCAAATAATTTGCTAAAGGGAACCAATTTGATATACTCTTTTACATGTCTCCAAATAAAATTCCATTAGGTATCTCCAAATGACTCCAAGCTAATCTCTTTAATTTCTAAAATTGATCTGGATCTCATATGGGTTTCTTAGTTTTAGCCTTTATGTTACTCACACTCTCCATATGCTATTACTATTATTATTATAAGAAGTTATTATTGCTACCTGCACACTCTACATGTTTAGATTTTTGTATTATTTACATTTCCATTGTTTTAAGGACTATTATATATGTATAAGTATATACCTTATTTATGTAATTATTTATTGTCCTTACAGTTGACTATCATTATGATTTTTTTCTCCTTTTTTTTTTGGTTATCATCATTATTATTACTTGTTTTATTGTAACTACCATTTTATCTCTCAATTGCTCTATTTGTTTCTTTACTAAAAGCCTTTTTATTAATTTCTATTTCTTCATTTGGAAGTTATAACGATGGAAATATGTGTCATTATATCTTTTATATACTGATATGTATGATTTGTATATGTATAAAGTATGTTATATAATAGTTGATGGTGTGTCCTATATTACCATAGGAGAAGTAAGCTCCTTCAAGCTAACTATAATGACCTAATTCATGCGGTCTCATACATTGAGGACATCTTCGTCCTGGTCCTACTGGTGGAGGTGGAGGCAAGGCAAGTAGTATAGGTTTTGCCTGAATAAGCCTAGGTGCAAAGGCCACAGGTTTGACATGGTATACCACAGGTCTCTTCCTTTTATCTAAATAAGTCATACTAGGGATTGGCCTCTTCCCTAATACAACTCTAGCCTTAAGAGATAACTACTCTTTTGTCCTTCTCCTGCACTGTTCCATAAACTTTGCCTTATCTACTACCTCTGCATATGTAGGCAATTGGAAAGATCCCACCACATGTTGAAGATTGTATTCTAAACCCCTTATAAACCTCCTACCCTTTATAGCATCATCTACAAGAATAGTTTCTAGTAAAAATTTGATTAGGTGATTCAGCTTTGTTTCAAACTCCTCTACGTTCTGGTTACTTTGTTAATAGTTACAATACATTGCCTCCATCTTATCCCTAACGATGTTAAGGAAGTATTTCTCATAAAATAATTCCCTTAATCTCTACCAACCCATAGGTGCTCCTACTAGCCTAGAAATATTGTCCCACCAATCTACAACAGATCCTTTTAGCATAAAAGCTACATAATCCACCTTCCTATCCTCCTGCACTCTAAATGTAGCAAAGGTCTTTTCAATCTCCGTTACCTTGTGTCCAGCTTCCACCTGGTCATCAACTCTTGGATGCAATTCTTTTGCTAACTTGATAAACCTATCTACCCTATTGGTCCGTTACATACCTAGCAGGTCTTATGGCTTGTGTTGCTGCTGTGCTGATATCCCCACTAGGGTATTCACAATCTCTAACGATTGTGTAGTCATGTTAGCTGTTGGTACAAGAGCTCTTTGTTATGGCGGTCCTAGAAGGTACCTTTCTTCCATGGCATCCCTATTACATCCAATGCCAAATAAGCTAAGTCCTATGATTCTATTAGGAGGCATTCTACTTGAGATGATGCAACCAGATAGACTTGAGAGTTAAAGTAAGTTCAAAATGTTAGTGATGGTATATACATATGTATACATAAATCTACACATATGTTAGTAAAATAGAGATTTTAAAAAATTAAAATTAAAGATAAAAGTAAAATAAATTACTGAACAAAAACAATCAATCTACAATTTTACCCACTCTCTTCAAATCTCACCATCATACAGATTTAACTACTAATCCATCTAAAGATCACAACCTACTTTCTATTATTTGAATTCTACACCTATTGATAATTAGCCTAGTACCTAAAGATCTTCAAACCTAAGCTCTATGGACTACAAACCTATACTCCATTGATGAAAACCTAGCTCAGATACCACTTAAGTTGTAACATTCCAAAACTTAGAACACTATAACCTGCTATGTGTCACTATCGGTTTGCAACACACTAAGACTCTCTATTACCCTTGCAACTTCAAACCTATTTAACTCCACTATGCATAAAATATTTGTAACTCCAATAATATATATAAATGATGCACAAGTGAGTCATTTCGACCACTATTAATTAAAGATAACCACAATCTCCAATTTAGTTACACTTTTTAAACTTCTATTATATAAAACAATATAAGTAGTCAAGTGGGAAAGTACTTAAATAGACTCTAGACTCCCAATTCAACTTCTCAAAAGTTTTCAAAATCCTTTAGATACTCTTTCACTGACCATCTCTATAATAATAATGGTAATCTCCCTCATTCTCATCTTGGTAATAATAACATATGTTTCCATACTCACCACACTTAACAATTTGTCAAACCCACTTGTAGCTAAAAAAGAAATAAAATGAATCTAAGCCTACTATGTGAGTACCACACAAACATGCACATGCCACATTAACTACTATACAAACACACATAAATGCAACAAATATACAAATCACAATCTTGAATTATTTATCTATGATTTAGCCAACAAACAATACAGGTGTACTCATGATCCTACCACACCATATAATACTGATATATATATATATATATTCTTAGGTTAGAAATTGCCACTATAGGCCCCCTAACCCTAAATCTACTCCAAATCATTTCGATATAAAACTCCACTAGGGATAAAGTCGTATACCGATCATTCGGGTGCCCCCTAGGAATCTACCACTACGGGCCTCTAAGTCGAGCCAAGTATAAGCAACATACATATTTTGGTCAGATAACCTTTAAATTCCTTGAACAAACTACACTATCAACACCTTTCCATTTGGTAAGAATCCTGATCATTAGTGTATTTGATTCTGATGATCAATTAGTGAATTGAATTTACACCCAACTCATTAATATGTTGTTAGGGCACAAAATGAGATGAAAAAGGGCATGGAAGTCAACTAAATTAGGAATTCCAAGTACAATTTGAGTTAAGTGTACCAAACTTTAATTTTACATTAGAACTAGTGAATACGATGATCAATTAGGCTTAGAATTATAGAACTTAGGCTTAGGAATGAAATTGAAGAAGGTTACTGAGGGTTCTTAACAAACAATACTATAGATGGTCAAGTACATGCCCGTGTACCTACCCATGTAGAAATGCATGAGGGAGTAGTAAGGTACATGGCCACAAGCACGATCATGTATCGAGCATGTTGAAGTGGAAATATTTATAGATAGATATATGACCTTTAGCATGACCATGCTATAGCCTATGCACCTCTACGCGACCTCTTCCATGATCGTGTTATCTAGGAACCTTTCCTATTTGATTCTATTTCATTTTATTTCAATTGTAAATTATGAGTTAAGCATAAAGATACCTTAGGGAAGGGAGTTATACAGTTAGGATATATCTAATCAATTAGTAAACCCAAATTACTTATAGGACAGAACTAAGTGTAGTTCTTTATAATTAAATAGGTTTACTTCCTTTCTTAAGAGATGTAAAGGACTATAGTAGGAATATCTTTCTAGGTACGTGTTTACCTTATTTGTTGGTTGTGAATGATAGGTAATTATTTACTAGATTATATGTGATTTAATGAGTTTAAAGGTTACATAAACTTAATTGTGTCATTACTTATACTTGACTTGACCTAGAAGCCTATAGTGGTAGATCCTTAAAGGGCATCTCAATAATTGGTATGTTGCATTATCCCTAGTGAAGCCATGTATTGAGATGACCTGAGGTAGATTAGGGTTAGATGGGACTTGCAATATTGTATTTGTATTGGGGTCTTGAATACCCCTATACTGTATGTTAAATAAATGATGATAAATAACATGACAAATTGATGTGTTGTAGATTAGTAATGCATAATTGCATGTGATTTTATTATTATGCGGCATGCATATGTGGGTGCGGTATTCATGTACTAAGCTTAGGCTCATTCCCCTTTTTTATTTTTTAATTGTAGGTGAAAATGATGAACATATAGATTATGATGAATAGGGGAACTTAGTGGGACATTATGTGGATGAGAATTGGAGAGAATAATATTACTATGTAGATGAAGAATGATAGGAAGTCGATGAAGGACTTCTTAATAGAATTTTAAGTTTGTGACCTGAGAATGTGGAAAATAATTATTAGAATTTTATTTATATTTGTTATTATATGATGATAGACATTTATTTTGACTTTGGGATTAGAGTTAAATCTATTTATTTGAAGTAATATGGATTGGAATGACTCATCTAAGAATCATTTGTTTCTATGATTGAAGAGATATTAGTATTAATTCAATGTGAAGGAGAACAAGTTTAAGGTTGTATGGAGATTTAGAGCCTTAATGTGTCACTTTATAGTAGTGACACATGGCAGGCTGTGATATTCTAAACTTTTGAGTGTTGCAACTTAAGTGGTATCAAAGCTTAGGAATGATGATCCTTAGAACTTAGGTTATGATCAAAAGAATTAGGTTTATAATCCATAGACCTGAGGTTGATAATCTGTAGAAATTAGGTGATGATCAATAAGTATAAGGTTTAATCAATAGAAAGTAAGTTGAGATCATTAGAGAATTAAGTACTTGATTTATAGAACAATAAGAAATAATGAGAGTGGGCAAGTTATAAGACAATTGTTATATTATTTTATACAATTATACTTTCTTTTAAATTTTAGTTTTATTTATGAATATACATGAATATATGTGTAGAATTGAGTATACATAGAGGTATACTATCACTAAATTCCCCTACTAACTCTAACTTTGGAACCGTTTTGTTGTCTTAATTTCAAATAGAATGCCTCCTAGGAGAAACATCAGTCATAGCTCATCTTGTGCTAAGTAGGGTGGCGATGCTCCAAAGGAAAGGAATCTTTAAGGACCATCTCAATAGGGAGCTCCAAAGCAATCCAATGTTACAACTGTCCAACTGCTAGAGACTATCAATGCTCTAGTAAGAATGTTGGCACGATAGCAATAGTAGGCCATGAGACTTGTCAAACCTACAATAAAACCATGTAGATTGAACAAATTTATCAGATTGGCTAAGGAATCTAATCCATAGGTTGATGATCCAATAGAGGTTAAGCAATAGATCAATGAGACAAAGAAGACTTTTGAAGCTTTCATGGTCCATGATGATAGAAAGGTGAGGTTTGCTGCATATATGCTGAAGGGATCAACTGCTGATTAGTAGGCTAGTATGTCCAAGTTAATAGGAACTCCTATTTAGTGGCAAAGGTTTAAAGAGCTATTTTATGAGAAGTAATTTCCCAATAGTATTAAGGAAAAAATGGAAGCTAAATACTACAACTGCCAATAAGGCAACAGAATTGTAGAAACATATGAAGTGAAGTTGAACTGCTTAATTAAGTTCCTACCAGAGTCAGTCCGCATTAATGGTACCTCAAGAGCAAGAAAGTTTAGGAGAGACTTAGAGCTTACCCTCTAACATGAAGTGGGGGCTTTCTAGTTGACTACTTATGTAGAGATAGTTGACAAGGCAAAATATCTAGAGTAGAGTAGGAGGAAAATAAAGGAACAACTATCCCATAGATAAGGAACTATATTAGGGAAAAGGCCTGCCTCAAGTATACCTTATGTAGACAAAGGAAAGTTGCCATCAGTATATCAAGCCAAACCTATGGCTTATGCACTTAAACCCCTTCAGATTAGGCCAGCACCTTTAGCATATCTCCACCACCATAGGTAAGACCAGGGAGAAGATGTCCCTAATGTTTGGGACTCCTTGATCTATAGTAATGCAGTTGGCCTGAAGGAGCATGTTTCTCTTATGGCAAGATAGGACACCCCAATAGGAATTGCATAGAAAGAACCATCCCTCAAACTTTCTGCTATACTTGTAAATAGAGAGAGCATAGATCATTTGAATGTGGTGCCTCCCAAAACCAAGTAGCTACACCTTAACTATTTCAAGCACAATAGCTAGTAAGACCTACACCTAGAGGACCATTGGGCAGAGCTCAACATTTTGGACCCAGATAGAGGGCACCTAGTTGAGTATTTACATTACAACAATAGCAGCAGTGTATTAGAGGTGATATAATTTAATTTGATTTTAGAAGTGAATTAGCTATCTAAATACTATGCTACTATAGATTGTCATAATCTAGTGGTTTATTTTAGTTTCCTCATTGAAGAACAAATTGTATTCAAGTTAGGTCACATATACCTATAACTCTTCCTACATATGAGATGTGGAATAAAGGAAGATTGTTGGCATTATCAATAGAGGCAAGATAAGCCATCAAGTTAGAAGATGTGTGTGTAGTGAAAGAATACATAGATGTCTTTCTAGAAAATTTGTTAAGCTTATTGCTAGTCAGAAAGATAGAATTCTACATTGATTTGGTATTGAGAATGGCACCAATATCTAAAGCACCTTACAAAATGGCACCTACTAAATTATCTAAATTGAAGACTCAGCTTCAAGAGTTGCAAGACAGTGGGTTTATTAGACCAAAAGTCTCACCATGGGGTGCTCCAGTATTGTTTGTTAAGAAAAAAAGGTAGGAGCATGAGGCTGTATATAGACTATAGGGAGTTGAACCGAATCACAATCAAGAACAAATATCACCTCCCTAAGATTGATGACCAATTTGACCAATTACAAAGAGCTCAGGTCTTCTCTAAAATTAACTTGAGATCGGAGTACCATCAGTTAAGAATCAAGGAAGAAGATATATAGAAGATTGCCTTTAAGACTTGGTATGGGCACTATGAGTTTCTAGTGATTCCTTTTGGATTGACAAATGCTTCAACAGCCTTCATACACCTAATGAACAAAGTGCTTAGAAACTAAATAAATCAAGTTTTGATAGTAGTCATAGATGATATTCTCATCTATTCCAAGAGTAAGGAAGAACATGAAGCACAACTCATAACAGTATTGGAAAGACTAAGGGAAGAGAAGTTATATGCTAAATTTAGCAAATGTAAATTTTAGTTGGAACAAGTATCCTTCTTGGGGCATGTGGTAAATAAGGATGTTATATCAATAGATCTTGAAAAGGGCAATGAGTAACTAGCTAAGATCAAGAACTATGATAGAGGTGAGAAGTTTTCTAGGGTTAGCTAGTTATTACAAATGCTTTGTAGAAGGATTTTCTCGTTTGGCAACTCTCCTAACAAAATTAACAAAGAAGAAGGCCAAATTTATGTAGAGTGATGATTGTGAAAATAGCTCCACAACACTAAAAAAGAGATTGGTGACCACCCTTATGTTAGCCCTACCGAAGACAATGGAAGAATTTGAAGTCTTTAGTAATGCCTCAACTCAAGGCTCCAAGTGTGTGCTTATGTTGAATGGGAAAGTCATTGCATATGCCTCTCACTAGCTGAAACCTTATAAGAGGAATTACCCTAGACATTATCTAGAGTTAGTGGTTGTGATCTTAGCATTAAAGTTGTGGAGACATTATCTTTATCATGAGAAGTGCAAAATCTTTACAGATTATAAAAGTTTGAAGTACCTATTTACACATAATGACTTAAATATGAGGCAAAAGAGGTGGTTAGAATTAATGAATGATAATGATCTAGAAATCAATTATCATCCCGAAAAAAGAAAATGTGGTTACAAATGCTCTGAGCTAGAAGAAATAGATGAACATTGTAGCAATAGTCACATCTTAGAGACAAATATTAAAAGACATGTATAAGCTTGAATTGGAGATTGTGACACAAGAAGTGGGAAACAGGTTGGCTACACTTAGTTTCAACCTAGTATCGTTGATTGAATTAAGACTGTAAATTGGAGATCTTGGAATTTAGAAAATCAAAAGAAAATTAAAATAGTGTAAAGCCACTAAATTTAATATAAATGCTTAAGGGGTAATTAAATATGTTCATAAGATAGTGTGTTTTAGATAACATGGAGTCGAAGAAGGAGATCATGAAAGAAGCTCATTACTTAGGATATACAGTACACCTAAGAAGCACCAAGATGTATAAAGACCTAAAGAATAATTATTAGTGGAAAAATACAAAGTGAGAGATAGCTGAATATGTATCCAGATGTCTGACCTGTCAACAAATCAAGATTGAGCACCAAAGACCAACTAATGTGTTATAGCCACTTCTTATACCTGAATGGAAATGGAAACATATAACTATGGATATTAAGATAGCCCTCCTAAGAACCAAGGAAAAATATGATGTAATCTAGGTAACTGTAGATAGATTGACTAAGGCTACCCGTTTCCTACCAATTAAATTGGATTACAAATTAGAGAAGCATGCATAATTATACATCAAAGAGATTGTCAGACTACACGGTATACTAGCCACTATTACATCTGATAGGAATACTCAGTTTGTGAGCAGGTTTTGAAAAAAGTCTACATTAAGCTTTGGAGACTAAACTTCAGTCACCCTCAGATAGATAGGTAGTCTTAGAAAACCATCCAAATTCTGGAAGATTTATTAGGAGCTTATGCATTAGATTATGGGGATAATTGAAATGATCACATACCCTTAGTGGAATTTGCATATAACAATAGTTATTAGGCTATTATCCATATGGCTCCATATGAAGCATTATATGGCAAGAAGTGTAGATCTCCCTTACATTAGGATGAAGTGGGCAAAAGACGAATAATGGGGCTAAAGATGGTGCAAGAAGCAGTGGACAAGATTAGAGTGATAAAGCAGCGAATTTTGTTAGCCTAGAGTCGCTAGAAGAGTTATGTAGATATCTAAAGTTAAGGATAAGGTTTTATTGAAGATATCTCCAACTAAAGGGGTAATCAAATTTAGATTGCCGAGGAAACTAAATCCAAGGTATGTAAGTTCGTTCGAGAATCTAGAAAGAGTTAGAACAGTTGCTTATAGGTCAGCTCTACCACTAAGTTTGGCTAAGATGCATGATATGTTTTTGTATCTATGTTAAGGAAATTTGTACCAAACCCATACCAAGTAGTAACTTTGGAGCCTTTGAAGGTATAGCTAGATTTATCATTTATTGAAAGATTTGTAAAGATAGTTGACATGAATGAACAAGTATTAAAAAGAAGAATAATTCCCTATGTCAAAGTGCAATTGGCGAATCAAATAGAATGAAAAGCAACATAGCAATTAGAAGAAGAAATGAAAAAGAAGTATCAAGAACTCTTTCCAACTCTAAGTAACTTTTGAGGACAAAAGTCTCCTTAATGGGGGGAGAATGTAAATACACACACACACATATATATATGTCTAATATACTTTAGCCTAAGGATAAATAAACAAATACTTAAAAGTTATGGGGGCAATTTAGTCTTTTCTTAACTAGACTATAAAAGGCTACTTGACATAGTGTTCTCTATTTTCCCTTATTTGAAATTTTAAATAGAAACTTAAGAGAGAGAGAGACTTTATAGAAATCCTCAAGTGACCTAAAGGACCACAATGAGATTGACCCCTTTTCATCTGGTAAGAATCTTAATCATCAATTTATTTCATTATGATGATAAATTAATGAATTGAATTTACACCTGACTCATTAATACATTGTTAGGTCATGAAACAAGATGAAAAAGGGCATAGAAGTCAACTAAATTGGGAGTTCCAAGTATAACCCAAGTCAAGTAAGTGTATTAGAATCTAATTTTACATTAGAATTAGCAAATACAATGATCAATAAGGCTTAGAATCATAGAACTTAGGCTTATGAATGAAATTAGAGAAGGGGATTGAGCGTTCGTGATGAATAGTACTATATACGGTCAAGTACATGCCCATGTACTTGTTCGTGTAGAAATACATGAGGGGAATAATAAGGTACTTGGCCACAAGTATGATTGTGTACCTGAGCATACTGAAGTGGAAATTTTTATAGAAAGATACACGACCTCTAGCACGACCATGCTCTAGTCGATGCACCTCTACTCGGCCTCTTGCATGATTGTGTTGTCCAAGAACCTCTCCTATTTGATTTTATTTCATTTTATTTCAATTCTAAATTATGAGTTAAGCATAATGATACCTTAAGGAAGGGGATTATATAGTTGGGATATATCTAATCAATTAGTAAACCCAAATTACTTGTGGGATAAAACTAAGTGTAGTTCTTTGTAATTGAATAGGTTTACTTCCTTTCTTAAAAGATGCAAAGGACTATAGTAGGAATATCTTTCTAGGTATGTGTTTACCTTATTTATTGGTTGTACTTAATAGGTAGTTGTTTACTAGAATGTATGTGATTTAATGAATCTAAAGGTTACATGAACTTAATTGTGTTGTTGCCTGTGCTTGGTTTGGCCTATGAGCCCGTAGTGGTAGATTCCTACGGTACATCTTGATGATTGGTATACTATGTTGTCCTTAGTGGAGCCATGTATCAAAATGATCTAAGGTAGATTAGGGTTAGATAGGGCCTACAGTGGTAATTCCCATTAGGATTATATATATATATGTAAATATTGTATTGGTATCGAAGTCATGAGTACCCTGATATTATATGTTGAATAAATGATGATAAATACTTGATAAATTGATACTTTGTTGATTACTGATGCATAGATGCATGTGGTTTTGTTATTATGTGGCATGCATATGTGGGTGTAGTATTCATGTATTGAGCTTAGGCTTATTCCCCTTTTTTTATATAATTTTTTAGTTGCAAGTGAAAATGATGAATATGTAGAATATGATGAATAGGGGAACTTAGTGGGACATTATGTGAATGAAAATGGGAGAGAGCATTATTACTACTTGGATAAAGAATGATAGGAAGTCGATGAAGGACTTCTTAATAGAATTTTTAAGTTTGTGACCTGAGAATGCGGAAAATAATTGTTAAACTTTTATTTGTATTAGTTATTATATGATATAGACATTTATGCCGACTTTGGGATTGAGTTAAATATATTTATTAGAAGTAATATGGATTGGAATGAGTCATCTGAGAGTCATTCATTTCTATGATTGAAGCAATATTAGTATGAATGTAATGTGAAGGAGAACAAATTTAAAGTTGTATGGAGATTCAGAACCTTAGCATGTCGCTTTGTAGTGACATGTGGTGGGTTGTGATGTTCCAAGTTTTGGGGGCAATACAATTGTGCATGAATCTTAGCTTAGAATTGCAAAAAAATAAAAAATAAAAGTATAATATGAGTGTTCTAGAACATCACGGCCGTATATGTGGCCGCGTAGAAGAACACGGGCGAGAACACAATCATGTGAATAGCCATGTACCTTTTTATGCACAAAGCCTTTCCAACACACCCAAGTACATCATGTACTTCAACATAGGTAAGTACATGCCCATGTACCTTGCCGTGCATCCTTCTGTTTTGATAATTCTCCTCTTCCTCTTCTGCAATTAACTTCCCAATTCTAATTTCTACGTATCAAAACCAAATTGACTCAATTAAATTGTAAATTCTATAACGTTATATGAAGTATGAACAATTACTTGCTTCAATTTGCGATTGAGATCTCAAGATTGCTTGATTCCACGTTTGTGCTTGTTTCATCTCACCCCATGTCCCGAATTGTAATGACACATCACGCACAATATACTTAGGCTTAGGAGCTTGAAATAAGCAAACCATGCAGTGACAGTCAAGGCCCTTACTTGGTGAATACGAGTTGATTCTACAAGGTTCCATCAAGCTACCCTGCATGTGTTTGAGAGCATTTTTGTATCCTTTACTATGCAAATAGGAAAAGAGGAGTCCATAAATCATTTGGGGATTTAAATACCCTAATCATAAAAAGACTAATTTACCCCTATACTTAAGCCTTATTACTTTTCTTACCCTTTTACTTAATTTATTTATTTTGTATATATATTTTTACATTCTCTCCCTCTTACAGATTCTTTCGTCCACAAAAGTCACTTATTATTTATTTATTTTGTATATCTATTTTCTTCAGATTTTTATGGAAAAACTTAGAATATGTATGTATTATTTGTTCCAACATGTACATGCATATGCTCAAAAAAACAGGAGAAAAAAAAATCCGAACGAACACTGGAGAATTAATGAAGAAGCACGAAAAGAAATACGAAATCAAGCGCATATCAGGGGAAAAATCATCAAAATTCAACTTCTTCAGGAATGTTCTTCAACACAGCTTGTCCTTTCTCGTAACTAGGAGTCTCAACACACATACATAATACGAGTCATAGGAAGTTGTACTATTTATCCTTTAACGTCCTTAAATCCGAGAGCAAATATTTCTAATGCACAAATATCAGATAAGTTCTTGTTTTGGCTCCTCGTCGTGACGCAAACATGGTCGTGGCTTTCCTGACAATGCTTGCGCGACTGGTAGCGGATGTTAGGATTGGGATCAGGGTTGCCAAAGATGCCTGGCTCCACGGTTGATGATACTTTTAGCCGTTGCTAGTCTACTTTTCGTGTTGTGCCAACATAGCCACTGCTATTGAGCCCATATCTTGGAGCTGGAAATTCTCGAATTGAAATTTTCAACTAAAGACCTTCTTTCAGTTCGGTTGAATTAGGGGTTTACTCAATTATTCCTCACTTACACACCTAACACCTAAATTTAGTATATACAGAAATGGATGCATTAAATTGCTTTTCTTTAAAAATTTTAAAATTATAAATCAATTGTTGAGATTATTTATATTTTTAAAATATCTTATAATATTATTATGATATAATTTTTTTTCTTATAACATCAATCATTCATTGTGTATGATAATAATATCTTTAATTGGATAATTTAAAAAAAAAAATAGGATAATAACTCTAGAGATGCAAATCCAACTAATACCGATAAATTTTCTTATTCAAGAAGACGAAATTCGAGAAATACATTGATAAAGTGAGTGTTGTACGAAAACCAAACATTTTCTGGGGATTGGAAAAAGCCATGTGAAGGGATGGAGAGGTGATAGAGCTTGCTGGCTAGTACAATGAAGGTGCGAAGAAGAGGGGAAAGGAAGTACGTATTAATTGCCAGAAACAGGGCAAGCGATTTATATAAAGAAGGGGTAGGACTCGGTTGTGAAAGTGACTTGTGAATTTGTGACCAGACGGAGTAGTAAGAAATCATTTCCTAACAGTTCCTCTGTTTTTTAAAAGGTTTATAACACTCCGAAACTTAAGATGCTATAGCCTGCTACGTGTTCTTATTAAGTAACAACATACAAGTCTCTAAATCTCCATTCTAGTTTCAATCTATTCATCTCTACTATATATTAATGTCAATAAAATTTCAATAATAAAAATAAAAGACTCTCAAGTGAATTATTGCAATCATCATTGCTTAAGAAAAATACATGAAACTCTAATCCCATAACCAGGATAAAAATCCATCAACATATAATGGCATAACATATTTAAAAGTCTAATAAATATCTCCATGTTCTCCAATCAACTTCCTTGAGTTCTATAAAAGAATTATTCATTATCTCCTACTTTACTCATCACCATAGTAGTATTGATATTCTCTGCTATTCTCAACTTGATAATGATACACTATGTTTTCGTTCTCATTATAGTCGATGTACTCATCGTATTCTCTTGCAGTTGAAAAATAAGTGGAATGTGCCTAAACCCAGTATGTAAATACCACATAAACATGCACATGCCACATTAACAACAATATCAACACACTTAAATGCAATGGAAGTACATACCAAATCATTAGATAGTTTATCTTCAACATACAACATAGGGGTACTCATGACTTCGTCACACCATATAATATTTACATATATATATTCCTACATTGGGAATTGCTACTGTAGGCCCCGTTTAACCCTAATCTATCCTATATCATTTAAGTACATGGCTCCATTAGGGATAACACGACATACCGATCATCGGGGTGTCTCCTAAGAATCTACCACCTTTGGCTCTTAAGCCAAGCCAAGCATAAATAGCAAATATACCTAACCTGATGTGCTCGAATCTAACCATTCGCTAAAGTTTTAAATTTATAACCAATAAAATCTACTATCGAGCTAAGCAGTGTACCTATCGATTATAGTATAGATTCAATAGGTGTCGTCCTCTAGGATTTAGAAAACAAGTACTAGTATTACCTTTATCTACTATCTAGTCTAATTTATGATGTGGAAATTATGAATTAAATTAACAACTAACAAATCCTAGTAACCCTAGAATTGAATGATATTGTCTTTAAAATGTATTTAATCACGAAATATACCCCTCATCTTGTTCCACCCTAACCCTTAAATTCTCAAAATAAGATATCGATTAACAAATCAATTTACACTTTATACTGCAAGAATTCTCAAGTAAAATCAATTACTCCCTCGAGTTAATCAATTCTTAATCATAAATAAGATAATGGAGACATCTCCCTTACTACCGTTATGCAAGATCTCATTAAGTTCACAAATTCCAATAAATTGCAAAAAAATCAATGTTTTCCTACCTCTAGGTAAAATATGTAATCTCTCTATTCATGAAGATCTAATTTACTAGACAAAACCTCTTTTAATCTAATAAAAATCAGACATGTAATCAATTTGCGCGCATAAATCAATCACAAGAACAATGGAAACACATGAATAGATGCAAAGATATAAATAATTCATTAATCAATCAATGGTTCAACACATGAGTTAGGTTTTCACAAGATGAAAGATATAAAGAATTACTCCTTCATGGAGTTTTCAATAAAAACAGATCTAGAAAAATAGAATTGATTCATGTTAAAAAGAATAATCCCTTGTTTGTTTTGTGATCTCCAATGATACTCAGACAATTTTCCTTTTGAAGTTCGTAATAAAGCTCACCTAGGGTTTTTAAAACAAAGCCAAAAGGAAAAAATCATTTTAAAAATAAAATAAGACATTTATTTATAGTTCTACGAAAACGAGGTTCAACATAAGCATTAGCACGGCCATACTCGAGGCCATGCTGACTTCGAAACATGTTATTTTTCACTACCCAATTTAGCATGACCTCTAACATGGCCATGCTCAGGGCAAGGCTAAAAAGAATTAGCTACTAGTCATTTTTTTTCATCCAGCACTGGTGTTTATATGGGTTGTGCTGAACTAAAAATCAATTTTCTTCATTTTTTGCCAAATTTCACCTCGCCTTTGCTCATATCATCCTTAAACCTTTCTTTTGTCTCCATTGATGCCTAAAATTAAAATTTAATCATATAAGTACCATTTTCTTCACAAGTTACATGAAATCCATATAAAATTATAACTAATAAATACTAGAATTAAGGATCTTCTAACACTTATCATAACCAAATATTCAATTTGAAGCCATTTAAATACTATGCTAACAATCACAAACAACAATTATGGTAAACACGTACTAGGAGAAGTGATCTCATAGTTGCTCTTATGTCACTATTAAAAGGACATTAACTTGTCAAATTCCAAAGACTGAGTTTAGTTCTATCTTATAACTTAATCTAGGTTCACTAACTTGTTAATTATGTCCTAATTGTAGAATTCTCTTCCCCACTATCTTATTGTGCATAAATCTTAATTTAGAATTATAAGAAAACAAAATATAATTGAATTGTAAGTAATCTAAAACAACACGACCGTATGAGTGTTCATGCAAAGGAATACGAAAGGAAACATGGCTATGCTAATAGCCGTATACCTTCTAGGTATAATAGTTGTACTAGCACACCCAAGTACATGGTCATGTATTTAGCCATGCACTGTGACATGGTAAGATACATGATCATGTATTGTGGTCGTATATCTTTCTATGAACTTTCATAATTCGACATGTGCAAGTACAAGATCATTAATTTTATTGGATAAAATTAGAATGTAATTAATATGAGACAATTTTTATTATTATATTAAGATTTTTAATAAACATTAAGGTGTATTAAAAGCAAAAACTTGTATATATATATATATATATATATATTCATTAATAGAAAAATGATCTAAACTACAGAAAGTTGAAATAACAACATATATCATCTTAAAATAAATAAAATATTCCAATATACACTCTACATCATTCTAATTTCTATCTTCTTTTTAAAAGCAAAATGAATTAGTATTAAAGTCATATTATTCTAAAGCCAATATGAAGGAATAATTTCATATAAAGAATTAAAATTTAATGCAATATTTTAAGTTAGAAAATTTATTGTTCTTTTGAATTCACTCAAAAATCTATATTTAAGTTGAAATTGATTAAATTATGATGCAATTAAAATTTTGAGATGACAATCGAATATAATGGAATGTTTGGATATAAAGGGGTTAAATTAGAGTGTCATAATATGAAAATATGCCATTAAAACAATTATTATATCCATATTAAGATTTTTAATAAACAATAGGATGTACAAATAGAAAAATTTTTCTAATATATAAATATACATGATAGAAACATCTATAAAATGAAGTATATAATTGCTATTATCTCGGTTAAGGCTGGTGTTATGCACGGTTATTGATTTAAAAAATACATATGAGTAAAAGTAATGAATTTATTTAAATGATTATCACAATTAATATGTTAACAATATGAAATTATATATTGTTAAAGTAATAGGATAAATACTATGATTTAGTTATAAAATAATATAATATGTGGAAGTTTGTGTGATTATTGAATTATTTAACATGAAATATAATGATGTGTCATTTAAAAAGTGCTATAATTTTCCAAAAAATAAAAGAGGAATTTTATAAATATAAAGAGTTGTATTCTTTTGCTTTAAATTGTGCACAGATTGTATAAAATCCTAAAAGGTGAATGACATGCATAAAGACTCATTTTGTACAAAAACTTTCTAGTTACATTATGATGTTTACATTTTACTTTCAAATTAATGTCATGTTAAATTTTATGGTTAATAACAATTCTTATGAAATTATGGTAAAAGAAGTTTCTAAACATTGGATTTTATTTATGGAAAATTAAGAGTTATTATTTTAAGAAACACAATAAAAATAATTGATATAAAAAAAAGATAGTTTTATGAACATGAAATTCAAATATTAATTTATTAATATATATATTTTTATTTCAAGTTGAAGGTTTATTTAATCTTACATTCATTAATGATGTCATTTTTATATAGTTGTTTTTAAATAAGTTTTGAAGCTTAAAATTAATATGCACGATTTTTTCTTCATTAACAGTATAATAATTATGTTCAAATTTCATTTAGGTAATGTTAGAGCGTGAGATGACACAAATTCAAATTTCCCCTCCCTCGTTGTAAATATGTTGAATATATTCGATTAATAAGCATTCGGTTTCTAGTTTCCATTTAGATTCAATGTTATATTGATAAAATTGTACTCATTCTTCATCAAATCATAAGGATTGATTTTAAATTTCCCATTTTTAAAAAAAATTCCATAATTATCACATTTTTCATCAAATATATGGATTGAGGATGAAACTTAAATTTCTTTAACTAAATCACATAAAATTTTAGTAAAATCCATTTATATAAAGTATTAAGTGTATGTGGATGGAGGAGAATAAAAAGAATTATATTTATATTCTAATTGGTGTAGAAAATCCACGAGTCAAACTCATCCATAAAATTTTAGCAAAAAAATCTTTATTTATAAAAAATAAAATAAACATCTCAAAGCACCATCATCCTTTAACTTCTTATATTATTTATTTATTTATTTTGACAACATAACTCACTATTGAATACTGAAAGTCAATACCCATTCTCTTGTGTGTAAAGATCTTTATGCTCCTAAGTGAAGATACACAATAGTCCAATTTCTACAAAAATGCAAACATAAAAATGATAAATTTAAACTCAATCATAGTAAGGAACTTCAAATAAAAAATACAAAAAGAAATGAATGAAAAATAATTTATTGAATGAAAAATGTACATAATCAATAAAAGGTTTAATTATTTATATAATACAATGTATTATCCAAGTATATTGCTCTCCAAAGTTACAATTATTTAAAGATAATCATTACTTATCCATGGGACTCCATTGAAAAATAAATGACCTAAAAAATCCTTCAAAAACCACCACAATTGTTGTTTATGTCAATGTTTAATTGAACTTCAACTATATGTATAAAAAAAATTGAATTCTATAAACCTTTTCAATGTATCACAACCTTAGCACAAGCAAAAAAATCTTGTGTAAAACAACCATGATAGATACCAAAGTCGACCATAAATCGATCCATGGTAGATTCATATATATATATATGTGTGTGTGTGTGGTACCCAAACACAAGAATATATTGCTAACATGAATCAATTCATCTTTTAAATGAAATTCATTTCAAATCTAATGATATTTCTCAAATTTCTCCTAAAAATCTAAAAGATAATATTGACAAAAAATTTAATAATAGTGCCCATAGAAATGGGATGAGTTCATTGAAAGAAAATTGCCTCTCCACAGAGATAGGAAAGATAAAAACATAATAAAACCACTTCTTATATATAGATGAAATAATTAATCCCTAATAATAAAAGGATAATTAAAGGCGTGTTTGACTAAAAAAAAATTTGGCAAATGTAGTTAATAAAAATTAATCATCAACAAACAAAAAATAGAATATAAAAAGAAAGAGTTTCTCAAATTATATATATTATAATATGAAGTATTTTTTTTTTCAATATACTAAAATTTGCAGGACGAATATGCAACTACTTAATTTTTTTAAACTAGGAGTATTTGAAAAAAATAAAAAATAAAAATAAAAGGAGAAAAAAGAAGATGGCTACATCTGAACGCACTCTGGAATTAATCAAGAAAAAAAAAATACTAAGAAATAAAACCCTTGTCAGGGGAAAGATCATCAAAATTCAACTTCTTCGGGGATGCTCTTCAACACAGGTTGTTCTTTTTCAGGACAAAGGGTCTCAATACTTGTAATACGATTCATAGGAAGCTGTACTATCTCTTCTGCGACATCCTTAAACGCAAGAACACCTCCGTCCTTACACTTAGACAGTAACCTAGCTGCTTGTTCCTTTGTCATCTTTACTCTCATTCTTATCACCTCTTCTTCATAATCATGGCTTTTGCTTTCAATGGTTTTGTCGTCTGAAAATGTCACTTTTTTAATTATTTTGGTCCTGTTTGGTTCTGGTTTTTTCATGTCAAGTTCGTCCCTATAAACAAGATTTGTTCCATGGGTTGCTTCAAATTCTAGAGACTCTTCTAGTGATTTTCTGTTTAAGCAAGGAAAAGTGATGCAATGAAACATTTCTGGGGAAAGGAAACGGACACGAAAAGGGAAAATGAGATAATAGAGGTAATCGGTATATGGAAAGATGTGAAGAAGAGGGGAGGCAAGTACGTAGTAATTGTAGAAGCAGAGCATGACTTATATAGAGAAGGGGTGAACCCGGTGACCTGTTAAAATGTTTTCAAATCATTTAAGAAAATCTATTTCTCAAAGAGACGGAACCTCGGACGTTCATTTAAACATCCCTTCTCTTCCATTAAACGTGTGAACCACCGTCTCCGTAGGTTATTAAATTTTTATTGTCTTTACTTCTTTTCTTTCTTTATTAAATTTTTAATGTCTTTGTGTTTTTTTTTTTTTTTTTTATGTGCATGAAACATGCTATAATAATAGGTTTAACGTGTTGTAAATAAGTATGTCTAGTCAAATATTTTTCATGAAAACGAATTGTTGTTTAAATTTTGATGCAAGCAAATTGGATACGTGGTGTTTCATGTGGCGCACCATACAACATTCTAAAGTCAATTATTACATGTTACAAAAAGGTTGAGGTGTTTCATGTGGCACCATATTCAAAGAACACTTTAATATTTCAGGTTATGAATTGCCACTATTAGTATCTCTCGTTTACAATAATTAATATTGTGCTCGAAAGATTTCTTCAAATAATATATATGTGCGATTTTAATAAGCTGGAATATGAGTTTGTTAGATAATTGATAAAACCTCTATATGAAATAGAGCACGAGGAATGAAGAATCATCCCCCCTTTTTTTTTTAATTTTGAGAAAATGGAAATTGTTGAGAAAATCATCGCATCAATTGATCTAGAATAGCAACTTTCTAATTATTTATTTATTTTTTATTTTTTGTAATGATAGTTCATAAATATACTTCTTAAAATTACAACAATAAAGCCCGCTTTACAGTGTCCTAGGCTACTGCACTATGGTATATGCCATGGTTTTAAACAGTTGCAACTTTTTTAGCTATTTAACGTTAGATATTACTCTAAAGAAAAAAAAAAAAGGAAAAAGAAAATTTGAAGTTTGAAAATACGAATAATCTTATCACGAAATTTAGCGAAAATGTGTTACTTCCGTTGTGATATTGTTATGGCCATATTACGCCTTTAGGAACACCTAGTAACGAGAATTGCTAAATATTTTATATATTACGTACACCACATGAACCTTATCCGAAACTCCTTACTCGAAATTCAAATACTTTAGACAGCAGTGTCTGAAAATTAAAGAGAATAATGATTTGATTAAGAAAAAATAGCACAAGCAGCAAGCAACTTGGATTGGATCCATGACATTGAAGCTTTTAGGATTGTGACTTAGTGCCGTGTTACTTGGGAAGTCATTGTTAAAGACGTGTGGGGACTGAGGAGTATTAGCAATTTCCATTATTAAATTAATTAATTGCTCAACTGTAACACAATATAAATATGTAGGAGAAGACAAACAAAAAATGACCATCTTTAACCCAACTCTACTTTTAAGTTCAGGTCATAACCCTAGTAAAATTAAAGTCTTGGCTTCTCCGATTCAGTCGATGAAACATATCCAGATTCAGATTGAATTCAGTTCGCAACCCCCTTTTCAACTATAGGCATTTTGATTTGGTTTGGATTAGTTATAACTCCATATTTTAATTTGTTTAATCTTTAATTTCATCTTTAAATTACATATATTAAATATTCACTATTCATACATAAATTAACAATAAAATTAAAAACTAAATCAATCCATAAAAAAAAAGGTGAGACAATAGAGAAATGTGTGTATATATATATATATATATATTGCATTTTTACCATCTCTTTTATGATTGCATTTTGATATATCTTTTTTTTTATTGATAATATCTTATCTTTATTTACATTTAAATTAACTTTTTACATTTTAAACATACCATACCGAAAGAAATACAAGTATTTTTTACTCATCAAATAAACTATTGCACATCAAGAGATATAAATATTAGAGTTTTTAATATTGAAATAATTTATATAAAATCTAAAGTAGATTAAGTTAATCAAATTAAAACCAATAATATAGAAGATTTATAGAGACTTTCTCATGCAAGTTAAAATTTTTGTTCAGTGAAATCTTACCCACACAACCTATATGAATTGTTCTATAATTTAAATTTACAGTAAAATCTCTCGAGTTAAAATAAAAATAAAGCCATCAATAGTAGAAGAAGTTGTCAACAGCCTTAGAAACTATCAATAATTTTTATGAGAGTTGCCAATCTTTTCATGGGAGCTGTCTATCTATATATTAATAGTATATAGTCTCAAATTACAATGAAATAAGCTCATTAATATAAAAAGGTAATTATACCATTTAGTTTCTCTTAAGTTATTGCATTGTAGAATTTTTCTCTCATTTTAAGGTCCTTCATCTAAGAATTTGGGAGAATAAATTCTCACCAAACATGCCCTAGGCCACCCTCAATTGGAGGTCCTTGGTACAAGTTCCAAGAGTGATTGGGTTCCTTCATTTTAGCAAGGCCCTTCATTTTTTTAGATCCTTGATTAGGAATGCCAAAAGGCTATCACATGATATTATATTATTTTATTTATTTTATCTTTTGTTTTTTGTGTTGATTTTGTTTAAAATTTATGTCATAAATCTCGTAAATAATATAAATAACTTATAAGGTTTTTTATTTAAAAATCATAAGATACTTAAACCAAAAAGTTTCTTAAGATGATGTGATATTTATAGATTCTATATGGAACTCTTAGCATTGAGGACGGTTAGTGAGTGTGGAGACATATGAGATTGTGCATGATTTTGACGTACAAAAGATTAATAAAGCCTAAAAAACTCTAAAAAAAGTGTTTTCTTTTTACGGATTATGTGAAAGGAAATTATTTTCATTCAAATTGCATTTTCTGTAGCTGCAGTAAAAGTATTTCTTTCTTATCAAATTTACTGTGATTCCTTATGTTTAATAAATAGTATAAGTTAAATAAATAAAGCGAAATAATATTGGGATAAGTCACAGTTGTGACTTAAAAAAGGTTTTCAATCTAAATGGCGACATATTGCTAATAATTATCCAATAGCATTTCTTAAAAGACTACTAAATTTCCTCATAAAATTTTAGAAATCAACGCAAAGGAAAAGTTTCTGCATGTTGAAAAGTGCATTAGAGTTATCCCGTTTGTTGAAAGCAACATATGAGTTCTTTTCCACCCATGTCATTTGACGTATTTAATAAAGTAGACATAAAACAAAAACAAATTCCATTTTGGAATATCATAACGTGTTCGAACTTATCGAATTTGTATCTAATTTTCTTCACACTACCCTTTTATCAGTAATTGCTTTATATTATATTACATACACTCTTTAGTCGTAAGTCTGAAGTGAAAGAATGATCCGACAAGAAGACCCAGTCCATGTCTTTGCCTCATTATATGAATTCCAACATCATAATAGTAAATAGCTTTGTCAGCGTTTTGATTGATTTAATCCCTTCTTCACACTAAGCTTTGATTAGATGAATGAAAAGCAGAGGCAAGACTTTTTTTTTTTTTTTGTGGGGGGGGGGGGGGGGGGGGGTGGGGGGGGCTGTTTGGGTTTGGGATTTTTTTTCTCCTTGTTTAGAAGAGTATGAGGCAGACAATAAATAAATAAATAAATAAAAGGAAAGGGAATTGATTTATGAAGAAAAACTTTTTCTTTGGCCCACGAAAAGCATTGTTTTCAAATATGGAGAGAATGCCAAAGAAAAATATACGAAATTACATAAATACTCTTCTAATGATTGAAATGACTTTATATCTAATTTTTAGGTTTTTTTTTTCTTTTTAAGGGTACAAAGTTTAGTCCTTTTATTCTTCATTTTTCCCTTCCATATTTTGGAGAAACGAGTCATTAATCTCATCATTTAATAGTATTAATTATAAATTAGATTCAATAAAAGTTTATGATGCAAATCAAGAATAAATAGATATAGTAGGATAATTTTTACGTACATTTTATTTTATATTATCTATATTAGATATGATTTTATTATTATGTTATTTGATTAAATTTAGTATCTTATTTTGAAGATTTAATTAGATTATTATCTTTATTTTAAGATAGTAAATCTTTTTACTTTTTTTAGTTTTCTAAACTATTGGATATTGTTATACCTATAAATATGCAAAAATTATAATAAGATTTAGTTAGATTAATATCTTTATTTTAAGATAGTAATTTTTTTTCTTTTTTTCTTAGTTTTCTAGAATATTGGATGTTGTTATGCCTATAAATAGGTAAGGATTGTAATTACTTTAATATAGAGTAACTTGATATTTAATAACAAAATTATTTCTAAAGTAAGGTATGATTCTTTATTTTTCACTAATAGTGTGACACCATCAAAATCCATTATATGGTGTGAGGCCTTACAAATCAAGGATTGTGTAAGACCATTATAAAAATTTATTATATAATGTAAAGTCATACAAATTAAAGGTGATGTGAGGTTATCATTTAAATTTAATGGTGTGAAGTTGCTAAATATATCATTTTCATATTATCATTTTTTTATAAAAAAATAAAAACAATATTTATTTCTTAATAATTTTCTTAGCAAGTTTAGTATAATTATTGTTTACATTAAATTTTTATCAGTTTTTATGTTTTCACACAATTTTCATATTTTATATTTTTCTCGCTTCCATTATCCTACATTAAATTTGATATTAGAGCAAACCAGTTTAACACACGATAATATATAAATTACTTATCATAGTTTTCTTAAAGTAATCGCTTTATATTATATTACATACACTCATTGGTCGTAAGTCGTAAGTGAAAGAATCACCTGACAACAAGACCCAGTCCACGTCGCTGCCTGATTATATGAATTCCAAAATCATAATAAAAAATAGCTTTGTTAGCATTTTAATTAATTTAATCCTTTCTACTAATTCTCTTTTCTAGTAATTCCAAGAAAGTCACCTGTAGTTTCTATAAGTTTGATTTTCCTAAAGAGTGAGCGTGACACGCCACCAAGGAAGAAAAATCATCCGAAGTAGTAATGTTCTTGTTTTTTTAAGTCTTCGCTATGAAACAAAGTCAAGTTAGATAGCCGTGCGGTGTCCGTTTACATATATATATATATATGAGTGTAGTGTATTATTATTCTTGTTAATTACATTAATTATTGTCTGGCACGGTATGTAAAACCACTCAAGAAAACTCATATCCATTAGTTTCAATGCCAGTCAAACTCCTGGACTCCCATCCCAACCTTAGATTTGAACAATGGAACCCAAACCTTCTCAGCAACACCACCCATCCGATCCATGAAACCTAGCCAAGGTGGCATTGCCACACCCACAATGGCTAAGAGATAAGAGAGAGAAAGTAGGGAAGAGGAAAAGAGAAACTATATCATGACTAGACTTAAGGATCGAACTAGCTCTGATTCAATCTGTGAATTATCAATTCATAAGGCTCATATGAACCAATTCTTAATTTATTTTATTTTATTTTTTTCTTAAGAATGACTCAATTCACATGAAACTTGCCTGTTTAATAGGTTCCAATGTCGAGCCAGTCTTAACTCGCCTAACCAACGAGTCAAGACTAGTTTGAACCATTCTTCATAGGCTGGTTCATAATTTGTGAATTGGTTGAGCCAGGTTGTTGTTTCAACCCGACCCATTCCTAGGTTTATTGTTGGTTCAACCTAGCCCGTTTCCAAATTTAGTCTTGACTTTCATGATTATTTTTGCACCTAGTAGTGGATGTTAGGGTTGGGATTGGGGTTGTAGAGATGAGTTTATAATATAGTTTCAAGACTATTCATAATCATTAAGACCTCATTTGAAGTTTTTGGATAACACATTAATATTTTAAATAACTCTTTCATTTGAAGATTTATTTATTTTATTCCAAAGTCTCTCTCTAATAAGAAGAGTTGATTGATATTTATAAAAATCAGTATTTGATAGCTATCCTCAAATTTCTGTTAAAAGTTTATTAGGTCTAGTAATGTGTATATGGGAGAGATGTAGAAAGAAAGCATTAATTGTTAAAGGATATCGATTAATATAAAGTTTCTTGAAATCATTCGAAATATGAACTTAATCATAAGGATTCTAGCTCCAATTCAAATATTTAATTTTATTCATCACTAGACTTAAGCTCGTTTTATATGTTTTTTCAAAAGCTCCTTCCACGGTATTGCCAACACAACACGATCACCACTGCTATTAAGCAGGTGTCTTGGAGTTAGAGATGTTCCAATTGAAAATTTCAATTACCTATTTTCATTTCAGTTGAATTAGGGATCTACTCAGTTATTCCTCACACTTACACACAACTAAATTTTAAGAAATAGCTAATACCTGTAAATTTTCCAATACGAGAAGATGAATTCGAAAAATACTTAGAAAAAAGTGACTCTCTCTCTCTCTCTCTCTCTTTTTGTTTCTCAGTATACTAAAATTTTCAGGACAAATATGCAACCTCTCAGTTTTTTATTAAAAAACTTAGAACATGCATGTATTCCTTGTTCCAACTTGCAAACGCATGTGCTCAAAAAAAGGGAAGAAAAAAAATTGAAAATCCGAACGAACTCTGGGGAATTAATGAAGAAGCACGAAAAGAGGTAAAAAATAAAACGCTTATCAGGTGAAAAATCATCAAAATTCAACTTCTTCAGGGGTGTTCTTCAACACAGCTTGTCCTTTCTCGTAAGAGTCTCAACACTCATAATACCACTCGTAGGAAGTTGTACTATTTATCCTGCAACGTCCTTAAACCCGAGAGCAAATATTTCTTATGTACAAATATCAGATGATTTCCTGTTTTGGCTCCTCGTTTTGATACAAATATGGTCATGGCTTTCATGACAATGCTCGCGCGACTGGTAGCGGATGTTAGGATTGGGATCAGGGTTGCCAAAGATGCCTGGCTCCGCGGTACATGATACTTTTAGCCGTTGCTAATCTAGTTTTTGTCATTCGTCTTGTGCCAACATAGCCACTGCTATTGAGCCCATATCTTGGAGCTGGAAATTCTCCAATTGAAAATTTCAACTAAATACCTTCTTTCAGTTAGGGGTTTACTCACTTTTTCCTCACTTACACACCCAACACCTATATACAGAAATGGATACTTCAAATTGCTTTTACTTAAAGTTTTCTAAAATTATAAATTAATTGTTGAATTTATTTACATTTTTAAAATACCTTATAATATTATTATCATATATTTTTTTTTCTTATAAGGTCATTCATTAATTATGTACAATAATAATATCTTTAATGGGATAAGTTTAGAAAAAATTAGGATAATAACTGTAGAGATGCAAATCCAACTAATACCTATAAATTTTCTTAATCAAGAAGACCAAATTCGAGAAATACATAGAAAAAGTGAGTGTTGTTTTTTCAGTATACCAAATTTTGCAGGACGAATATGCAACTTCTTAATTTTTTTAAAACTAGGAGTACTTGATCAATATCGCTATCACCACTCTTCCAACAAAAACAGCTAGGAAACCATATGTACGTATTCCTCGTTCCAATATGTACACCCATGTGTTCAAAAAAACAGGAGTAAAAAAGAAGATGGCTACATCTGAACGAACTCTGGGATAAAACAAGATGCACCGGAAAAAAAAATGAAAAAAAACTAAGAAATCAAACCCTTCTCAGGGGAAAAATCATCAAAATTCGACTTCTTCGGGGATGCTCTTCAACACAGCTTGTTCTTTTTCAGGACTAAGAGTCTCAATATTTGTAATACGATTCATAGGAAGCTGTACTATCTCTCCTGCGACATCCTTAAACCCGAGAACACCTCCATCCTTACACTTGGACAGTAATCTGGCTGCTTGTTCCTTTGTCATCTTTACTCTTACTCTCATCACCTCTTTCTTATTATCGTTAACTTCATAATCATGGCTTTTCCTTTCAGTGGCTTTGTCGTCTGAAAATGTCACTTTTTTTATTCTTTTGGTCTTGATTGGTTCTGGTTTTTTCTTGTCAAGTTCGTCCCTATAAACAAGATTTGTTTCATGGGTTGCTTTAAATTCCGAAGATTCTCCTAGTGGTTTGGTGTTTAAGCAAGGGAAAGGGACAAAACCAAAGATTTTCTGGGGACTGTAAAAAGCCATGTGAAGGGATGGAGAGGTGATAGAACTAGCTGACTAGTACAATGAAGGTGTGAAGAAGAGGGGAAAGGAAGTACGTATTAATTGCCAGAAGCAGGGCAAGCGATTTATATAAAGAAGGGGTTGGACTCGGTCGGGAAAGTGACTTGTGACCCGTTCAATCTCTCTCTCCCTCTCTCTTTCTTTTTATTTAAATGATGGCTTTTGAGAAAATGAACTGAATTTTATATCGTGTACTTCTCTCTTGTAAATATAGAGCAAAAATAGAGCAAGAGGGCCTAAAAGTCATCACATCTATCAACCTACAACAGCTACAGTAATTTTTTTTTTTTTATCTACAATAGCATAACTTATATATTTTGATCTGAATAATAACCTCTACACTAAATACACTATCTAAATTTTTCTTTTATTTTTAGGTAAATTATAAATACATCTCTTTATATTTATTTCATATATGCTTAACTTCCTAACTTTGATATGACTTTCAAATCTTCAAAAAAAGTATGTTTGCACTGTTATTTACTATTTTGCCTTTATATAAAAAATAAAAAATTCATGAAAATAAATAAAAATGCATAAAAATATGGGGCAAAATAATCACATAGGGTTAAAATGCACCAATTTTTAAAAATTTCGTGATCTAAACATTCAATTTTAATGATAAGAAGTCAAGTGCACATGAATTAAATATAAAATAGTATATTTCATTTTTTTTTTTTCAAATCACTTCTTAAGTTTACAATAATAAAACTTGTTGCAAAACAACATATGCTACGGTTTTAAACCATCATTACTTTTACCATGAAAAAAAAAAAAAAACCCTTATTACTTTACCAGCTATCTAGCAATAGATACAATTCTAACAAAATAAATAAATCGAAGAATACAAAATACGAATAATCTTACCATGGAAATTTCATGGAAATATGCTACTTCTACTATGATATTGTTACAACCAAAATGCCAACTACAGCCTTTTATGATGCATGGATTTGCACTGGATAGCAGAAAGAGAGTTTTTTTCTTTTTTTAGTAAAATAGAAAAAAGAATTCAAATCTATTTACTTTATTAAAAGATTAGTATTTATATAATCATACTATAGGATATTAAAAAGTGAATGATATTATACTCTATATGAACCTTATCGTAAACTGCTTGTTTACAATTCAAACAACCTGGAACAGTGTTTAAAAAAAAAAAATTGACTGAGAAATAGCGCAGGAAGCAACTTGGTCTTGGATCAATCACTTGGCATTGAAGGAGGAGAGCATCGTATTGCCGTGTTTATGGGGAAATCTGTGGGAGTGACTGATTAAAGACAAACTTGTAAGGGCGTCGAAAATACGAGGTGGAATGAGTTAAAAAAAGATTTATTAGTATTGATATATTACACATCTTAATGAATGATACAAAACAAATAAATGATTTTTGAATATGTATGAGTTATTTGGTTGCTTTTTAAGAAGAAAATGGACCTATGGCTAACTGTTGTCATCATATGGCAATACCCATTTTAATTCGAATTACTTCAAATCATACGTAAATTTTCTGTTAATAAGTTGTATTTTATATTCATATTTTAATGATTATATTTAAAAACTTTAATTTTTAAGCATAAACTATTTATTAATCGTGTTTAAAAATATAAATCGGTAATTCAACACCCTCTAATAAGAATGTTTCATATTTAGCTTAAATATGTTTATCAATTAAGAAAATTTTAGAACAATTTGATTAATACTTATAACATAAATTATATTGAAAACTATACTGATGTATATAAAGATATATTTCTATTTATAGGCTAAGTTTAATGAAAACACAATTGCTTAAAAATCCAATTGTTGATTTAGACTTTAAGTATTATGTATCTAACTTAAACAAAAATTATATATATATATATATATATTATTCTATGGATTAATCCACAATATTATATGAATAACTTAAATAAAAACTCATTAATATATTTAATTTGGTTTTTATTAAAAAAATATTAAGTGGTTTCACTAATGGGGTTGAAATTAATAAGGTATGTCTAGATGGATGTATATATAAAACCAAGACATGAAAATGTCTTATACTATGCTTATTTAAAAAAAAATGTTGGCAATTAAGATATAAAACTAAATGAAGAGCCAAGAGCATTACTCTTGCAATAGTCAAAGTGCATGAGGGTAATAATTAGAAGGAGAATGATGATAACTAGGAAGACTCAAAGCAAAATGGTAGCAGTGGCAAAAACTAGAGTAATAAAATAATAAAGCATATAATAAATTACAAATATTATAACTCTTGATCTTAAACAAGTTAACGAACTAGACTTGGACAAGTATGCACAACCTATTTATTAAATAGATTCATCCATGACCTAAGTACTTTTATAAATAATTCAATTGGGTCTTACTTGTTTATTAAGTGTGTCAAGGTTTCTTTACACAATTTCATTTATAATTATGTCATGTCGTGATTAGGTTGGTAAGGCAAGTACCAAATTACTAGTCCTAATTTAAATGCTTCAAAAAGTTGAATCAAGCTACTTTAAAATATTTAGATTTTGTTTGGTTGTAATTTGAACTGTATTTATTTTGTTATTTCTTATTTTGCATTTTAATATCTGTTCTATGATTATATTTCTAGCCCCCAAGACCTCCGGTCCACAAATAGCCAAGCCAAAGTAAAAGAGAGAAACAAGGGAACACAAGTAGGGGTAAGAATACAGGCTAAACAGGTCGGCTCACCTTGACAGGCACAGACCCACAAGACAATGTAGGTTATTAGCCCCCGATGGCCTACACCTTCTGTTGGTTGGAAAAGCCGGCTCAACTTACCCAACAAGCTAATGCAGGTCGGCCTGCCAACCTGCACAAAATAGTTTTTAAAATTTCAATTCCAAACCTAAACCCTAACCTAAAACCCCACATCACAACCACAATCACAACTCCACAGCATAGCAATTGGCAAAGTTAAAAAAAAAAAGGCAATAGAACAATGATGACTTACCATGTACGAGCACACCTAATAGACGATGAGTCGACAAGTGAGGACTGAGGAGTGGCTGGGTTCATATTTGGGTTTTGGATGAGGATAGGTGGGTGTCATGTGGTGGTCAATGGTCTTAGACGAGGTGGAGTAGCTGGGTTCATGAATTGTGAAGACTGAAGTGTGCACTATAGATGGAGACAATGATGGACGATGACTACTATTTCGCTTTCGTGAATCATGTGTGGGTTTGTGCGCCTACTATTATGTTTTGTGTTTTTGTGAAGAGTCTGAAGAATGAAGAATGAATTTGAGCGTTTGATTTGTGTGAGGTGAGCTATCTACTATTCTATTTATTCTGGTTTTGTGTTTTTCTATTTTTTTATTTTAATTATACCAGCTAAGAGGGCTAACCCATGCCTATGATGAGTAGGCTTGCCTTGACCCAAGGGCCAAAATTTTTTGATCTAACTCGCAAAAAAATGAGGGTTAGGTGAGCTAGCCTACCCTGCATTCCCATCCCTAAACACAACATTAAATGATGCCCCATATAATTAAATGCTAAACAAGTAGTAGTAGCTCAAGGACTAGGCGAGTGTCAATACGTACTTTGTGTAGCCCATTTTGACCAAGATCAAGTCTACAAGGGTCTTAAAGAATTTCCACCATCAATGCATACTTTATTATAAAGAAATGCAAATATTTTTTACCCTTGATAAACCATTACATATCAAGAGACATAATTATATAGAGTTTTTAATGTTAAAATAATTTATAATCAATAGCAATAAAGTAGATTAAGATAAGTATATAAGGTATAATGGAGAGACTTTATGTATGTTAAATTTTTATTCTTTCTTTTAGAGCAATGCGGTTTGATTAGTTTAAAATGTTTTTTTATTTATTTAGAAAAGTGCTAAATTGGTGCTCTTCAAACTGTTCAATGAATTAAATCGAATTATATTATCAATGTGATTTGGTTAAATTGTAGTTTGATTTAGTTTGTGAATATCACTTCAGCTTATATGGATTGTTTTATAGCTTAATTTTATTAATGACTGTGTAGACACATGTAGAAGTGTGAATGATTTTGATGTGCACCTAATTGATTGATTAAGCCTAAAAAGTCCTAAAAAGGTGTCTTCATTTTATAGAGAAATTACTTCAATTCAAATTTCATTTTTAATAGTCACTATACAAGTACTTCTTAGTTATCAAATTTATTGTGATTCATGTTAGTTAGAGAAACAACATTTCTTAAAATAATACTAAACTCTCTTGAAGTTTTAGAAATTGATGCAAAGGAGAAAAAATTCTCAATGATGCAAAATGTAGTAGGATTGAGAATATACAAAATTATGTAAACTCTCATAATGAAACTGCCATTTCTTTCTTTACTTCAACAAGTTTAAAGAAAATATTTATAGCTATAGGTTTTTTAATGGAGTATTCATATGAGTATCATGTGAGTCTAATATTACATGTGATTTTACAAAAGTAATGTAGAAATGATATGTAGTAGGATGATTGAGAGAGTATGACAAGGAGCGGAATAAGCAATCTTAGTGTTTGAATGCACAAATAACAAATAAGAGAGTTTAGGTAATCTTGAGCATCAACCTTGTAATTCTTGAGTAATTGGTGATATCTGCTTGAGCTATTTGTATGATTTTTGTAGCAAATATTACATAGTGGAACAACTTTTCTCTAATATCTAGAATTATTGTCTTTAAATGAAGAGGAATGACTGAATATTTTATACTTTTGGACCTAGTAGCATATGTCAAATCACTTTGATGATCAATAGATAAGATGAAGTATAGCCATTTCAAAGTTATCCTAATGATGTTATGAGTCCAAGGCCAACAGTTTCCTTATGAGTATATGAACCTACTTAAAAAAGGTTGGAAGTGGATATATTGGTCCCAGCAATTCTTATTCCAATCCCACAAAGCCAAATTATCCTAAGTCATCCCAACTACACATCGGATTGTCTAATCTTTTTTCACTTAACTTAATGAGTAAAGTCTTAATTAATTGTGGTCTTAGATACAATTGTTGCCCTCTATGTTATCTAGTTAGTTTTTTCTTCATAATAACTCCTTTTCATTTCTTCACTATTTAAACAAGATTTTTCATTACTTTTTTTTTTTTTTAGAATATAGTGTAAAAGTTCCACTCTTTGCAAATGGTTCCAGCATTAAAGACTTCTATATTCATATTTAGATCCGCTGAGCAGGATACCATGGTAGAGAGCTAGAGGGCATGAAAGAGCAAGGAAATTTTTAGTAAATCATTACATAATAAAGTAAAATTTAGTCGATGGATGCAAAATAGCTTTTCATAATGCGAAGCCACATATCACGCATTTGATAGCAATATAAACTTATTGAGTCATTTCACAGTCAGTTGGTAGGACAGGAAAAATATATAGTTCAGGCTACATCAAGATTGGCTTTTTTATACCATCCTTTTCCCTTCCATATTTTGGACAAATGAGTCATTAAGAGTTGCGTATCCTTTAACATGTTTAAATATAAATAAGATTCAATAAAAGCCTAATACATAAAAAAATATGAATTACTTCTTGTTAAAGTAATTCCACAAAGCCCACTTATCACAAGTCAGTGATCACTTTATATATATACATTACATACACTCAGTGGTTGTATGTCCAAGGGAAAGAATCATCTGAGAAGAAGATCCAGTCCACGTCCGTTGACTGATTAAATGAAGTCCACCATTAGATTAACGTCTTTCACACTTTGATTAATTTAATTCCTTCCGAGTTAAAATTCCGAAAACTTCACTAGAGCTTGAATGGAGTTTCTGTAAGCTCGATTTTGTCAAGAGTAAGTGTGACTCACGACCATGGAATTAAAGGGCATCCGAGGTAAAAATATTTTAGTAAGTCTTCGCTATAAATCAAAGTCAAATCACCTGCTCTCACCATGCGTTCTTGGTTTACATATTAGTATATTAAGATTGCTAATGGTTGTTAAGATCACATGTTAGCTCATATGATACTACTAAGCATATGATTTTATGAGACTTAGTTTAATTAAATTGGATGTAGAATCATTTAAATATAAACTTTTAGTAAAATTATAAGTTTAGATATATAATTTTACAAATTTACGATTTTGCTGGGTTTTATATGATTTTAATGATTCTATATGTTTCAATTCTAAGCAAAATCGTAATTTCACAACTTGATTGTTACAATTTTATTCAATTGATTACCTTAATAATTCTCTGGCACATCCTATGATTATTATTTTATATGGGCTTACTTCTTCCAAGGTCTTTCTTTGATGTTCTTTTTCATCCAATTGGCTTATATGGGCTTATATGTTTCATCCAATTGACTTATATGGGCTTATATGTTTTTTTATGTTCTTTTTCATCCTATGTTCTTTGATGTTCTTTTCCATCCAATCCTATGATTCTACATGTTTCTTATATGGGCTTATTATTTTATATGTAGCATATTCATCCTGCATGACCATGTACTTGGATGTGTAGAAGGACGAAAGTGTATAGAAGGGTACATAGCCACAGTACATGACCATGCTCCCTACCCTTGCTCATATAAGGGTAGGTACACAAGCATGTGTCTAGTCATGAACCTTCTCACTCATTTTTCCTTCTCTAAACAGCACATGTTGGTACATGGGTGTGTATCTGATCGTATATCCCCTATTCCACTTTGAATTCTCTTCCCAAATTTACAAATTTCAATTTTCTTCAACCCTAGATGTAATCTAGCACTACTATGTCTAAATTTGCATTATTTATAGGTTCAAAACACTAAATTGGATTGAATTTGATTGCTTACTTGTGTAAATCATTCCAACAATTGTAGTTTTGCCCAAATCCCTTTAGACCATGGCATTCCTTCTACAACAAAACCCCTAAAGAGATCTAACTCCATTGCAACTAAGAGAAGTACCAATAATTCACTTAGCTAGAGTGCTTATCTTGCAAATTGTATTGAGTTGAGTAGGTTTGTGTTAAAAAGGCAAGATCTCATCATATTGATTTGTAGATTAGGGTTTGGATCTATAGATTTAGGCTCGGATTTACATATTAGGGTTTCTCTATTAGAGAGTCTGAGTGTGTGTAGAGAGAGGATAAATGAGGGATTAATTGTATTAGTAGGCTTTTATACCCTTCATGGTAAAAGTCTAATATGCCCCTCTTTTAAAAAGCTTTTTATTTTTATTTGCCCTTGATTACTTTATCTTTCTCTATTTATTTTTTTTTTCTAGGTAATGCATTCTCCCCACCTTACAAAAACTTTCGTTCTCAAAAGTTTTACTAGGTTGTAGAGTAACATTTAGTGTTTGCTCCTTATGTCTCTCTATAACTTCATTGTAGTTTCTCTCTCTCCACATTGTTGCTCAAATGAAACTTATTGTGCTTACTTGTTTTTCCACTTGAAAACCTATTTTCTTACTCAAGTCTCTTTCTTATTGCAAACTTATTCCCAAGTTCGCTATTAGTCTCCTAAATACAAACCACTGCATTATCCACATGGTCACTATCTATTGTTCATAAATCTCTATTGGTCAAATGAACTCCATTAAATTTGTTTGGCTCTCACAATTTATCTTTAGTCGAAACATAAAACATCTCCTTAATCCTTCAAGCCATTTAACTTGAAGAGTTCAAGCTTATATAGATCATTTTCCTAATGCCACCAAATCATTATTAACATTTCCCAACAATAAACTTATATTCTCATAACTTAAAGACTTCATTAAACCCCATGAGATTTCAAATGTTCCATTATAAATTAGCATTTGCCACCATATCATACTTTCTTTGCCCTTAGTTGAATTAGTTTGTTGTGCTTAGAACATCATTTCCTTAATTCATCTAATTTTAGCTAACATCTCCCAAAATATTTACAATTTATTATTATTATTACTATTTTCCAACTCGTATCCAAAAAATTTTCCTTGAAATAATTTACTAAAGGGAACTAGTTTATTATACTCATTTACATGTCTCCAAATACAATTCCATTAGGTATCTCCAAATGACTCCAACCAAATCTCTTTAATTTCTAAAATTGATGTAGATCTCATATGGGTTTCTTAGTTTTAGCCTTTATGTTACTCGCACTCTCGATATGCTATTATTATTATTATAAGAAGTTATTATTGCTACCCGCACACTCCGCATGTTTAGAATTTTGTATTATTTACTTTTCCATTATTTTAAGGAATATTATATATGTATAAGGATATGCCTTATTTATGTACTTATTATTTATTGTCCTTAGAGTTAACTATCAATATGATTTTTTTTCTCTTTTTTTTTTCGTTATCATCATTATTATTACTTGTTTTATGGTAACTACCATTTTATCTATCAATTTCTCTATTTATTTCTTTACTAAAAGCCTTTTTTATTAATTTCTATTTCTTTACTTGGAAGTTATAATGATGCAAATATGTTTTATTATATCTTTTACACACTAGTATGTGTGATTTATATATGCATAAATTGTGTTATATAATAGTTAAAACATTCTTTTTATAGCTTTCTTAGTCTATGTTCTGCTAGTGTGTCCTATTTTACCATGGAAGAAGCAAGCTCCTTCAGGCAGCTGCAATGACTTAATTCATATAGTCCCATACATCAAGGACATCTCTATCTTGGTCCTACTAGTGGAGGTGGAGGTAAGGTAGGTGGTATAGGTTTTGCCCGAATAAGCCTAGGTGCAAAAGTCACAAGTTTGGCTTGATATACCACAAGTCTCTTCCCTTTATCTGAATGAGTCATACTAAAGGCTGCCTTCTTCCCCAATACCACTCTAGCCTTACGAGATAATTGCTTTTTTGTCCTTCTCCTACTCTATTCCATAAACTTTGCCTTGTTTACCACTTCTACATATGTAGGCAATTAGAAAGATCCCACCTCATGCCGAAGATTGTGTTCTAAACCCCTTACAAACCTCCTAGCCTTTGAAGCTTCATTAGCACGAATAGTTTTAGGTAAGAATTTGATCAGGTAATTTAGCTCTGCTTCATACTCCTCTATAGTCCAATTACCGTATTAATAGTTATAATACGCTACCTCCATCCTGTCCCTAGTGCTACTAGGAAAATATTTCTCATCCCTAAATCTTTGCCAACCCATAAATGCTCCTACCAATCTGGAAACACTATTCCACCAATCTACAACTAACCCTTTTAGCATGAAGGATATATAATCTACCTTCCTATCCTTTGGCACTCTAAACACGGTAAAGGTTCTTTTAATCTCCATTACCTAATGTTCAACTTCCACCTGGTCATCAACTCTTGGATGCAATTCTTTTGCTAGCTTAACAAACTTATCCAACCTAAATTGGTCCTCTACAAACCTAGTAGGTCTCATAGGTTATTACTACTACTGTGCTATTATCCCCACCAAGGTATTCAAAATCTCTAGCAACTATGTAGTCATGTCAGCTACTAGTATTAGAGCTCCTTGTTGTGGCGGTCCTAGAGAATAACTTTCATCTAAGGCATCTCCATCTCGTCCAATGCCAGATGAGCCAAGTCTTATGATTCTTTTAGGAGACATTATACTTGAGAGGAGGTAACCAAATAAACTTAAGAGTTAAAGTTCAAAACATTAGTGATGGTATACACATATGTATATATATATATATATAAGTGAAATAGAGATTAAAAAAAATCATAATTAAAGATAACAAGCAAAGTAAAATAAATTACTAAATAAAAACAATCAATTCACAATTTTATCCACTCTCTTCATGTCTCACTATCCTATGGATTCAACTCCTAATCCATCTAAATATCACAAACTACTTTTTACTTCTTGAAGTCTACACCTATTGATAATTAGCCTAGTACCTAGGAATCTTTAAACTTAAGCTCTATGGATCACAAACCTATACTCTATTAATCAAAATTTGGCTCTAATATCTCTTAAGTTGTAATGCCCTAAGCTTAAAATGCTACGACCCACATGCCCTATCAATAATCGTTAGAACACACAGTCTCTATCACTTCACTTCAACGTTAACTCATTACGCATAATATTGTACCCCAATATATAACAATGTTGAGCAATCATTCAACTAATGTTATTAAGCCACACAATCTCCATTCATTACACTTTAACTTTATATAATATATATTAAACATATTATCTAAGTAGTCAAATGAAGTCCTAATGCTAGACTTCCAATTCAATCTCCAATTTTCAAAATCTCAATCTCATGATCATCATATAATAATGTAACCCCTCACTTTTTTCTGTAATAATAATTTCCATACACACCAATCAGATATTCATCACCCACTGCACTAAAAAAAAATATGTTACATACATACATACCACATCTACAACATCACATTACATAAACTCACATAAATACAACATATATATATATAATATCATACAATTATTTTTAAGATAAGTATTAAATAGGCTCAGAGTGAAAGTACCATTATAGTCTCCAATTTTTTAATCCTTCAAATATCTCCAAATTTTCAAAATCCTTCAATACTCTAATCAGTATCCCCTCTTATTATCTTGGTAAACCTACTTTTTCTAACAATAACTTTACTACAACCCATACTCACATCAATACCCACCTGCAGCTAAAAAAAAAAAATAGATTAGCTCTACTGAGACCATACAAACATGCACATGCTACATTAACCACATTACAAACACACATAAATGCAACAGTATATATATATCACAATCATCGAATTATTTATTTTTAATTTAGTTAACAAACAATACAGGTGTACTCATGACCCCACCACAAATTATATATATATATATATATATATGTAATACTAGTTAGAAACTACCACTGCAGGCCTCATTTAAACCTAAATTTACCCTAGATTATTTTGGTATAGGACTCTACTAGGGACAATATCGTATATTGATCATTAGGGTGCCTCTTAGGGATTTGCTATTGTAGGCTCTTAGGCCGAGCCAAGCATAAGTAACATACGAGTTTCGATCTGATAACTTTTAAATTCCTTAAACAAACTACACTATCAAACACAATCAACAAGCAAGATAAATATGTACTTAGAGGAGTGGTCTCACAACTAGCTTTTACTTAATTATCAAAGGTATAACAACCTATCAAGTATCAAGGACTAAGTTTAGTTCTACCGTATAACATAATCTATGTTTACTAAATGGTTAATCATATCCTAGTTACATATTTCTCTTCCCCATTATGTTATCGTGCATGAATTTTAGCTTAGAATTGTAGAAAAACAAAATAAAAGTAAAATATGAGTGTTCTAGAGCAACACAGTCGTATATGTGGCAATGTAGAAGAACACAAATGATTGACAGGCAAGTCATTTTAACTATTGTTAATTAAGGATAACCACAATCTCTAATTCAGTTACACTTTTTAAACTTTTGTTATACATAATATATATATATATAAGTAGTCAAGAGTGAAAGTACTTAAATAGGCTCTAGACTTCCAATTCAATATCTCCAATTTTTCAAAATCCTTCAATACTCTTTCACTGATCATCTCTATAATAATAATAGTAACCCCCCTCATTTTTGTCTTGGTAATAATAACGTGTGTTTCCATACACACCATACTTAGCTATACATATTCATCATACCCACCTGCAGCTAAAAAAAAAATAGGATGACCAGCTCAGTACATGAGTACCATACAAACATGCACATGCTACATTAACCACATTACAACACACCATAAATGCAACAGTATATATATATCACAATCATTGAATTATTTATTTTTAATTTAGCTAACAAACAATAAGGTGTACTCATGACCCCACCACAATATATTATTATTATTAAATATATTTGGATATAGTTAGAAAACTACACATGTCGGCCTCCATCTAAACTAAATTTACCTAGATTATTTTGGTATAAGGACCTACTAGAGGACCATATCGTATATTGATCATAGGTGCCTCTTGGATTTGTTATTGTAGGCTCTTAGGCCGAGCCAAGCATAAGTAACATATGAATTTCGGTCTGATAACTTTTAAATTCCTTAAACAAACTACACTATCAAACACAATCAACAAGCAAGATAAATATGTACTTAGAGGAGTGGTCTCACAACTAGCTTTTACTTAATTATCAAAGGTATAATAACCTGTCAAGTATCAAGGACTAAGTTTAGTTCTACCGTATAACATAATCTAGGTTTACTAAATGGTTAATCATATCCTAGTTACATATTTCTCTTCCCCATTATGTTATTGTGCATGAATTTTAGCTTAGAATTGTAGAAAAACAAAATAAAAGTAAAATATGAGTGTTCTAGAGCAACACAGCCGTATATGTGGCCATGTAGAAGAACACAAATGATTGACAAGCAAGTCATTTTAACTATTGTTAATTAAGGATAACCATAATCTCCAATTCAGTTACACTTTTTAAACTTCTATTATATAATATATATATATAAGTAGTCAAGAGTGAAAGTACCTAAATAGGCTCTAGACTTCCAATTCAATATCTCCAAACTTTTCAAAATCCTTTAGATACTCTTTCACTGATCATCTCGATAATAATAATAGTAATCTCGCTCATTTTTGTCTTGGTAATAATAAAATGTGTTTCCATACACACCATACTCAACATATTCATCATACCCACCTGTAGCTAAAAAAAAAAAAAAGGATGACCAGCTTAGTACATGAGTACCATACAAACATGCACAAGCTACATTAATCACATTACAAACACACGCAAATGCAACAATATATATATATATCACAATCATCGAATTATTTATTTTTAATTTAGCTAACAAACAACATAAGTGTACTCATGACCCCACCACAATTAGATGATGTCTATCTTATTTTAGTTAAAGATTTGTTGGATTTGTGCAAAAAATCACATCAAAATGGTCGGATTTCCCCCTCCTCGCTGCTGGTGACGATTTCAGATGGAGGTTGAAGATGATCACACGCCCAACGCATGTGATCCCTCCATCTAATCATGTGCTACCGCGTGTCCTTGGGAAAGGAAAAAAACAAAACGCGCAAATTTGCTTCCCCCACGATTCGAACACACAACGAAACACCCCCCCCCCCCCCCCATGCGCGCATGCTTAGGGTCAAAGACCGACCAGCTAGCTAGCCACTTTCTTGTTTTTTATTAATCGTAAATTATATATATGCATTGCAATTTTTATTATTTTTATATTATTTTAAAATTCAAAAAAATTATAAAAATTATTTAACATCATTTATTATTATTTCTATCATCATTTTCCAAAATTGGTGTATTATTCCTATTTATTTTAGTTTTTCAATATGTTTTCTTTTATTCTTGTGAAATAGAAGACAAATTGAGAAAAAATGAAAAATTAAACATTATTTGTGATTAAAGGACAAAAATGGGGTGTTTACAATATCTTTTTTTTAGCATAAAAAGAAAATATTAGAAAAAATGATATAATGATTATGTTAATAATGATTTGAAAATATTTTTTTAATTTTTAGAGTTGCCCTATAAGGGTGCCTACGTGCCTACGTACCTACTATTAAAAAATTTTAATATTTTTTTATTTTTTTTTATTTTTTTTAATTTCTAAACCTAAACATTATTTTTAAAAAATTTAAAATTTATAATTTTGAAAACGTCAATTATTATTGTGTAATTTTATGAAAAGAAATTTTCTAAGTGGTAAAATAATTATTAAAAGTATTTATTGTTTTTATTATTATTTTTTTGTTATTTTATTTTTTAATTAATTATTATAATTATTTTACTAGTTAAAATTTTTTTATAATAAATTTTTTTGTTAATTATGATAAGTATATGTTCTTTAGAAAACTCTAAACCTAATTTCATCAACATATTCTAAAAAATCATACACCTTTATTATGTATTATTTCTCTTTATTTATTTGTATTATCTTTTATATATTTTTTTTATTTTTTTACACATATTCCTATCTAAAAAACAAAACTAATAATAATAAATAAACAAAATAAAATAAAATAAAAAATAAAAAAATCCGGCTAACCTGGACATGGGTCGTGGGTCGCGGGTTGAGTCGATTCACAGGTCGGATCAGGTCACTCACAGCGATCAGAGGCCTCCGACGATGGCATTCCAGTGGTGATTAGCGTCGATCAATAGGGGGTTCTGAAGCTTTCAAGGGTGAGGAATCCAATGGTGGTGTTGGTTTTCGTTGAAAACCACCCTAGGAGGCGGTTTGAGTAACTATAGCGAGATCTAGAGAGAAAGAGAGAGAGAGAAAGCTCTAGCGAGTATTATTTTTTCCATGTTTTTTTTTTCACTCTTTCTTCCTTCTGATTCCTCTTACTTCTTCCTCTCGTCGAGTCCTATTTATAGACTTGCAAAAATCCCTCTTAATAAGCTCGAATCCGACTCTACGGTTGAAACCTCATCCTTATCTTCTTTTTTTTCTTTCCGATTTGAACAAATCTTTCATCTTTTTTGTTTTGATTCATACTAATCTAATGTTTATCTCTTTTTGGTTAAATATTCATCAAAATCTAACTCGAAATGACCGGATTTTGTTCTTCCCGCATCACCGCCAATCTCGGTCGAAGGTTGAAGACGAACATATGCCAGGCTCGTGCCTTTAAGCCCTCCAATTAGTGGTTGACACGTAGCAACTCAAAGGAAAAAAAAAATGAAAACAGCACAAAGTGCCTTCCCACGATTCGAACTCGTGACCACACAGCTTCCCTCGCACACCCAAGCGCGTACATGAGCCAGTTGAGTTAGCTCAAATCTCAATTTTATCTTACACACAAATTGTATATAAACACAGCCATATTTATTAATTTTATATTATTTTGAAATTTTAAAATTTAACAAAAATCCTTAAATATCTTTTATTGTTATTTTTACCTTTATTTTCTATTATTAGTGTATTAATCCCATTTATTTTATTTATTATTTATTTTTCCTTCATATCTGGAAAATAATGAAATAAAAAAATAATAATAATAATTAGGGGACAAAAATGGGGTATTTACAATATACCAAATGTTTTTAGAGAAATTCTTCTCAACATATGAGCTAGGTATGGTAAATTATATGGAACAAATCTAAAAGAAGCTATGGGAAGACCTCATGTGATATACCAAGTGGTTCAAACACGCTCCATAGATACCTATGATAATTATGATAAGAAGAAGCATATGAAGGTTTTAATCCAAGGGTGAACTTTGAGTATTTAGTAGACTTAGAGAATCCTTCTTTGCATTTTTTCATTGTGCTTGTAAAGAATGCATGAAGAGCTAACAATTCTATTGTAAGGCAACAAGGAGAAAACAATAATCTTAACCAAAAGAATTACATCTATGAACTTGGCAAATGGGGAGAACTTTAGGAGTGGGAAAAGCTCAAAGAATGATACATAAAGAAGCTTTTACATAAGTTCCTTTATTCCCATACTTGATGAGCAAAGTACATGCTATACTCAATTGTTGGCTACAAGATGAGGACATTATGTTGCTGAACTTGAGCACTCATGTATGCAAATAAAAGGAGGAATCTTATGTATTGTTGATCCCACAAAATGGTAGACCACCTTAATAAGGATTGTTAGAGTTTAAAAAGATTATTTCGTGAGGGCTCACAGTAGGGAGCTTATCATCAAAGACAACGATGTCTAAAGGCAAGGATAGCCTTTGCCATTCCTTTTCTAAAACGGAAGTGAATTTTGCTATTCATTAATAATATTTTCATTTTAATCATTCTTTTTATAAATATTTGCTTCCTTCAAGCCTAAGTAATGCCTTGACATATCAAATTTTCTACTTTAAGAGTAGACGCTACCTTTTCTATGCTTTAAGCCTAGGTAATAGCCTAGCATCTTAACTTCCATGCTTTAGGTAATGCCTTAACATCTTAGTTCATGCTTTAAAGCTTAAGCCCAAATAACACTCAGCATCCTTACTTTCATCCTTTAAGCTCAAGTGGCGCCTTGGCATTTTAGCTTTTATTCTTTAAGTTCATACAATGCCTTAGCATTATGGCTTTACACTTTAAGCACAAGCAGCACATCTACATCACAATCTTTGTGCTTTAAGCTCAAACATCACACTAGCATCAAAATCTTTATGCTTTAAGCTTAAGAAGCACCTTAGTTTATGTAATACCCCAAAACTTGGGTACGCTACGACCTGCCACGTGTCCTCATTTCCTAAAGAGAAGCAAAAGCTCGATCACTACTATTCTTTAAATACTCTCGTTCATGTGCTCTTGATGATAGTCATAAATCATCTGCTGCATAACGGAGATTAATGAAATTTCCCATCCTCAATAGTAAGTCATCAACAATTTTCTCAAATTAAACAGTGAAAGCGATTAACATTCATTTACAATAGAAATTCTTAAACAATTAAATAAAAATCTAACATGCCTTTCCTTAGTTTATCTACTAGTCATTGTAATAGACATATTCTACATTCTCTTCATTGTTCTAATCTTGAGTTGTTTCCCCCAAGTTTTCAACATATCCTATGTTCTCTCCGTAGCATCTATAACTAAAAAAAAAAAAAAAAATCCCATGAGGGGTGAGCTAACGCCCAATACAATGCATACCTACACACGCACACACATGCCATGCCAGAAATAGTAACACATGCAAAATGCATCATAATATTCGTTCATAATTTTATTTACCTTTCATAATCTTTAGCCAATACACAATCACAACATAAACATCTTTACACATAACATTCCTAAACATTCTTTCATAATCCATCCACAAACAATATATACATATATATATATGACAAAGGTAATCCTCTGTCCATGGGTCTCTTACCATACATAATAATAATATATATATGACAAAGGTGATCCTCTGTTTATGAGTCTCTTACCATACATAATAATAATATATATATATGATAGTGGGTACTCCCTACTGTCCATGAGTCCTTATACATCCACCTTCCATAACCATATATAATATATATATATATATATGACAACGGGTACTCTCCATTGTCCATGAGTCCATGAGCCCATGAGTCCTCGCATATCAACCTTTCATAATACATGTCACAACCTTCTACATCACAACACAATTTTCCACATGAGACCCGAATCATTTCGGTACACGACTCCACTAGGGACAACGTCACATACCAATTATCGGGGTGTCACCCTAAGAACACCAACCCACACTCAATTTCTTGGACCCAGCAATTCATAAGCACATGCACACTCAATCTGGTTCATTTACAATATTATTAAGCCCACACACAAAAATCTAATTTATCCAGCACAAGCAATAAACATGGTATACACGTACTTGACTTTGCAAAACTTGGTTTGTTTTATACTTTTCTAGCTTCATAATTCTTCCAAACTTATATATGATTCAAATCGTTTGACTTTAGAACTGTATTCTTATAAATATCAAAAGGATACTATATGCGTTTCAACTCAACACAGTCATGTTGGGAGCCATGTAGTTGAGTGCAGGGTAGTACAGGATTGTGCTAAAGGTCATATGCATTTTTTTTTTTAACATGGTCCTCAACATGGTCATGTTGTCCCCTCCCCCCCTCCTTTTTTTTTTCTAACATCGTCTTAACATGGTCATGTATCTCTCTATTCACTATTCATCAACACAACCTCAACATAGTCGTGTTGATAGGTTGTGTTGATTTTTTTTTCAACATGGTCATGTATATCTCTATTCACTATTCGTTAACACGACCTCAACAAGGTCGTGTTGATAGGTTGTGTCGATTTTTTTTTTTCAACACGGTGTTAACACGATTGTGTTGAGAGGTCGTGTATCTCTCTATTCACCTTTGATTTTCAACACAGTCATGTTAAGAGGCCGTATATCTCTTGGTTTACTTTTAGTTTTCGACACAGTTCCAACATGGTTGAGTTGGGGGGCCATGTATCTCACTGTACACCTTGTAAATCGATCCCTCAACTCGATTTCTATTCAATTTAACCTAATTGATCCATCTAACATAAAATTCATAATGTAATATACCAGTAGATACACTTACTTGACCCAATTTATTATCGTGATGAGTGAATCATTTGTTTCGTCCCTTGTGTATAATGAATTGACCTAGATCTGTAAACCTAAATATGTTAATTTCCTATGCTATCATATACATACTTAAATCATGATTCACAATCATTGATTTATGTATTTACCTTAATCCAATAAGCTAGTGGTAGAAAAAGGGTTGTCTTCTTCTCTATGGATTCACATAAGAAGGCTCTAGGGTTCTGTGAGAGGCAATGGGAGGAAATAGTGTTAACCCTAGGTAAAAGGAGCCTATATACCTAAGTCGCAAAATGACCATTCTATCCCCAGTCATAATTCTTATTTCCCATATCATCATTGGTAGATTTATTATTATTATTATTATTATTATTATTATTATTATTAATTACACACACATATATATAAAATGTTACTCGGCTATTTATATTCTCCCCTCCTTACAAGAATTTTCGTCCTCGAAAATTACTTAGATCACTGAAGAGTTCTAGGTATCTTCTTCTCATCTCTTCTTTAGTTCCCAAGTTGCTTCTCTTTTGGTTTGATTACTCCATTCCACCTTGACATATTTGATAACCTGTCTTCTCAATGTTTGCTCTTTAGTATCTACAATTCTGCTTCGTCTCTCCACTATTGTGAGATTTAGCTACACTTGCAAAGGTTCCAGTGCTGTGATTTGATATAGGTTTGGCACATATTTCCTTTGCATGGAAATGTGAAATAAATTGTATACTCCAACTAGATTTAGTGGTAATGCCAGTCTGTATGCTACTAGTCTAATTTTCTCTAAGACTTCAAAGGGTCCCACATATCTAGGGTTCAATTTCCTCCTTAGTCCAAATCTTATCACTCCCTTCATAGGTAAAATCTTCAACAACACATGATCTCCTACCTAAAACTCTAATGGATGTCTTCTCTTATCTACATATGACTTTTAGCGGCTTTAAGCTAACTACATTCTTTGCTTGATCAATTTTACTTTATTTACTGCATCTTGCACTAGATCAAGTCCTGATATTTGTTTCTCACCTACCTCATTCCAATGTAATAGCGATCGACACTTTCTTCCATATAACGCCTCATATGGTGCCATTTGGATGGTAGCTTGATAACTGTTATTGTAGGCAAATTCCACTAAGGGCAAATGTTCATCCTAATTTCCACCAAGGTCTAATGCACATGCTCTCAACATATCCTCTAATATCTTAATCGTTTAGTCTGATTGGCCATCTATCTATAGGTGAAAAGCCATACTAAATTGTAGTTTTGTCCCTAAAGCTCTATATAGACTATTCTAAAACCTCACCACAAATCTCATATCTCTATTTGGCACTATAGAGATCGGTATCCCATGCAAACTTACAATGTCTTTGATTTAAATTGTGTTAGTTTCTCTAGTTTATACCCAATACCTATTGGTATAAAGTGTGATGATTAACAATTACTTAAACTGTGTCCAATTTAGTCATCGATCGAGGTAATGCTGTGACAAAGCCCATGGTCACATGTTCCCATTTCCATTTTAGTATAGGTAAAGGCTGTAACATGCTAACGGGTCTCTATTGTTCTATCTTAATTTGTTGGCATATCATACACTTAGATACATAATCAGCCACTTCTCTCTTCATATTCCTCCACAAATAATGGTTCTTCAAGTCTTTATACATCTTGTTACTTTCAGGGTGTATAAAGTACTGAGAATAGTATGTCTCTTTCAATATCTCTTTCTTCAATTCATTTATACTTGGCACACATAGCTTGTGACCATACCTCAACACCCTCTCTACATCTTTAATAAATTCTACAACTCTTCCCTCTTCCATTCTTATCTTTATTTCTTGTATTCCCTTATTTCCAGCTTGTGCAGCCTTTATTTTATCGATTAACACTAACCGTTGATGCGTGTAACCCTAGGTATGTTAAACCTAGAACCCCAATGATGCTAGTTGGTTTCAATTACCCAGATGATCGTCTTGAATAAGCGATGTGTAATTAGACCCCAATCAAACCCGTTAACTGTAATCTAAGTTATCAAAAGTTATTCCTAGTAATTCAGTTAAAAATCCTATGGAAAAGTTCTTTTGCAAAAGAACAAAAAGAGGTATTTCATATCCCACGAAAAAAGATGTGTTTTTATATCTCAAAGCTATCTCTTAGCCGGCCCCCTTGCACGGCATATATAGCACACGAATACAATATGGAAAAACCTAACACAATATGGAAATCCTAAGTTGCCTAATCTATTTGTTACCTTATCCTCATGTAACTGAGTAGGCAACTAAATAATATAAATTACAAACCAAAACAAATACTAAAAATCCTAAGTTGCCTATTCTATCCTTGTGTCACCAAGTAGACAACTAAATAACATAAATAACAAACCAACAAATAAAAATAAACATTAACAAAACCAAATGTATCCTCTAGTATAACGGTCCACGAAAATATTTAATGTCCCTAAATTATTTCATCCTTCCATGGTCACATGAATCAATTTGACATATGTATGTGCTCCTTCAGTATAGCTTGATTCCCTGGCTTGCAAGTCCATGACTAGTCCCTGTAGAGCTTCGTTCATTCTTTTAGCTCTAGCTTGGGTCATCGGGCCTCCAATGCCATGTAATGGATCATGGAATTTTGGCTCCTTCCTTTTTCATGCTAGCTGATCCTCATCATTCCCTCCTTCCTCGAAAAGATTCGTCCTCGAATCACCTGCATTATAAAAAGTAAGATCAGAAAAATTACAATTATACTTATATTACCATAGTGACTCAACAAATCAATCTTGTAGGTGTTGTAATTGATGCGTTCCAAGACTTGGAAAAGTCCCTCTCCTCTAGGATGTAATTTAGGCTTTCGCTGTGGTGCAAATCTTTATTTTCTCAAATGCACCCAAACATTTTCTCCTGGATGAAGCATAGTCTTGACACGTCCCTTTGGTATTGGCCACTTCCGGATCGCATCCAATTTCCTCTCATCCATGGCTAGCTCATCTGTTCCTGTAACAAAGCCAAAAGAAACCACCATACTAGGTAACGAAAGGTTAGTGTCAGTATAAGTAAAATAAATATCCTTCTACATAAGTACAAGTAATTGTTGTTTTGCCATCATTGCACTTTTAACCTTACTCTTCCTCGCCATTCCCTCTACTTTCAGTGTTTGTGTGTATTTGCCCTCTTTGCTCACAAGTGTTTGTTTTTCACTTGTTTTATTTTCTCACGTGCACTCAAATGTTTTTCCCTGAATTCCTTTACAATTCTCATATGATCTTCACTAGCTTCCCATGGCTTTTGAGGCGTGAGAACCACTTTCCTTTTGTTTAAAACAAAAGAATATTGGTTCTTGTACCCATCATACATAACCTTCCTATCAAACTGCCAAGGTCGCCCTGACAAGATGTGGCTAGTGTGCATAGGTACCACATCACACATAACCTCGTATTTGTAGCTCCCTATAGAGTAGGCTATAAGTACCTACTTGGTCACCTTAACCTCCGCACAATCACTCAACCATTGCAATCAATATGGTCTAGGATGTTTCACTGCTTTCAACCGCATCTTTTCTACTAGCAAAGTGTTAGCAACATTAGTGCAGCTACCACTATTGATTATCAAGCTACAAAGTCTACCCTGCACATGACACCGTGTATGAAAAATATGTTCACGCTAGATTCCCTCACCATCTTCTTGGGGTTACACACTAAGCACTCTCCTTGTAACATACAACTCGCCACTCATGGGTCCCTCCAAGTCAACATCCTCATACTCCTATGATGTTGACTCATCCTCCTCCTCAGAGCTCACACTCTCTACATCCCCACTATCACTGACAATCATAGCCCTCTGATTTGGACATTAGGATGCAATGTGCCCAAATCCCTGATACCTAAAACACTTTATATCTCTCGTCTTGGAAGGAGGTTTAGTGCCAGTCTTTCCCTTAGGTGCAACAACTGGATTCTTAGCCCTCACATCCTCCTTAGGCTTTGAATTGGTGGAGTTTCCTTCTATGTGGATTTCCATGGAATTTTGGAAGTCGAGCCAGTCCTCTGCTCGCTCCTATGTTTTAGCTACTCCTCTACTTAATAACTCTATGCAGTAACTCTTCCATATCTAAGTAATGGTGAAGATCTACTACATCAGTTATCTCTCGATTCAATCGGTTGATGAATCTAGCCATAGTGGCCACGTCATCCTCCTCAATTCTCACCCTAATCATGGCCATCTCCAACTCCTTGTAATAATCCTCTACACTATTATTCCCCTGAGTTAACCCTTGTACTTTCCTAAGTAAGTCCCTATGATAGTGACTAGGAATAAAATGCTTCCGCATGATCGCTTTCATCTCCTCTCAAGTGCTAACAGGTCGCTCTCCATACCTGCACCTATTACGTACCAACTAATCCTACCATACACTGGCGTAATCTGAAAACTCTACTGCAGCTAATTTTATCTTTTTCTCCTCAGTGTAGTTGTGACATTCAAAGACATGATCCATCTTCCTCTCGCATTCTAAATACAATTCCAGATCATTCTTTCCCTGAAAAGTTGAGATTTTCAACTTAATACTCCCTAAATTACTATCACGCCTCTAAATACTTCCCATATCCCTTATGTGTTGGTAATCTCCAAAATCAGATTCCTCTTCTTTATCTATCATAACTCCTCCCCTATTATGTCTACCTACTCTTCGCCTGACAATGGTACTGCTAGACAGTTCCCTACTCCTTTCCATCATATCCATCCTGTCATGGATCTACTCTAGTTCACCCGTTAGGATCCTCTTCATCTCCCCCATCAATTCCTCAAACATCACCCAACTTTCTCCTCCATTTGTGTTCTGTCCTGACATAATTCTAATAATTTACAGCAAGTTACAATCACAATTACAAAAAATATATAAGTATGTTCCTCACACTCACTCGTATATTGCTCACAAATGATATGCTCACAATTTCACTCGTGTATATCTCTCACAAAATATGATCTCACCACCTACTTTTGGTAATTCTTTTACTAGGAACTCAATTCCGAACTCCTAAACACAAATTACTAAGTCAACACTAATGATTACTATCGGCCTAAGTCACGTGAATGAAGGAAACTAACTACACAACTTAATTGATATGGAAAAGATTCACCACTAAATAGATATGCAATTAAACATAAAAGGATATAATTTGCATAGAAACACAATGAATGATTATGGAATGTAATTTTCGAATACACAATTTAGAAATCACAAAGCATCTATCACGGTTGGAATTGGAAACAATTGATACGGAAACAAGATAGCTATCTTGTGATTTCGGCAATTGTAACTCTTTCAAGACTGAATTCCTTTTTTTTTTTTTTTGAATTTCGATTCTTGATTCTTTCTTTTGCAACCGAATTTGATTTTGTTTTTTTTTTTTAGATAAGCTATGAATTGAACACAATTGGTTGTTCAAGAAAACCTAAATACTGTCGGCCCTAATGGATTATAATGATCGAACAAGTATGAAATTTTTATATATATATATATATATATATATATATATATATTTTATGACTTCTATCTATAAAATGGAAAAGACAACAGATGAATATGGAAAAGAATGGAACTTTTTATTTTTTAGATATGAATATGGAAAAGAACAACAGACGAATATAGAAAAGAACATAAGTTTTTTTTTTTTATACGAATTTTCTTTTTCAGATATAAATATAGAAAAGAAAAACAGACGAATATGGAAAAGAACAACAGACGACTATCGAAAAGAACAATAGACAAATTAAAGAAAAGGATAGAATTTACTTGATTCAAAAAGCCGAAGCTCTAATACCAAATGATGCGTGTAACCCTACGTATGTTAAACCTAGAACCCTAACGATACTAGTTGGTTTCAATTGCCCCGAGGATCATCTTGAATAAGCAATGCGTAACTAGACCCCAATTAAACCCGTTGACTATAACCTAAGTTATCAAAAGTTATTCCTAGTAATTCGGTTAAGAATCCTATAGAAAAGTTCTTTTGTAAAAGAACAAAAAGAGGTATTTCGTATCTCACGAAAAAAGGTGTGTTTTCATATCTCAAAGTTGTCTCTTAGCTAGCCCCCTTGCACGACATATATAGCATACAAATACAATATGGAAAAACCTAACACAATATGGAAATCCTAAGTTGCCTAATCTATTTGTTACCTTATTCTCATGTAATCGAGTAGGCAACTAAATAATATAAATTACAAACCAAAACAAATACTAAAAATCCTAAGTTGCCTATTCTATCTTTGTGTCACCAAGTAGGCAACTAAATAACATAAATAACAAACCAACAAATAAAAATAAACATTAACAAAACCAAATGTATCCTCTAGTATAGCGATCCACGCAAATATTTACTATCCCTAAATTATTTCATCCTTCCATGGTCACGTGAATCAAGTTGACATATGTATGTGCTCCTTCAGTGTAGCTTAATTCCCTGGCTTGCAAGTCCATGACTAGTTCCTGTAGAGCTTCGTTCATTCTTTTAGCTCTAGCTCGGGTCATCGGGCCTCCAATTCCATGTAATGGATCATAGATTTTGGCTCCTTCCTTTTTCATGCTAGCTGATCCTCATCATCTGTACTTGTAGGCTAGCGAGTCTAACTTTAATTTCATGAGTCACAATCTCTAAGTCTAATTTCTACATATCTTCTAATATTTTGTTTTTGAGTTGTGATCATCGTTGCTAGATTACCATGCTTCTAATTTCTACTATAGTCTTTAGCTTGGGCCATTCATTTACAGCTTTTGTCTTCTCAAGATCTATAGATAATCTATCCTTACCAATCATATGTCCTAAAAAGGTGACTTGCTTTAGCCAAAACTCACATTTCTTAAACTTAGTGTATAACTTTTCTACTTACAATCTACTTAATACTACTCTCAAGTGCTGCTCGTGATCTTCTTCATTTCTAGGGTATATTAAAATGTCATCTATGAACATGATGACAAACTTGTCTAACTATTCCTTGAATATGTGGTTCATTAAATCTATAAACGTCATCGGTGCATTAGTGAGTCCAAAAGGCATTACTTGGAACTTATAATGCTCGTATCCAGTTCTGAAAGCGGTCTTCTAAATGTCTTCCTCCTTAATCCTCAATTGATGGTACCTGGATCTCAAGTCTATCTTTGAGAAGACTTGAGCTCTTTGTGATTGATCAAACAAGTAGTCAATCCTTAGGAGAAGGTACTTATTTTTAATTATAAACTCGTTCAACTCCTATTAGTCTATACATAACGGCATACTATTGTTTTTCTTCTTTACAAATCGTACCAGTGCACCATAAAGTGAGACACTTGGTCTGATAAACTTTTTGTCCAACAACTCTTATATTTGATCCTTTAATTCTTTCAACTCAGCAGGTGACATACGATATGAGGCTTTTGATATAAGAGCTGTACCAAGCACTGTATCTATGCTGAATTCAATCTCCCTTACAGGAGGTAAACCAGGTAGGTCATTCGGGAATACTGCAATAAATTCCTTCACTACTCTTACTCTCTCAATTTCCATCACCTCTTCAGCTTCAACTACTATTAATGCCATCATACTTTTACCTCACTATTCATATGTTGGCAGTCCTGTTAGCTTATGTCCTTTCAATTTAAAACTAAATTGTTCTCTTTATGTTGTATGGGAAATATTGATCATACAATAGTTTCTTAAACTTTTCCCATGTGGTTAGTCTTAGGTTAAGCCTGGAAACACTTAACCACCCTTCGAAAGCCAAGCCTCTCAATAAATAAATAGCATATTTTACCTTCTTATTGTTAAGAATTCTTAATGCCTCAACGCCTTTTCCAACTCATCAACCCACTACTCAACATCCAATGGATCATTTACCTTAAGTCTGAATTCTCTAACCATTTTGACAAAATGGTCTAAACCCACTTCCTCAATTGGCATCTCTCTTTCTTTAATTTCCCCCATCATCTGTGTTTGTCTCATACTCAACACTTACATCTCTTATATTTGTTGTTATTGTCATGCCACCATTCTTGCTATAGTATTAAAGGCCTCTAGCATCTATTCAGCATAGATTTCATTTCCTCCCTATCCATGTTAAGGAGGTCTGGGTAGGCTCCTATTATTAGAAGTATCACCTTTAGCTCCTGAGGATAACCCTCATCTGGAGATTCTCCTAGACATTCGATTAAATATATTAAAGCTTTAAGGAACGATATAAGAATACATACATTTCCTCAAAGTATGGGATATCTAAAGATGTCATTTTAAATATTACTGAAGGGGGTTCACTAATCAATAATATCAGTCCCATTTCTAACCACTACCAATACATATTTTCATCTTACAGATCCAATATCGAATTCATTCAAAGGTCATGACTTACTTTCTATTATTTGAAACTTACTATTGATCTTTACTTATTTCTAAAGATCATCAAGTCTGGGCAGTTTATAAATTCATCAACCTAAACTCTGAAGATCTAAACTTGCATTCTTTTGATCGAAATCTAAGCTTCTAAAGATCATCAACTTATGCTCTAATACCACCTAAGCTATAATGCCCCAAAACTTGGGTATGCTACAACTCGCCACGTGTCCTCATTTCCTGAAGATACACAAAGGCTCAATCACTACTATTCTTTAAATACTCTCGTTCATGTACTTCTGATGATAGTCATAAATCACCTGCTGCATAACGGAGATTAATGAAATATTCCATCCTCAATAATAAGTCATCAACAATCTTCTCAAATTAAACAGCAGTAGTGATTAACATTCACTTACAATAGAAATTCTCAAATAATTAAATTAAAATATAATATGTCTTTCCTTAGTTTATCTACCAGTCATCATAATAGACGTATTCTACATTCTCTTCATTGTTTTGATCTTGAGTTGTTTCCCTTAAGTTTTCAACATATTTTATAATCTCTCCTATAGCATCTGTAACTTAAAAAAAAAAAAAAAAAAATCCCACGAGAGGTGAGCTAATGCCTAATACAATGCATACCTACACACATACCATGCTATGCCAGAAACAGTAACACATGCAAAATGCATCATAATATTCATTCACAATTTTATTTATCTTTCATAATCTTTAGTCGATACACAATTACAACATAAACATCTTCACGCATAACATTCTTAAACATTCTTTCAGAATCCATTTACAAACAATATATACATATATATATATATGACAAAGGTAATCCTCTATCCATGAGTCTCTTACTATACATAATAATAATATATATGTGACAAAGGTGATCCTCTGTCCATGAGGCTCTTACCATCCATAATAATAATATATATATGATAGTGGGTACTCCCCACTGTCCATGAGTCTGTGAGTCCTTGCACATCAACTTTCCACGATAATACATAATATATATATATATATATATATATGACAGCAGGTACTCCCCATTGTCCATAAGTCCTCACATATCAACCTTTCACAATACACATCATAACCTTCTACATCACAACACAATTTTCCACATGAGACCCAGATCATTTCGGTACACGACTCAACTAGGGATAATGTCACATACCGATCATTGGGGTGCCACCTCAAGAACATCGACCCATACTCAGTTTCTTGAACCCAGCAATTCACAATCACATGCACACCCAATTCGATTCATTTACAATATTATTAAGCCAACACGCAAAAATCTAATTTATCAAGCACAAGCAATAAACATGGTATATATGTACGTGACTTTGCAAAACATAGTTTGTTTTATGCTTTTCTAGCTTTACAATTCTTCTAAACTTATATATGATTCAAATTGTTTGACTTTATAATTGTACTCCTATAAATATCAAAAGGATACTAAACACGTTTCAACTCAACACGGTCATGTTGGGAGCCGTGTTGTTGAGTGCGGGGTAATACACGACAATGCCAAAGGTTGTATACAGTTTTTTTTTTTAACATGGTCTTCAAAATGGTCATGTTACCCCCCACTCCTCACCACCTACACCCCAACCCCCCCCCCCCCCCCCCCCCCCCCCCCCCCCCCCGCCTTTTTATAACATCATCTTAACACGATCATGTATCTCTCTCTATTCACTAAGTCTTTTTTTTTTTTTTTCAACATGGTCATATATATCTCTGTTCACTATTCATCAACACGATCTTAACATAGCTGTGTCGATAGGTTGTATTGAATTTTTTTTTCAACATGGTCATGTATCTCTCTGTTTAGTATTCATCAACACGACCTCAATATGGCCGTGTTGATTTTTTTTTTTCAACACGATCGTGTTGTGAGGTCGTGTATCTTTTTGTCCGCCTTTGATTTTCAACATGGTCGTGTTAGGAGGTTGTGTATCTCTCGGTTCACTTTTAGTTTTCAATACAGTTCCAAGACAGTCGTGTTGGGGGCCGTGTATCTTACTATACACCTCATAAATCGATCGCTTAGCTCGATTTCTATTCAATTTAACCTAATTAATCCATCTAACATAAAATTTATAATGTAATATACTAGTAGTTACACTTACTTGAATTAATTTGTTATCGTGATGAGTGAATCACTTGTTTTATCCCTTGTATATCACAAATTGATCTAGATCTATAAACCTCAACCGTTAATTTCCTATGCTAACATATAAATACTTAAATCATGATTCGCAATTGTTAATTTATGTACTTACCTTAATCTGATAAGCTAGTGGTGGAAAAAGGTTCATCTCCTTCTCTATGGATTCAAACATCATCTCTTTCTCTATGGATTCATACAAGAAGGCTCTAAGGTTCTATGAGAGGCAATGAGAGGAAATAGTGTTAACCCTAAGTAAAAGGAGCTTATATACCTAGGTCGCGAAATGACCACTTTGTCCCCAGTCATAATTCTTATTTCTCATATCATCTTTGGCAGTTTTTTTTTATTATTATTATTGATTATACACACATATATATATAATATTACTCAGGTATTTACAGTTTCATAGCCTTTGTACTTTAAACCCAACAAAACCCTATTATCTCAACTATTATGCTTTAAGCCCAAGCAAAGCCTTGATAGTTAGCTATTATGCTCAAAGCTTAAGTAAAGCCTTAAGACATTAATCCTAGGCAATACCCTAGCATTTTAGTTTTCATGTTCTATGCCCATGCAATGCCTTGGCATATCAAGCCTATGCTCAACCTTAGCATCCCAATTTAAGCCTAAGGAACCTTCATTGGCAACCTTCGTTGTTGATGCTTCTAAGTGCCTAATGCTTTTAAAGGAACATCAAAGCTATAAATTATCAAATTTTGCTAAAAGTTGTTAATCATAATTTATTGCAAGTTAATAACTTTTAGTAAAAATTAACAATTAAATGAAATAACAATATGAATAAAAATAATATGTAAATTGTTGGAAATAAAAATAGTAAAAGGGATAAGAAGATCAACAAATAGACAATGCCTCCAATCGAGGACTTCATAGCACCTTCATTAATCTCCACAAGAGATTTGAGAGCCAATTATACAAAGTTTATACAGCATAAACACAAGTGTAGTGCTCTCTCAAAAAAAATGCTAAATACAAGCTCATTAGCAACTATATTTAATTTTCACTAAAGAATTTGCAACTTTATGAACAAGACAAATAATGTAATGAAAGTGTTACAAGATGCTTGATAACAATTTTAAGCTCCATTCAATCCTCCATATCTACCCCAAGTCATTTATTTATAGGCTTCTCAAAACTATTAACCATTAGATAAAGGGATTCATTTTTTGTAGTTGTAAAGAGGAATAATAACAGCTATTTTTTAGCCCATTGTTCAGCTGCTAAGTAAACTACTATTTAGTTGCTAGAAAAAAAAAAATTCTTTTACCACTCAGATAGTGCTAAGCCTACTGTCTAGATGGTAAGATCTATCAAAGGGGTTAGTAGCCAAACTTAGCTAGCTACATTATCGTTTTGGCTGATAGTTGCTAATCAAGTGATCAGTAGCATTTTTTAGCTACAATATAGATGATAGCTCCTTTATAGTTTGGTTGATAACCTCTACACATTTTTATACTTGTAAGAATTTGTTCAAGGCTTTCTCACACAACTTGGTTTACTGAATCAATTTAGCTTAAATTAAAAAAAAATATTTTTGTAAAAAGATATTTGTCAATTAAGTTCAATTTTATGAAAAAATTGTTTAATTAAACTTTCAATTCAAAAATTGCATTGCCACATCATAATTTTTTCCATATTAGCAACCACATAGGAAATATGCATGAGTCCCATGTGATTCAAAGGGGAAAATTTGCTCAATTTTTAAAAAGTAGCAATGATGTAATTTCAAATATTATCAAGAGTGATTAATATCATTTACTTTAAAAAAATTTAATAGATAATATCTCAATTGAACCATCTCACTATGTTGTTCAATCATTTAACTTAGCTTTTAAGATAATCCAGACTTAATTGACACTAACATGGCTAGTTGCTTATTACTTACTCTTATCCCTATCAAGTGGCTACAGATATTGACTCCTTGATCCAAGAGAGTAATGCATTCTATCTTGATTTAAACGCATCCTCTTTGCACTTCTTGTTGTACCCAGTAACTATATAATTCACAATTTCAAATAAGAAAATGTTTTCAAACATTAAAGTCCAATGGTCTGTATATAAGATATATAAAGGTATCAAAACAAAGGATCATTTACACTCATTTCATATAGAGGAGGAACCAGTGATACTGAACATGTGATATGCTTATTGGTTGGTCATGTCCAACACATTCACTTAACTTTGGACATTTACTTATATAACTTGGATAACTTTCTTTAAACCAATGAGAATGACTTAGGCCATACGACATATTGATCTAAATGTCCTCATTCGCTTTAAACATTTATCCAATCATTACAATTTTTAGATAATAAGTTGTCATAGAATTCTTAAAAAATAATGTGCCTTCATTATTATTCTAGACATACTCTAATTGATCTACAAAATGTTATCGTAAAACTTATTTGAACACAAAAGTATCTACATATAATAGGTACTTGCTTTTTATTAACAATAGTCATAAATATATTGAATTGTTTTAGCACGTTGTACACATATTGCAATACTTAGAATCTTAAGACAAAATATTTAATTTAGCAACTTTTTGATAAAGTATTTTGAGCATGGACCCCTAAGGTCCATTTCATTCCACTTAGACCTCCATCCGTGCTCCACTCACCCATGCCAACCTATTCTAGACCATTCTAGCATAAAACTGCCCAAATTCAAATCAGCACTTCCTAACCTCTAACTTGAATTGCTCATGCATATCCTCACAATGAATAAGTATAAACAAATGCTATGAATAAGGAAATGGGCCAGTCAAAGATACTCTCTACAATATCTAAAGAAGATCCTGGGAGTTAATGTACTTCCTATATGAAGATTATCTACAATCCATATAAATAGAAGTGGAGGACTACCATGTGAGGGACTTTTGACTCTTTACACTTTCAAATTTCTATTATCATTTATTTATGCTGACTTAAGCATTGGAAAGGTTACATTAGAGTAACCTCCAGCACCCCCACAACCTAATTTCTTTCTCTTTTATAATCGATCTAACCACCTCTAGAAACCCAGCACAAAATTATACACATATTGCAAAACTTAAAACCTTAAGTCAAAATATATGGAAACCTAGGTTAAAATGAATTAATGAGGTGAAAGTATATATAAATTCCATATGATGGTAAAATAAATTGTATACATCAAACTAGGAGACTCATAAGCCAAATAAGAGAAAACAAGTCAAACCATGGCTAAATAAACCTAGCCATTCGACTAGCCAAAGGCCTAATCAATTGCCTATAAGCCATTCTACCAACACAATTCCCCATTCACACCTCATAGCTTGATTTGACTAGTTTACTTTACCATTTAAGTACCACTTGTTAGTTTTAACTAGTTTACTAATATTATAGTTTTCACCTAAATTATAGAAAATGGACATATAAACCTAAAAAATGATTTAAAATTAATTAACTATAATTTTTTTTCACATGATGAAACATATTTTCTAGAATTTAATTATAGGAATTAACAAAAAACAAAAAGGAATATGACTAAATTTGCCAGTGAACTAATTCCAAGTTTACCTTATTTGATAAGCTATGCTTGTAGGTTGTAAATTGAAATTGAACTTAAATGTATTTGATACTAAACTGGTTATTGATTGTGTTTTGGCTCTAAATCTCACATTTGGGATAAGTAAGCCATAAACTAGGTATTTTTTTACCAACTGTGGATTGAATATTTTAGGATGATGTATTATCTTATAGTTTTAGGCATTAAAGCCACATATGCAAATAAGTGGGTGGTTAATATGCTAGATCTATAGCTAATACATGTAGGGACATTTAGAAATAAGCTATCAATGAGACGTAGTTGAAATATGGTATATGGTTATAAACAAAGGCAATAGTCTAAGCTTCCACTGGTTGATATAGGCAAAGAAGCCAATATGAGACAATTTGATTCTTGGCACACTGAATCCATTTGGAATATAAGATAATTAAACAAGACAATGTGTGTGGTTTATGCATTTAAAGTTTATCATAGCATTTTCTTTGATGGACTTTATAACTTGTCCATTTGGGATTTTGAATATTCTAGACATTAAAAGATTGGGGCAAAGTAGGAAGAGAGAACTGCTCTGTTTTACCTATTATTACCAATGTGTAAGGATATGTGGTAGGTTACTATACCTTTAGGTTTGGGCATGCAATGCAATATCAAATGATTAAGCTTAGTGGATAGTCAATATTTTCATATTAGAAAATAGCATTGGAGGTATATGAGTAGCCCAAAAAAAAAATTATAAATAAAAAAGCTTAAAATACATCAAACGTAATGTTCCCTTATTGAAATTTTCAATATAGAAAAATAAATAACATAAATCTTTTAAAATGAAAAGGCAAACTGTAAGCACACAGAAGATTGCCCTTGCATTGATGTGCCTCAAAACTAGTTCACACATAACTAACATGGGAGTAGAGGTAATGCACTTGGCGTAGCTAGACTAGAGTTTTAGACCACTGCTTAAGCCCACTCATGGTCATCCTTGTAGGACCTGTCAGGCCTGATTGGTTCAGTTGCTTTTTTATTTTATTTCATTTTTTCAATCATCGAAACCCTTCTAACTAAAATATCCCGAATAAAAAATACAACTTATAGTGTTATTAGTAAAATTGAATCATCTCATTTATATATTTCTACCATTCGTTACTCCATAAATAATTTCATACAATTTCGTTAGGCCAGAAAATTATATGGAACTATTAACTTCTACTTCTACCTTTATTACTAAAGTGTAAATGGCTTATTCAAACATCTCTTTTTAATCAATTATTAGAGCAGCATAAATTTATTGATATATTGCTTTGAGTCTTTTAAAGAGTAGTGATATTGATACTGGTTTTGATATATTAAATTTGAATTCTCCTTCTCTTACTATAATCATCGAAAAAAAAAATCCTAAAACATTAATTGATATTAGATTTACGGGCTTTGTGTGATTGGTGAGCCACATCGGGCTCATCAGCTTGAAATTGATTTACAAACCCACTCATTAACTGGGCCTACTCATCAGGTCTTATAGGTTGCGGCCTATTAATCACATTTGTATGAATCAACTCTCTATATTTTTTAGTACATAGAATTAATATTTTTTCTACTTTTTTTTTTTTTACTATCTTCATGAACTATTTTTTCCCAATAAACAAACACAAAAAAAAGAAGCCAAAATTAATTGTATATATTAAAAAAATATTTATAATGTAATTTTTTGGGTAATATAATGTAATATTGTTGTTGTTATTTCTTTTTATTTTCACACATTTTCAAACAATTTATTTATTGCCTTTTTTGTTTTTTCTTCCTTCATTAATCATTCATATAGGTTAATTAAGCTATTGTCTCATGTTTAAAATTATTTTCACCTTTATTTAATTTTTTCATATGCGACGTGGATGTGCATTTGTTAGTATTTTATTCATTAAAGAATAAATTTTAATTGATTTTCTTGAAAAGGAGTAAAATCGTATAATTTTATAAGGATATATAAGATATTTAATTTTATAAAAGGAATATATATGTATTTATATTTTTAATATCTTGATATCTTATTTTAACAAAGACACAGTATAAAAATGATAACAAAAAAAATGAAAAAAAAAAAAGAACGAACCAAAATGATGTCAAATCGTAAACAAAACCAAGCAGCCCAATTCATTTTAGAAAAATTCCAAATTGGAAGATAACGAGTGGCTTAGCAATTAAAAAATAAATAAATAAAGTAAAACAAATTGAATTGAATTGAATCGTTTTGAAAATAAAGTAATTTTATTTGTGACTAAAAAATTATTTTTTATATTGTAGTACTTAAAAGAAACTTTGATTTACGCTTATGAAATATATGTGTTTGATTTTTATCATCATGATGGGTATATAAGTCAATTTAAAGTTTATTCTATATAGAAGTATTATAAATAAAATTAGTTATTAAGATATATCCAAAATTTATTTGTTGTATAAATATTGCCTACATTAACCTTTTATGTAATATCAATGCATATTTATTATTGAACGAACTCAACAATCGTGATTTGAGATTTTTACACTATGCATGTGAAATTTTTTAGATGTCAAACAATAGTCTAAACGTGGATTGAATTGAATTTTTTTTTTTTTTTTTGGTTCTTAATACGCTTATGAACATAATCATGCAGATTCATAATAATAAAATAACTTAATTACATTCTATGGTTTGTTTAGTTGGGAAGAAAAATAAAATTAAATCAAATTATGCCTAATTAATGCACTAGCGGAAGTAAAAACGGTGCGGAAGCCAAACATGTGGGGAGCCATCTTGGAAACTAATCGCACTACGTCAAATAGAACTGATCAAACTAAAAGAAAATTATGTATAATTAAAGTAAATAATCTATACCATTAAGGGCCGCGGGGGTGTAGCTCATATGGTAGAGCGCTCGCTTCGCATGCGAGAGGCACGGGGTTCGATTCCCCGCACCTCCACTTTTTCATATCTTTTATAATGTTTTTTAAGATGTGATTCCTGTTTGCGACTTGCAATTCTAACCTCTCGTTCGCTTCTTATCCGCCTCTATTATTATCATCCTCAACAAAACATACACACATACATATCGTATATATAAATAACATTTGCAGAAATCCTCCACAGCATATCACTTCACTTCCATTCACCAGACATGACCATCATCTTATGCCTGAACTCTTCATGCCTCTCTCCCTTCTCACACTCCACTACAACTACAGCACCACCTCTCCCCTTCTCCAAGCTCTCACACCCCATTTTCTCCTTCCTTCTAGCCTCATCTTGCCCGCCTTCCTCCTATTCCCTCAAGCACCTCACTTCCTCTCACTGTTACTGTTTCAGGACTAGAGCATCCATTAGCGAAAACGGGGTGTTTTTATCCAATAAGTTAATCGGTGAAGTGTCGGGTGTTAAGGATGCTGATGAAGCATTGAGGATCATAAGTGAAAGTTGTGAGAGAAAAAATGGTAGTGGTGTTGTTAGTGTTTCCGAGTGTTGTGATATTATTAAAGCTACTCTTGAGAGGGGCAATGTCGAGTTGGCATTGTCTGTTTTTTATGCCATGCGTTCTAGTTTTGATCAAGGTATATGTGATCGGCTTAAGTTTATGTTGTTCCGTTCATTGTGTGATATAATGTTATTTTGTGATTAAAAAAAAAAAAAAAAACACATTACCAGGATTAGTAATAATTAGAATATATGATATAAGGATAGGAAAGTTCAGATCAAGGAGTATAATTAATCATTATATATGGCAGACGTAATATGGTTCAATGACCCCATGACTATGTTCACGTTTGAATTTTATGCTAGAAAGTAGCGATGTGCGGAGGCAGTTTCTCTGTTTTTCATATCTTCCTGATGCTGCGATGTGCAATCATTATTATATGTAACAGCATATTAATGGCCACAATATGCTATCAAAACTAGCGTGTTTCCTAATTAAATAACGTAGTTTTTGTATATTACATTTGTTCATATACTTGCTGAGTGTTTAATATCTGATATTTTCATGTAATGATGTAGAAATGAATATTTTGTAGTGAGATCATTGATTATGTGAAGGAATAAGTTCCTTCATGTAAGGAAAACACTGTTCCTGCATGATTGTAATGATGCACTGTTGATGAGATTTAGTTAGTGTATCGTAAGCTCTTTACTTTGTGATGTAAAGAGGAAGCGTTGGTGTTCACTTAAATATGTGTTACAGGTGGAAGTGAAGAGGTTAATTATGTGGAGAGGTACAGATGGTCAAGGCCGGATGTGCGGGTATATGCATTGCTAGTTCAAGGTCTTGCAGCTTCACTAAGAGTTTCTGATGCTCTTAGAATAATCGATAACATATGCCAAGTTGGAGTTTCTCCTGGTGAGGAGGTAGAAGTTGGACTTAGTGTTTAGTTCCATCATTATGTATGTTATAAATGTGCATCTTCCGATTGTCTGCAGTTTGCATAATTATACATTTCGGATTTCTGAGTCTTGATATACTTGTAATGTCTTTTACTGCTTTGATGCTGTCAGGTCCCTTTTGGGAAGGTTGTAAAATGTCCTGTCTGTATGGTAGCTGTTGCTGTTGCACAACCTCAGGACGGCTCACAGGTATTAGAACACTCTCTAATACTTGAATTTTCAATAGTAAGTAAATTTGTCCTATATAAGAAGGATGGTTAAATAGGCTTGTCTTGTTTTTATGAGATACATGAAGTTGAAACATTGCAAAGTCAATGTTGTTATGAGTAGTACCACAACCAATTGATACAAAAGTTTAAACTTATAGATATAATATGGGCTATTATATTTATTACTTAACAAATGTTGCAATTCCCCTTCAGTTGACTTGCTTATATCTTAAATCCATTACTTGGTTCAGAAAATATATGACCTAATGAAACGTGGAAGCTTGACTCTATGAGTTTGATGGGGATGTTTAATGACTCTTTTAAAGAGCAAGAATTGTTCTACCCATAATCTGCATATCATTCATCAAATTATTTTTGTAGAATCAACCATTTGTCAAAATCCTTTTCTTTTCCTTTGATACAGCTAGTATTACAACCATCTGATCTAAAAGTTATAAGCATCCACCATATGGTTGGTGATTAACTTTTGGCAGAGAAAGTTGTTACATAAACATTGAGAAATCTCAACAACTTCAAAGCAGAGTTGCATGAACAAGATTCAGCTGCAAATAGGTCTCAATGCTCAACTTTAGCAGAGTTGCATGAACAAGATTCAGTTGCAAATAGGTCTCAATGTTCAACTTTTCTGATGTTGACAAAATGCTGATGCAGATTGTCTGTTGTGCTAAATGCCGCTACAAATATGAGCTTGTTTCTGGGGATATAATAAGCATTGAATCAGAAGAAATCAGGTTGTTACCTTTGTCTCTTCTCTTTCATCTGATACGTTAACATGCATAAAGATTCCAATCATCCCTCCAAGAAATTTAAGTTAGTCACTTCAATGTACTAAGGAATTAGTTTATACCTCCATCAATATATGATATTTAAAACAAATTGCAATTGCATTTGAGGTTGATCCTTGGATATTCACTTTTTCTAAGGATCTCCTCCTGCCGAACGCAGCATGGATGTACCAGCATGGAAAAGGGGCCTAAGATTTCTGAAATTGTCAAAGCAAAACATACCTGCTGCAATTCATTCCATAGTGGTAAAGTTGCACAATCCATGCCTGTTTTGCTTCTCATACCTATATAATTTGAGTCTATGAAAGTGTTGGTGATCAACTGCTGCAAGAACTTAACTGTTTCTAACCTGACAAATAACATATATCAAAATAGTACACATTTTCCCTCTGCTAGTCTTGTACTCTGTTCAGTTCATTTTACATGTAAGGCTCCTTGAGAATAAATGAAACAGAAATCAGGATAGAAGAAAATCCAAGAATTTGGAAACTTGAACCTGAACAAAAGCTTTAATATCTTGTGAGTTTATTTGTGGTCATGCAACTAAAACTGCCAGAGAAAGGCCAGCAGGGCATGTGTTAATACTCAGGAGGGAAGGACCAAAGGGCATTGGATGTAACACATAATTGGCATAACACAAAATTATGTGAAGAGATTAGTCAAACAAATTAGTGGATAGAGATGCTTTTGTTTTATCTTGTAGTTTCTTCTTGTGATCTGTTCTACATACATCTAGCTAGGATCCTTCTACCGGCACATTACTTACTATTGCAATAACTTCAAAGCCATGTAACTCTTGATTTAGCAGGCAAAGTATGTGATATGACATTGGAATATATCTTGCATGATAAAAAACCTCGCCTTGAATATCTGTTTTCCTTGCCAACCTGTAGATCAGCCAGTTGGCACCTATTTGTTCTTTGCCAAACTTGATTAAGAGTTAGATGCCCTAGATTCTAGCAACACCTTCCATTGAGATTGTGACATGCAAGAAAGCGGTGCTACATGCAGGCACCATTTTTATTCTTTTACAAGCCTTGCTTTCCTATGTATCATCTCTTGCTAACTTGTTAGCATAAAAGTTTCATACCGTTGCAATTGATGTCATGAAAAATAAGTGACACTTGTAAAGATCCATCAGTGCTGCCATTTGATACTCAGCCTTGGATTACTTCCACTTTCGTTTAATCCTCGTCCTTTCTGCCCCCTACTTTCCAGGTACAGACACCTTCTGGCAAGGCACGAACCCACAGGTTTGCAACGGAAACAGTTTCTCTCCCAGCTCAATCAGGAGAGAGGGTGACACTCGCTTTAGCAGCTCCCTCAAATGTTTACAGGGAGGTTGGTCCCTTTAAATTTAGCCCAAAAGCTCCTGACTTTTACCCTGGAGAGCCTATTTGTCTCACAAACCACAAAGATGGCAGAGAATCCCCATTGTTAAGAGCCCCTAGCAAAGATGGAACTTCATCGTTACTTAGTCCTTCTGTCCTCTTTCCACTTGCTGCTGTGCTGGCCACTGGAGATGCTGCATCTGGAGTTATTGACCCAAGCTTGCCTCAGCTGCTTTCAATTGGAGCAGTTGCATCTCTTGCAGTTGGGGCTACTTTAAATGTGTTAGTGCTCCCTCAACTGAATAGAGTAAGCCAATATCTTTTTGACTAAGCTAAATTTTCAGTAATACAGCAAAATTTTACTATTTTTTCTTGATATTGAATGTTTGTAGCACAACTCTCTTCCATGCATTTATTTTTTCAGTTATAAGAATCTACTTATACAGTTTTCATTAATGTCAGCTGCCTCAAAAATCAGTTGATGCACTACCAATAAAGCAGCAGCTCTTGTCACAGTATGCTGTGATTCAGTCTCGCATCAAGGACCTGAAAGAATATGCCGGAAAGGAGGTATCTTATGATCATCTGAGAAATGTCACCACCTCTCTTTCTTGCTCTTTGGTGCACATATATTTAGAATGTATAGTTTGGTCAGTACTATAAGTAATGACAGGGTTCTGATTGGACAATAATATCTTTGATTTAAGGTGTGGATGTTGGCACGTATGTGCCAACTGGAGAACAAGATTTATGCAGTAGGAGAGCCGTCCTACCGGTGAGCCTCTATAAGCATACTAATCCATCTTCGTCTTTTGCTGTGATACACTCACTACTACATGCTAAGTATAGAGAGTTGGAATCACTCTCCTAAATCAAAATTTCTGATCTTAAAGTGCTCATCAAAAGTTTCCTTCAGTGCTAGGAAAAATAAAGTGAAAAGGGTTCGTGAAGGTCTGGAAAACTCACTCAAGGGACGAATTGAGCTTATTGACAGCTATGCAAGAGTATGTACTGTGCTCTTCTTCCTTAGAGAACAATTAAGCTCTGCTTTTATGGTCAACCTTATTTACATGTTGGTACAATTTCAGATCTCCTCAATGATCGAAATCGAGGTTGAAATGGACTCTGATGTTCTGGCTGCTGAAGCAGCAAGCAATGTGGTGTGTGCCTTTACACGTTTACCTTTACCTTAATGATGCAAATAAAGCGGATGAACTAAACAGTCTCTTATTTACAGGAAAATGTTGCTGAACAGATACAGCAAATTATGGAGATCGAAAATCTTGAAGAGGTATAACCTCATCCCTCAAAAGATTTTAATTTGATTCAATCTATTTCATCAACAATATTTGAAAGTCGTGATATTCAACTAACCAGGGCTAGTATTTATAAATTTGACTTTTACTTTAAGGGTAACAGTAATGCTGTATTTGGCTCCAAATGTTTAATGCAACATTGAGAGGCTGATTGTTAAGGAATTCTAAGGAGATAGGACATAGAAACGCAACTACCTTCAACTGATGGGCAAGCAATGCGAAATTAGTTGAAATGCTATTGTTATAGGAGGAAGCTTTGAGCATTTTATGTAACCCCGTGATAGTATCTCAATCCAAAATGAACAACTGTAAGTTTCATCTGTCATTACCTTTCTTAAAGATGAGCACTTCAAAAGTTGCAGTTAGCATTTGGAGCTAAACACAACCTAAATTCCTTGAAGATGCTTTTCTTTTTCTCTTTTTTTTTTTTTTTTTTTTTGCATTTTAAGTCAGTTATAAAGGCAGTCAATTTTGTGTTTGGTTTCAAGACATGCATCTTCAGTCTGTAAGCCTCCTATGTAAGTTGGACCTTGTAGTTTGATGAGAACGTTTGCTATTTCTGTGTTGGCTGATAGCTGATGGCTGACAGCATTTGATCCTAAGTATCAGAATTCGGAAATGTTGTATTTGCAGAAGTGGAAACTACAAGCAGAAGCAAATGATGAGGCTGAAAGACTCCTCAGTTTCCCGCCTGAATCAATAGAGCAGGAGTAGATAGCATCCCTCGATATGGACCAAATTTTGCATCTTATCTTTGCCCCAAGTTACCTAGTCTAATGACAGGACAAAAGACCAAACCGGTCCAATTCTGCGCTCTTTCTTTGCCTTCCTTAAGCTCAAAGCCGATGAGATTACACTGCATTGGAGGAGAACATGTACATGATGCAACTTCAATCTGCACCAAGGATTATTGCTTTCAGCTTCGGCCTTGATGTAGACAGATGTAAATGGTCATCGTTCTTAAATTGTTTTACATGTAAGCACTGAGGAAAAACAAAATTAGTTAGTTCCTAGAATCGATTGTGGCCGATGTCTGGTCACGTTTAATAATTTTGGAGGCTGATATTTTTTTATTGTGATGCAGCTTTGCACCACAGCGTGGATGAAGTATCGCTTGATATTTTGAGCTCGAGTTTCATGCATTTCGATTCATTTTGGATAAATGAACATTACCAGCATTGTTGGATGCTTGGATATTTCCTCGAGTCATGGGATTGATTTCATGAACACATTTACGTTATTTGAGAGATACATTTAAGTGTTGTTGCTAATATAACAATCAATTTTGACTAAAACCCATCAAATAGATAACTTAATTTAATGGAATAAAATGATATACACAGAGGTTGAAACCCACGATTTTGTACTCTAATACTATCAGATAATTAGTACTGTAAAAATTTAAGTATGTAAAAATAGCTCAGCATTGAGAAGGGTAAACTACTGCTCCATTCCCTCCCAAGAAACAGCCAAGGGAGCGCAGGTCCGTGACAGAAATCGGGAGAACAAAGCTGACATGCTCGTCCAAAGAAGATCGCACAATCCAATGAAGTGGGGTCTGCCGCTACTATCTTGGGGATGTGGAGTTGTATGTTTGTAAGTTAGACTGGGCTACAAGACAAGAATGGGCTGCATAATTCGAACATGGACGGTATGCCAAGCATGGATGCCAAATAACAGAAGAATCACGACCGAGTAGCGGTGGACAATAATAAATGACACGTCCAACGCCTCCATGGCAGCTAGTTAGAATATTTTTATGCTGGAAGAAATATAGGTGAAGGATACGGATTTGTTTTGTTTATGCAAAACAAGCATGCATTTAAGGGTTGAGGTTTATAAATTACTTTTATTTTAGGGCATTTGGCTTTATTATTATTCGATGTGATATGTGTTGGTATCAAATTTGCTGACATAGAAATAATAGTTCAACTTAAGCCCTCAAACGCATACTCAATAAGTTTAGGTCATTCTATAAATCTAGACACTTAAATTCAAATCCTTCTTTGCATAAACATCACAAATCTAAACCCTTCATAACAAGCTTTAAAAGAACAAAAAGAAAATAAAGTAGAGTCCCTCTAGCTAAGTTTTTTGAGGAGTCACTTACTTGTAACTTGTAGATGGGGGGTTGGCAGGAGTGGTCATGTGCGTATTACGCAGGTACCGCACTGCATGTGAATTCAGAAAAAAGCGATTCAAAGATGGCACATGATGGGATGATTAGGGGGAGAGAGATAGGGGAGGAACAGGCAATCTCAAGTGTCACAAATGCACAATTGGCAGATAAGGGAGTTAAGGGGACTTCAAGCATCAACCTTGTAATTCTTGGGCAATGGAGAACATTCGTTGCCTGATCTCTTATTTGATCTTTAAAGTAGAGAACTCTTGGTGGAACACCGTTTCTCTAATCTTTGGAATTCAAGAAAAAGAGTCCCTTAATGAGAATGAATAGTTGAGTATTTATAGACTCTTAGGCTTGATAGCATCCGTTAGATATATCTGAGCCTGCTTAAGAAAAGTTGGATGCGGATGGACTGATCCAACGATCCCTATTTCGAGCTCACTAAGCTAATTCTCCTTAAGTCATCTCAATAATTAAACCGGACTCATTAGGCCCCTTATTACCTAACCCAATGAGTCGAGCCAAATAATTAATAAGCTTAGCCTAATATATTTACATAATATTTTTAGCCCTCTAAATTTTGCCCCCTGACTAAAATCCTTCGAATGAGGTCGAAGGGGTTTAGGTATTAAATAAGCCTTTTTAATGGCTATGAAATTGTTTGGCACAAGTGCACTTATTAAATAGCTACACCATTGCCACATATATGCCTTGCATGATTCATATTACAAGAGCTTAGAGCTAATGCTGCATATAATTTAGTTTTTTTTTTTTCTTTTAAATGCGCAAAATTGCAACATCATTTAATTGCGCGTGTCTTCTTTAAGTCATTGAAATGACTTTGCTTATAAAACAACATATGCATAAATTTTTTCTTTAATAGACAATCTATATATATATATATATGGAGTATCCGGCTTGTCAAATTGCTTTCCATTTTTTTTTTTTGGTGTAGTATCTAGCTCGTTAAGTTGTCTTCAATTGACTTGCTGATTCTACTATATGGAAATGCACTAGTTAATCCAGGTATTATGTGTACATTAACTTTGACAGGAGCAGGAGTTTTGGATAATAATAGTAACTTCATGTTTAGTGCCAACTTAGCGTATCAAATATCTTTTTTATATCACTAAACTAAATAATATATATATATATATATACATATATGTATTAAACCACTTCAAATCTTTGATGGAAGATCACACTTATCTTCCCTCTTTATTTTTTTTTCTTTTGGTAGGTAATAATATCTCTAGCAATTTTCTTTATGAAATCCACTTCCTTATATGCTTCATATTGCTCTTAATAATGATTTTTTTACCTCTTACACTATTGATTGACATTCCTTTTATAAGTCGACCATTTCATTGAATGAAAAGTACATAATCTATCTTTAGACATAATCCTTCTTTTCCTTATTTGTCTTGAGATGATTGCTTCTCTTAACTTCACCTTTATTTTATAAATTAGTCTATTCATACTTGAGGTACTTGTGTTAGTAATGAAGTGCTAAAGGTTGTGCAATATATATCCTTTTTTTTAGTTGCCGGTAACTGATACGAGATCGGTTTGATCAGATTCTTAACTGATACGAACCACGCCAATGTGTGACAAAACCCAATACCAATACGTTCGGAATTCGCTACCTAAGATGCCAAACACACTCGAGTGGAAACCGCGGCCCGCTGTCTATAAGCGAGACAAGAACCTTGGTATAATATGAAGACGCCACAATCGGGATGAAAGACCGATTGATAAGTCGGGATGAACGCCACGGAAATAAAATCCGATAAGTTCTATATTAGTTCTTTAAAGAACCAAGAGAAGGAATTCTCTCAAAAGTGTTTTTCAAACTTCAATGTTGTATATTCTATATTCTAAATGTTCTAAACCCTAGGAGCTTTATATTAGGGTTTACAATTCGTAACAATAAAGGCTTAAAACGACATCACTTCAATAAGTGCGTAAAAATAACAAAACAAGACATGAAAGCCGGTGTCGGGGAGATACACGGCCGTGTACTTTGGCCATGTATAATTCTGTGGAACTTCTTGACAATATACACGACCGTGTACTTCTAGTCGTGTATCTTTCTGTGGAAATTCTTGACACCATACACGGCCGTGCCTTTGAACCGTGTATATGACCGTGTATGATTTTATGTAGCCTCCAGACTCCTATACGGCCGTGCCTTGTAAAGACACGCCCTCTTCACCCCGTATCCGGTATGACTTGTACAAGAGCAAGGGCATTCCCATGGTTGTTCCAATCCATTCCAGCTCATGATTGCTCCAATCATTTTCGACTTCATGAACATCCTTTATCAACCCGTTAAGTGCTTCCTTGAATCGTTTCGCTCGATTTCTTGTGATCGGTCCAGGTGGCACTTCAAGAGGATCCGCATTCCATCTTCTGGCTTGGCTCCCATCATGGATCTCATCATTCCCCTCCTCTTGAAAAGAATTTGTCCTCAAATCATCGCCTGCATCAAAAGGACTCAGATCAGTAACATTAAATGTGGCACTTACTTGATACTCACCTGGTAAATCTATCTTGTATGCATTATCATTGATGCGCTCAAGAATTTGAAATGGTCCATCGCCTCTAGGAAGTAATTTAGATCGAATTTGCACAGGAAACCGCTCTTTACGCATGTGAACCCAAACCCAGTCTCCAGGTTCAAAGACAGCTTGTCGACGACCCTTGTTGGCTTGTTTCACATACTACTCTGTTCTACGCTCAATGTTTAGCCTTGCCTTCTCATGGATCTGTTTAACAAATTCTGCTTTCTTCTTGCCATCTAGATTAACATACTCATAAATAGGCAAAGGTGATAAATCCAAAGGAGTCAGTAGATTAAAACCATACACAATTTCAAAAGGAGTAAACTTAGTAGCAGAATGCATTATACGATTATAAGCAAATTCAACATGCGGTAAACAATCCTCCCATCTTTTAATATTCTTTTTAATGACAGCTCTTAACAAAGTAGATAAAGTTCGATTTACTACTTCAGTTTGACCATCAGTCTGTGGATGACAAGTAGTAGAAAACAATAACTTAGTTCCTAACTTAGCCCACAATGTCTTCCAGAAGTAGCTCAAGAACTTAGCATCTCTATCCGATACGATTGTTCTAGGCATACCATGTAATCTCACAACTTCCCTAAAGAACAAATTGGCAATATTGCAAGCATCATCCGTTTTGTGACAAGGAATGAAATGTGCCATCTTGGAGAATCTATCCACAACTACAAAAATAGAATCCCGACCATGTCTAGACCTGGGTAATCCTAACACAAAATCCATGGAAATATCTACCAAAGCTCATAAGGAATGGGAAGTGGGGTATAAAGCCCTTGAGGTTAGACTCTAGATTTCGCTTGCTTACACGTGACACATCGCTCACAAATCCTCTCAACATCTCGTTTCATGTGAGGCCAATAAAAGTGTTCCTGTAATACCCCTAAGGTTTTAGCTACTCCAAATTGTCTCATTAAACCTCCTCCATGAGACTCCCTCACTAGTAATTCTCTTAAAGAACAAATTGGAATTCATAGTTTACTCTCCCTAAACAAGAATCCTTCATGTTTATAAAATTTACCATGCCCACTCTTCTCACAATGCACATACTCCTCACAAAAATCTCGATCAGCAGCATATAATTCCTTAATGTGCTCAAAACCAAGCAATCTAGAACTAAGAGTAGAGATAAGAGTATACCTTCTAGAAAGTGCATCAGCAACGACATTCTCTTTACCTTGCTTGTAGTGGATGACATATGGAAATGTTTCAATGAACTCCACCCAACGAGCATGCCTTTTGTTCAGCTTGTGTTGCCCCTTCAAGTACTTCAAGGATTCATGATCAGTGTGGATTACGAACTCTTTTAGCCAAAGATAGTGTTGCCAAGTCTCCAGGGCTCGAACTAATGCATATAACTCCTTGTCATATGTAGGGTAGTTCAAGGTTGCCCCCTTAGCTTCTCACTAAAGAATGCAATTGGTCTTCTCTCCTGCATGAGCACTGCTCCAATACCTAATCCTGAAGCATCACACTCAATTTCAAACGTTTTAGCAAAGTCAGGTAAAGCAAGTAATGGCGCCTGAGTCAGCTTATTTTTAAGCGTCTGAAAGGCCTTCCTTGTTGCTCTCCCCATTTGAACCCTACGTTCTTCTTAATTACCTCAGTAAGTGGAGCTGCAATGGTGCTGAAATCCTTCACAAATCTCCTGTAAAAGCTCGCTAGTCCATGGAAACTCCGCACATTACATACATTAGTTGGACTAGGCCATTCTTGGATCGCACGAATCTTTTCTTCATCAACCTGTATTCCTTGTGCACTAACAACAAAACCAAGAAACACAAGTTTGTCTGTGCAAAAAGTGCACTTCGTGAGGTTAACATATAATTGCTCCTTTCGAAGCACTTCTAAAACATCCCTCAAGTGAGATATATGGTCTTCCAAACTCTTGCAGTAAATGAGAATATCATCAAAATAGACAACCACAAATTTGCCAATAAAAGTCCTCAAAACATGATTCATAAGTCTCATAAAAGTACTAGGTGCGTTAGTTAAACCGAAAGACATTACTAACCACTCATACAATCCATATTTCATTTTGAATGCGGTTTTCCATTCATCACCTGCTTTCATTCTAATTTGGCGATATCCACTTTTCAGATCAATTTTGGAAAAGACACTAGACCCATGTAACTCATCTAACATGTCATCTAAGCGAGGAATGGGATGACGATACTTTACCGTGATGTTGTTGATAGCGCGGCAGTCAACATACATTCTCCATGACCCATCCTTCTTAGGCACCAAAATCACAGGCACTGTATATGGACTCATGCTTTCTCTCACGTACCCCTTCTCCATTAATTCATCGACCTGCCTTTGGAGTTCCTTTGTCTCCTCCGGATTGCTCCTATAAGCTGGCTTGTTTGGAATCGATGCTCCGGGTACAAGATCAATCTGGTGCTCAATACCACGAATAGGTGGTAATCCCTTTGGAATCTCCTCAGGGAAGACATCTTCAAAGTCCTGCACAATAGACACAATCACACTAGGCAAAGAGTTAGATAGTTCGTTAGTACTCAAACATGTTTCTTTAAAAACCAACAATAACATAGGTTGCTTCATCACTAACGCTCTCCTCACTACACTCACTCTTGCCACACAACTCTCTTTTTACAAGGCTGCACTCTCCTTTTCACTCACCACCAAAGTTGATCCCCCTTCAACTTGGTCTCTCACACTCTTTCCAGCCTTCCTCTCTTTTTCCTTTTGAGATAGACTTTTGTATTCCTTTTCTTTCTCGCTGTCTTTTGCTCTCTCACTCTCCCTCTGTTTTTCACTCACCTTATGTTTTGCAAAAGACTGTTGTAGCTGCAACTAATCCTCATACACCTGTTTAGGTGTTAAAGGTTTAAGATTAAAGCTTTTCCCTTGGTGAACAAGCGTATACTTGTTAGAAAAGCCATCATGAACAACCTTCCTATCAAATTGCCATGGTCTCCCCAACAACACATGACGCGCTTGCATTAGCACTACATCGCATAATACCTCATCCTCATACCTACCAATGTGAAAACCAATCAAGGTTTGCTTACTCACCTTAGTCTCACCACTATCATTCAACCACTGCAATTTATATGGACTAGGGTATTTAGTCGTCTTGAGTCCTAGCCTCTCAACAATAAAATTACTCACCACATTAGTGCAACTTCCTCCATCAATGATCAAACTGCAAATATGATCTCCTAGATAACATCTAGTATGAAATATATTCTCTCTTTGCACCTCCTCTTCTTCCTTCACCTGCACATTCAAAGCTCTCTTCACTACTGCCACTAACCTCCCTACTGCAGGCTCCTCATCATCACTAGCATCCTCTAATGGAGGCATATCATCTTCTTCACTATCCCCCTCAGTCTCATACTCACCATCATCTCGCAGGATCATTACACGCCTATTTGGACATTGACTAGCAATATGGCCTCTACCTTGGCATTTAAAACATCTAATGTCACGATTTTTAGAAGTAGAAGAATCAGGGTTACCTTGGTTACTAGGAGTAGAACCCGCTTGTCTCAGCTCTCCTTTTGGTTTGGTGGGTAAAGGCTTTTCTTCCTTCTTCCATTGGTTAGTCTTCCAGGTGGATGAACCAGTACCCTATTGAAACCGTGCATTACTACTACCTTTTCTCTTGTGCTGGTTCTCAACCTTTATAGCCATATGAACCATATCCTCTAATTCTACATAATGCTGCAATTCAACAACATTTTGAATTTCTCTATTCAATCCAGCAAGAAATCTAGCCATGGTAGCCTCTCTATCCTCCTCTACATTCGCCCTGATCATCGTAACTTCCATCTCCTTGAAATACTCATCCACACTTTGGCTTCCTTGCTTAAGAGTTTGCAATTTGTTGTGCAATTCACGATAGTAATACGCAGGCACAAACCGCTTCTTCACCACCCTTTTCATCTCTTCCCACGACTCAATAGGTGGTTCGCCATTCCTTCTTCTATTCAACATTAATTGATCCCACCACACTATGGCATAATCTGAAAATTCAATGGCAGCAAGTTTCACTTTCTTTCTCCCACTATAGTTATGACAATCAAACACCATCTCTACCTTCTTTTCCCACTCTAAGTACGCCTCGGGATCATTCTTCCCTTGGAAATGAGGAATCTTCATCTTTATACTACTCAATTGATTATCTTCTCTGTTCCTATCTCCTCTATCTTCCCAATCCCTAGTTCCTCTATTCCGACCACTATAACCTCTATAACTCCCGACAGAAGCCTCATCAAAGTCATCACCCGACATTTCATCTCCACCCCTTTGTACTCTCCTAAAACGACTCTCCCTCTTACGCCCTTGGAAAACATTTGTAGATTGCTCTAGTCTTTGCTCTACCGTCTCATGAATTTGTTCCATTCCCTCCTGAAACATTCTCTTCATCTCACCCCTTAACGCCTCAATCACTAACCTAGCATCAAACCTTCCCCTCTCACTTTTAGGAGAATGTTGCCTCGACATAGTCCCTGTAGAAAAAGATTAGTACTAACACAAATATATATATGATCAAGCCTCACGATACACCCCCTTACGTGTTTCGCTCAAAGGATAATATCACACAATCACTCGTGTATTCTCACAAGCAATGATGATATCAACTCACCAATTCCTCTTCTTAATTCTCTTGGAACTAACCCAAACTACACTAATCCCTTCCGTAGAATTCAAAACAACTCTAGGGTTCGTAAATTTCCTCTTTTTCTTTCCGAATTTTTTTTTTTGTTGCTCTTGATCACGCTCCTTTTTTTTGTGTCGTGATTTTTCTTTTTTCTTTTTGTAACAAAATTGAATAGTAGGTACTACACTTTCAATAGACAACAAATACTATGAAATTGAATACTAACAATTGATATGAACGATTGAAGTTAGGGTTTTGATGTTACCTTCCTCAAACCGAACTGTTGTGTTAACAAACCTAAGCTCTGATACCAAACTGATGCGAGATCAGTTTGATCGGATTCTTAACTGATATGAACCACGCCAACGTGTGATAAAACCCAATACCAATACGTTCGGAATTCGCTACCTAAGATGCCAAACACACTCAAGTGGAAACCGCGACCCGTTGTCTATAAGCGAGACAAGAACTTTGGTATAATATGAAGACGCCACAATCGGGATGAAAGACCGATTGATAAGTCGGGATGAACGCCATGGAAATAAAATCCGATAAGTTCTAGGTTAGTTCTTTAAAGAACCAAGAGAAGGAATTCTCTCAAAAGTGTTTTTCAAACTTCAATGTTGTATATTCTATATTCTAAATGTTCTAAACCCTAGGAGCTTTATATTAGGGTTTACAATTCGTAACAATAAAGGCCCAAAACGACATCACTTCAATAAGTGCGTAAAAATAACAAAACAAGATGTGAAGGCCGGCGTCGGGGAGATACACGGCCGTGTACTTTGGCCGTGTATAATTCTGTGGAACTTCTTGACAATATACACGACCGTGTACTTCTAGTCGTGTATCTTTTTGTGGAAATTCTTGACACCATACACGGCCGTGCCTTTGAACCGTGTATACGATCGTGTATGATTCTGTGTAGCTTCCAGACTCCTACACGGCCGTGCCTTGTAAAGACACGCCCTCTTCACCTCGTATCCGGTATGACTTGTACAAGAGCAAGGGCATTCCCATGGTTGTTCCAATCCATTCTAGCTTCATGATTGCTCCAATCCTTTTCGACTTCATAGACATCCTTTATCAACCCGTTAAGTGCTTCATTGAATCGTTTCACTCGATTTCTTGTGATCGGTCCAGGTGGCACTTCAAGAGGATCCACATTCCATCTTCTAGCTTGGCTCCCATCATAGATCTCATCAGTAACTAAGGAGCCATTACTTTCACTTCCGTTGTAGGTTTGATTTTGGGATAAAGGCTTATTGCTTTGCCAGTTGTCATTCTGCTTCAGCATCTAGCGTTGTCAGACATCGCAAGTGAGGTTCTTCCATGCTCGTAATTTTATATTTTTATTTTTTTTCTTTTTTTTAATGGAAAGAAAAATCATATATTGATGAGACGAGAAACTTAAATTGCAAGCATAAATTATTCTGAACATTGCAAGTACCAAAATTTTGGTATGTTTTAATTATTCTCATCTGGCTTTTTCACCACATCGGAGCTCACAATAGGAAGATTTCTTCTATATTGCAAGGAAGTCAGCTTCCTCTCTAGTGGTGTTTTCCTCTTGCTAACAACAAATCTGTTTACTGCTTTTCACATTGGCATTATTGATGGAAAATCCTCATTTGGAATTTGGCTTAGTTCAAATATGTCTTTTATTTGAGCAACACGCCGGAACCACCTCTCTGCCTTAGCCTCCTCTGACATATCCAGAGGGTCAAGCTCTTTCACAGCCGAACCCTCCAAACTCTTTCCACTCCACTACTCCCTTAAGTTACTACTCTCTAATGGTTGTGATGGTTGGGGTGCACCACCACTCATATTTCTCACATTATTCCTACTTCTTTCTTCAGGAAATCTAGTGCCCCAATTGCTCTGGCTCCTTGACTGAGGGTGCATAGCTTCTAGGCTAGCAATTCCACCGTTTCTAACCTCATTTGTTGTGTTGCCAGAACTGGCAATTGAATTATTTCCAATGGATTTTGAATCCCTGCTTCTTGAGCCAAATTCTCTGTTTTCCGTCCCCTGTGCTTGATGCACATCAAACATCGTTGACTTGGGAACATCAACTGTCTTCTCTGGCAGCTTGTCAGAATTTTGAACAGTGGAGGAGGCTTCCAAAGAAATCGTGTCAGCTGAATTCCCCCCATGAGGCTGCAGTGTTTCCTTTTTAGCAAAGTAATCCGGTAGGAAGGGAACAAAGGACACAAAGTTTCTATTCGTAGCTTGCTCCATTGCAGCTCGTCTATTATACAAAGGAGAGGTCAAAGAACGATCTTTTTTCTTGCCTACCACAAAGCGATTCTCTCCCTTACGCATAGGCATGATGTCAGGTAACTCCTCGTCAAAAATAGCAGATGTTAGGTCTCAAGTCTCATGGAGTTCAACCCTCGTGGACCATCTCTCAGATTCTTCTTCTTGCTCCTTGTTTCTATACTCTCTTTTAACTTCACTCACCGACAATTCAGAATGCTGCAAATCATTACCTAATTTCTTAAGAAGTTCTCTCCCACCAGCAAACTTTCCTTTCTCTTCATCCATTTCCAAGCTTTCAGGTTTTTTGGCAAACACATCTGTGGAATTTCCACCAGTACTCAAACTGTTCCCATATGGAGCATTTGCCAACCTTCTTTCCAGCGGTGTCTTCCTGGTGTTGACAACAAATGATTGACCCCCTTCCTTAGAGGCATAATTTCAGGAAAGTCTTCATCTACAATAGAACTGCTCACAGTGGAAGTGCTATCCAGCTGAGAGACTTTGCTAAACCATTGCTGTGCCTTCTCTTCATTGGCAGCCAACTTCCTCTCAAGTTCAGCCTTATTGGATAGTTTTCAACACCATAACCAGCATCTAAACTAGAGGCTTCGGTGGGAGGTACTTCTGGACGTTTACAATCACATCTTAGGCATACGATATTTCTCCCAAAATTCACAAAATCGCACTAAGGGCACTCCCATTCCCTGCCAGTCAGCTGTCTTTTTGGCCGTGCATGCTTACATTCTAGGCAATTCATATTTCTTGCAAAGTTCATGAAATTGCAACTTCGACATATCTAATCTCCTCTTTTCATTTCAATATTTTGACCTCGAGACCTTGGGGCTTGACCGTATCCATCAACAGATGGGCTCTTAAGGGAATCAGCAAAATTTGCTTCTGAAGGGGTATAACTCAGATTCAACAGTTCACTCAGAAGATTCCGGAAGGATATTTCCACAAGTTCAAAATTGCAGGACCTGGATCTCCCTGGATTTGTTGCATTGCTAGCAAAACTCACGATAAACTTCATTCAATCAATCATCTGTGCTTTATCATCATCAATCACATCACTATTGCCGGCGCTCAACTGTAGCAAAGCAGTAGATCATATGAAAGGAAGAGATAATAAAAGCACTCTAGATGATCGTCCGATTATGTCTTCACTTTCATATCAGTTTCGGTACTTTTTGATGGCCAATGCAACGTTGACTTGGGAGTTTACTGTTACTGGTCAAGCTGCTGAAGTCTGAAGCAAAACAGTGGATGCTAAAGTTGGGAACAGAAGAGCTACCAAGGAAATTACAATAAAAGTTGCAGGTACAGCGGAGCGATTTGCATTGATGTAATTAGTTGTCATCTCCGTAAGTGAAGATAAACAGTAAAAAAGATTTCTGTGATGAAACCACAACTTTCAAAGTGATGGCTGGGCACCAATAGTTCTTGTACTTGTAGAGATAATCATCCATCCAACCTTTCTCCTTAGGAATAGTTCGGACGAGTTTCTGAAACTAGTCAACTACTTGAGACTCTTCTCCCAGATCTAGTTTTTATGGTTATGTCCTCTATTTATATGTATGTGTGTGTAATATTTTTCACCTCTCTTTTTTTTAAACATTTCAGGTTCTATTCCGACATTGTTAATACTGTGCACCGATGGGGAAAAGCACAAAAATAATCAAGAAAAAGACTTGTTGGTGCACTTAGATGGGCATCCACCGCCGATTCCAAGTCTTCGGGATACATGATTGGATGAAACTATTTCTAAAGATACCTTATGGGATAAAATCAAACGTCGGGAGCTCTGTACAACAGCTCGCACGGATGGTATGCTTCACTTCATCAGATGTGAGCCCTATGCTAGCTCAAGAAACACCATCAATGTGAGTTCAATTTTGCACTTTAGGAATGAAAGGAAGGAACTTCCCCTCTTAGCCACCTAGTTTGCATTCCTTAGGTAGCTACCCTTCGGGTAGAAATTTTAGGTAGAACATATAATTTCAAAGTTAGAGTATGTGACTCTTTTGGAGAAGGCTGGCGTCTTCCATGCCATTACTACTTCTACCCGCCTATGTTCCCACATATGAGCGGGTTGGAAGTGTAGCAGGCAATCATCTGTCGCAGGAGTACTCAAATTCACACGTTCGTCACTTCTTGGGGGGAAATCACTCCGACACTTGAGGATGTGGTCTCTCTCCTGAACTTGACTAGTTGCGGGCATACCAATATTACCTCTACTAAAGTGTCTTATAAGAAACACAGTTTTCAAATGTCTTTACTGGATGCCTTTAAAGCTACTCACAATAGCAAAAGGAAGTTTTGTTTCTCTTCTTGGCTTGCATACTTCTTTGAGGAGCAAAGGAAGGACAAAACTTAAGTTTCTGGCCTAGGTCATAGATAGGAGTAAGTACTTCCATTCATTTTCAAGTATACTATTATAATTTTGTACTCATACCTTTCTAACTTTTTTCTTTTAATTTTTTTAGGTATGAGTTTGCAGCTTTTATAACGTATTAGCTCTCTTTGTTTGCATTCCCTGGTGGATTGAAAGAAGGTGTGAGCCCTCAGCTATTTCCCTTAGCCATACGAATTGCTTAAGGTGAGTGCTTCGCACTAAGTCCTTTTTACTTAGGCTCTTTGTATTGGAGCTTGGATCTGTACCACAAGGCTTCTGTTCGTTCAAAGGGTCGCTATGTGAATGTGTCGCATGTAGACCTAGTATTTCTCTAACTTTTCTTTTGCAAATGGTTCCAAAAACACTTTACACATCCTCTTAATAGTGCTAAATGCAACCTTACTCTTCCTAGAGCATGGGATTGGGTTGAAGGAACTATTGAGCAAGCACTTTTGCAGCTTATCGACGTTGAGTCAAAATTCGCATTTCATCCTTATGTGAAACAACTTGCTGGTTATGAAGACAAGGTGGAATTATATCTTCTAAGCTTAAAGGATGAGGTGACCTTAGTAGATAGGCATAAGGGCCTTTACATTTTTTAGGCAAGATTTATTCTATGGTGTATTCCAGGAAGTTTACCCTCCCTCCTAAATAATAAAGACTCCTTTAAGTGCTATCTGGAGCAAAGGGCTGTAGTATATTCTCCTCACAGGGTTGCACACCAGCTTGAGTTTGATTAAGGGGTACCTTGTATGACTAATATTACTGACAACTTCGAGTTGTGTTGCCGGTAACTCTCGCTAAGTGACTGTAGAAATATTCATCCAAAAGTGCATAAGTTATACTTTCCTTCTGTAACTCACTCTAGGGTTGCTTCTCCTGGTTGGCTAACATATTGGTCAAATTACTTGCAAGACTTCCAAGTGTATGCTTTTACTTCAGTAGATGATACACTTCATGTGCCTACTATGTGACGTTATGAGTTCTATCTTAAATTACCACCTAAGCCTATTGGTGATGTCCAAAAGACCATTAAGTGGGTAGATCAGCAATCGACATCTCCTACTGATGTGGGATTAGAGAGATCCTCTAAGAATAAATGTCCATTTCTTCCATCGACAGAAGATAGACAAGCTAAGTGTACCTTTATTCATGAGGTAGCATCCTTGTATCTTTCTTGTCGTTATGTATGTACATGTAGTCTTTCTTACTAACCACTCTTATTTATTATATATGTGCAGGTTGAGGTGGGCTTAAAGTTTGTTCTAGCACTTCTACTGATTCAGCGACCATTTCAATTCAAGTTAACGATGATCAAGACTTAGTGAATTATGTGGAATCACCAATTGAAGATGGCAGAAGTGATGATGATGATTTTGAAGAGCTACATGACTCTGTTGGAGTTAGAGCACTTACTACTAATACTGATGGGCTAGTCATAGAGATAAACAAGGATAATGATAACACCGATGTGGGTGACCATGCCAATGTGCTACTTTGTTCTGGCACATATGAAGATAGGTTATATGTATCTCCTATGGATATCCTTCCTCCCCCAGTCGCTACAATGTCTCCTCAAGACAAGGAAGTGACTCTAAAGGTTTATGCTGCTATAGAGGAGACTACATCCTTTCGAGGATTCACCATGTCGTCTCGGTTATTGGACTTGTTGGAGACCCTTGACGCCATGGACAAAGACTTTTGGGCTGAGTCTCTTATGTTAGGGACTGAGGTAGCTTGCACTATGGTGAAGATGCTGGGGTAGACCACGTTATTGTTGAATAAGCCTTGGGATTCCTTGTTAGAGGCAGAACTTGAGCAGGTGATTAAATGCATTGAGGGGGCTGGCCTTCTAAGGTTCAAAATTAACAACTTAGAGCCAGTTGCTGCTAAAGCCAAGAGGGTGCTAAATTACTATACTATCAAGAGGCGGCATGATAAACTGATGAGCAAAGTGCAAGAGTTGCAAGAAGCAGTTAAAGCATCTGATCTTGAGATGAAGGCACTTTTAGGAGACTTAGATCTTAAGTCCTCAGTAGGCTTAGATTGTTTGCCATAATTTGGCATGACTATGCTTTTTTTTTTTTTTTTGTCATTCTACAACATTACATTGAAATCAATAAAGTTGTTTGTCTTTATTTTTTTTTTATATATGTGTAATTCTGACTTATTTGCATGTACTTGCCATGAGTGATGCTAGTCACAATCACATCATTTAGTTAAGTTATTATGTCGCGCATCGAAGTAAAGCTTTCACTTGCTAGCAACAATACACTAAATGGTTGAAATGATCAATCGTGCTTAAGCAGTAATAGTGGCATTGATTGCGTAGTTTAACATACTAGCATTGATGGTTAAGAGGGCATTACCCAATACATAACCATGTGTTCTTTGTTTCAGAATTTATAGATACGTTTTTGCGGGCTAAGTATTTTATTATGCACTTGGGAGCACATGCTCTAACCATGTGATAGCAACGTAAGAGGTAATAATTAATCATGTTTGTGCGCTAAGGAGATAACTCTTTAACTTTGCAGTAACAAGATAAGGAAGTATTAAAGAGGAAGCATTGAAAAGGCTTGAACAGTGTGAGCCATATATATGATTCATGATAATCTGCAAATACATCATTTATTTCACATATGAATTTTTTTAATGTATTGAAAATTGATAGGTGCAGTAACTTTATTAGTTGTTGGGTTCAGAAGCTTACAATAACCACTGTCATGAACCTCATGAACGATAAAGGAGCCTTCCCACTTTGGTATTGGAATACCTCGCCATACGTGCTTTGCTGCGTGAAGTACAACATCACCTTCCTAAAAGGACAGCTTCTTGACCAAATGATCATAAGCCACACTTAACTGCTGGCGATAGTTAGTAAGGTGATGCTTAGCAATGGCTTGTCTCTCTTCTAGAGCTTTGAGATCGAGCATACGTAAAGTATCTAGCTTAAGTTCGGCATTAATGGCTAATCTTGCAGATGGGACCAAAACTTCTATGCGCATCATTGCCTCACATCCATATACTAAAGAAAAGGGGGTGGCCTGAGTGGGGCTTCATTTAGATGTCCTATACGCCCATAGTGCCAATGGCAGTTTATCATGCCATTCTTTGTGATTTTCATGCACCATACGACTAAGTACCTTTAAAAGAGTCTTATTCGTTGCTTTTGCTTGGCCATTTCCTTTTAGATGGTAAGGTGTGGACTTCACGTGATCGATACCATAGGAGGCCAATAGTTGTCGTACTTGTGAGTTGATAAAAGGTGTACCATTGTTTGAAAGAATGCGTTTTGGGATTCCAAAGCAGCAGATGACATGTTCTTTCATGAAACTTGCTACTGCTTGTCCTATAGATTTCTTTAACGGGATTGCCTCCACCTATTTAATGAAGCATTCGGTACCTACCAAGATCCAAATACATCCCCTAGATGGTGGATGTATTGGGCCGATTAAGTCAAATGCCTACATATGGAAAGGCCATGGAGTAGTCAAGTTATGCAGTGTAACAGCAGGAGCATAGATGGCATTCCCGTGTTACTAGCATGCGACACATCTCTTGGCAAAGCTAAATGCATCATTTTCCATTGTAGGTCAGTAATACCCTAAGCTCAATAGATGGTAATACAACTTCCTTCCTCTTTGATGTTCTCCACCATCTTTAGAGTGAGCTTTAGTTAGTATAGTCTCTGTTTCGGGTGGTGCGACAAACCTAAGGGGTTTTCCCATGAATAATACCCTATATAGTTGGTCTTCATGCATAATATACCTCCTTGCCTTACATTTTACTATGCAGGCATCAATGCCATTCGTAAGTAAGGTACCGTTTTGCAAATAGTCTATGTAAAGGCGTCTCTAATTGCTAATGCTTGCCACAAAGTGGCATTCTCCTTGATCAGGAATCTCGAAGCATTTTAGGCAACTCATTTACATTTGAGAAGCCTCTTTAGCCATAGTTGGCTAGTAATACCCAGCGTGTTGTATGCAGCGATACAAGGATGGGCCTTCCTCTCCACACTACATTTTGTGATATTTGTCCAACATCATGCATGCTTCCTTTGCGCCAATACATCACAATAGGATGCCCTCAGGATTCATGAAGTACAAAATGCCATTAATGAGGAGAAAAGTTTTTAAGGTTGCTAAAGAAGCTGCAATAGGATGTACTAGCTGATCTTTGATGGGGATTTACCAATCATTTGGCATTTCTCCTTCCTCATCTAATAACTGCAGAGCTGTGTACGGAACCAATTTCTTAATGATCTTAATACTTAAACCATCTTCTTCGGCTTGAATAGGAACTTTAGATGCCAAAGTTGCAAGTGCGTCCACATAACGGTTGGTCAATCATTTGGTATGTTCATATCTCACTGAATTGAATTTGTTAACCAAGGATTGCATTGCAGCCTTATAAGGCACTAGTGTTGGTTCTTTGAGAGAAAATTCACCATTGGTTTGTTTGATAATCAGGTTTGAATCACCATGAATGCACAAGTGAGATGCCCCAACACTTTGCGTCGAAATGAGTCCAAGTAGTAGAGCCTCATACTCAGCCTCATTATTGGTGCAATGGAAATCTATCTTAAATGCTAGTGGTATCTCTGGACCTTCAGGGGGTTACCAATACTACCCTAGCTCCTTTCCCGGTACTAGCAAATGAGCCATCAAACTGTAATTGCTATTCTTCACCCAATTTGTCCTCATGGAATCCTCATGAAATTCTGCTAGGATCATATCTGCAGTTTGAGTCTCATTTGCCATAGGAAAATAGGCCAAAAGTTTTGCTAGAGCTTGAGACTTGATAGCCTTAAGTAGCATAACTGTAATATCTAACTCTGATAGGAAAAGTAACCATTTTGCGATTCGTCTAGAAAGTGTCGGCCGTGATAGCAAGTACTTTATCAGGTCAGAGTGAGTGATAAGATTGACTTTATGCACTAAGAAGTAATGACGCAACTTTTGTGTAGTGAATATTAGCGCAAGATAATTCTTCTTGTATGATGAATAATTGAGTTCATTACCTTGGAGGGATCGACTTAAGTAAGATACAGGTCACTCCCTTCCCACAAGTTCTTGTGTAAGTAAAGCACCAATGGACTTGTCAGTGGATGTCAAGTAAAGAATCATTAGTAATCCCTTGACTAACATTGTCATCATCTATGGAGATGTAAGTATATCTTTTACCTTCTAAATGGTCTCCTCTTGTAGTTGCCCCCACTTGAATAGTACTCCTTTCTTCATGAGCTGCTGTAGGGGATAAGAGATCTTAGCTAGTGCTAGGACAAATCGCCCGATATAAGAGACTTTCCCCATGAATGTTTTTAATTCTTTTAAGTTAGTGAGTGAAGGCATAGATCGTATAGCCTGCACCTTTGCTGGATCAACATCGATCCCTTTTCTGTGAACTACAAATCTAAGGAATTTGCCAGATGCTACATTAAAAACGTACTTTAGTGGGTTAATGCGCAGTTTATATAACCGGCACCGCTCAAAAACATTATGTAGGTGTCTTAAGTGATCTAGCGCCTGCCTTGACTTGATAACGATGTCATTCACATAGTCTTTCATGAAGTCATGCATCATGTCATGGAAAACAGCGGTCATTGCTCTTTAGTAAGTAGCTTCTATATTCTTAAGCCTAAAGGGCATGGTTATATAGTAAAACTTCTCGATCGGCGTCCTAAAAGCAATACAATCAGCATCTTCAGTGGCCATTTTAATTTGATTGTAGCTGTCTAAAACCATCCATAAATGAGAACAACTCATGTCTAGCTGCGACATTTATTAACATGTCAATATTTGGCAATGGGAAGTCATCTTTTAGGAAAGCCTTGTTGAGATCACGAAAATCTATACAAACTCGTATTTGGCCATTTTTCTGTCTCACAGGCACGATATTGGCCAACCATGATGGGTGCTCAATTGGCTTGATGAAGCCAGCTTTGAGCAACTTCTCAATCTCTTCTTTGATTTAGACCTCAACTTCTGGGCGAAAAATCCGCTGTCCTTATTTTACTGGCTTAACCTTGGCTGCATTGTTCAATCTATATACCACTGGGGTCTAGTCCTGGCATTTCATCATAAGTCCATGCAAATACAATCTCAATACTTTCGTAGCAACTCTACTAAATGGACCTTTAGCTCTTACAAGAGATGCTTACCAATGAAGATAGGTCTTAGAGACTCCCTCGGTTTTGTTAGATTTAACTCTTCAATTTCATTAACCTATGGCTTAAGTTGATCTTGCATCTTTAGGGGGGCAAGTTGGGTTTCTTGTATTGGTATGGGATCTGAAGAAGATGAACAAGCTTCTTTGAGTCTATCTTCTTCAAATCTTATGGACCATCATAAATAGTACACCCTCCGCCCATCTTCTCTAATGAAACTTTCTATCACCTCGTTCCTCTTTTACTTCTTTTGGCCCCTACGAGAGCCTCACATTCTCTTCTTTTTTGTAGCTTCTCTTGAGTCTCTTCCCAAGTGCATAGTGGTGTGCAGAGGGTGTTGTGATAGCAGTTTCTCCATCTTTAGCATATTCATCAAAGAATGTAGCTTTGGTGAAGTATGTCTCGTTATGCTCAAATGGACTATTTATAGTAGGAATGAATATGTCTTTTCCCTTCCAATGGCCCTTAATGCACGATGCGATGTTGAGGGTATGAGATTGTGATCGTGCAGCCACTTTCTTCCAACCAGTAGGTGGTATGATAACGGCACATCAATCACATGGAACCATGTGGAGCTCTATATAAGGCCCACTTTAAAGCTCACATTAACATACCCTACTGTGTTTGTAGATGTGTCAGTGAAATTATTAACAGTAATAGGTTGTCATACTAGGCATTAGTTGTCTATTCCTATAGCCTTTAGTGTGGACAACGAAATTATGTTTATGGAGGAGCCATTGTCTATGAATGTCCTCTTAATGGAATGCCCACTTAGCATGCTTTCCACATAAAGAGGATGATTGTGATTGGGGTTCTTGATGCACATGTCGCATCGACAAAGAGAATTGCATTCTCATGTGCCTTTGCCATTCTTTGTACAGGTTGCGCTAGACTACACTCCCCATATTTTCTCTCCGCAATTTGGGTAAAGGCAGTTGCTGCTACTAGATGTGCATCCTCGTTAAACCTTACTAAATGAATTTTTTTTTTTGAAGTTAGCCATTTTCATTAGGTCAGCTACTTCAGGCATGCATGTGTCCCCATTATTCCCAATCATAATTTCCTATACATTACATACCTTAGGCGTGCAACATATCTCCTTCTTAAGTACTAAGATTGTGACTAATGGCACTTGTAGTACCCCATTGATTACTAGACATGCATCCTGTTAAACCCTAGTAAGTGAAAAAAATTTATGAAGTTATCCGTTTTCATCAGGGCAGCTACTTCAAGCATGCATGCATCTTCATTATTCCCAATCATAATTTCCTGTATATTACACACTTCGGTGTGCGACATATCTCCTTCTTCAATACTAAGATTGTGACTAATGGCACTTATAGTACCCTGTTGATTATTGTGTGCAAGAAGTGGATTATTACGAACATCATTATTTTCTATGATAAGTTCCCTATTACGGACCTTATCATTGAAAATTTTCCTCAAGTCCAACACTCTTTCGTAGGGTGACCTATGAACCTATGATACTTACAAAACTTAGGATCATTTTTCTCATTTTGTGTTGGAAAATGATCTACTCTTAGGAACTTGATATTCCCATCTCATAACCATTCACCAAACAAACATGTACCTTTCCCATTGAGCATGGGAAAGGGGAGATTGATGTAGATCCTCAAGATGTATCATTCTTTAGCTTCTTGTTGTCCCTAGGGGTCTCAACTTGGGCCAAGCTAATAGGTGTTGCTCGTTTCCCAAACCTCCCATTTTCTCCTCATTGTCTTGTAACAGAATTATTAGTTCTCTTTGCAGTCTCAACTAGTGCAGAAAAGGAACTTAGATTAAGATTTTCTAAGTGGACTGCGTACTTAGTGAACATCCATTGGATGCAAATCTTCACTAGCTCCCTCTCATCACATACGTCTTAGATGTCCAGTGTTCGCTCCCTAAAGCATTCTATATAATCCATCAAGTCATCCCCGAGCTATTGTCGTGTTCTTCCCATATCTATGATCGTAACCCATTCTTAAGTAGAGAAGAATTTCTCCAGGAATAGCTTACACATAGACCCCTATGAATCAGCTGACCCCAAAGGGAGATTGACATACCAAGTGTATGCCTTTTCGGTTAGTGATTTGGAAAATTCTTTGAGCTTTAGGTCATCATCCGCCTATATACCACCAGGGTCTTAATAAACTTGAGTAAATATTCTTTAGTGCTCCCTTTCTTACCATTGAACAGGATGAACTTAGGACTAACATAGTCCTTAAGATACGGCTTTTTAACAATGTGTTAATGGTAGGGGAGTCTTAAATTTGGTACTCCCACAGTTGACTTTACTTATTTTTCTTTTAAGTTTATGTCCAAGTCTTCCTTCATTACAAAGGAAGTCTTTGGGGTAGATACTATGGAAGCAGGTGTAGGAGTAAGTTGACGACTAAATCCACCAAGAGCATTGGGAGGTGGAACATCTAGTTGAGTGGTTTTCTCCTGAGGAATGTTCTCCTCATCTATAGGAGGGTTAACGGGATGAATTGCATGTGATGAAGTTACATGGGCGGTACCTTGTCGCATAACAACGTTGGTGTTTGGTAGAGCCACACGTTGTTGTACAGTAGCCGTAGTAGCTAACCTTATGACAAGTAGAGTAAGCATGGTCATAAGTTGATTTAGATCCCTTGTGTTCTCTTGCATAGCTTGCATCATTTGTGTAGGATTTATGGAAGCCTCAGGCTGTGAATTGCCTTAACAAGTATTCTGCGGCATTTGAGGTAAGTTTTGCTCCATTAGTTCAGTGTTAGGATCTTGTTCTTGATAGATATTGTTAGATGGTACTCTCTTCCTAGGGGGTGCCATTACTCTTCTACCACTTAACTTTGTCCCTAGCAAAGTCATCAAAATGTAGATGGGAGTATCGGTAGAAGTGGTCACGTGCGTATCACGAGGGTACCGCACACATGTGAATTCAGATAAAAGCGATTTAGAGATAGCACGTGATGGGATGACTAGGGGGAGAGAGGTAAGGAGGAGGAATAGGCAATCTCAAGCATCTCGAATGCACAAGTGACAGATAAGGGAGCTAAAGGGACCTCAAGCATCAACCTTACAGTTTTTGGGCAATGGAGATCATTCGTTGCCTGATCTCTTGTTTGATCTTTAAGTGTAGAGAACTCTTGGTGGAACACCGTTTCTCTAATCTCTAGATGACTAAGTATTTATAGACTCTTATGCTCGATGGCATCTGTTAGATCACTTTAGCGATCAATTGTTGAGATGGAGTTTGCTCAATTTAGGGTTATCCTAATGAGCTTGCCATAGGCTAAGACCAGTAGCCTTCCTTATCAGTACATGAGCCTGCCTATGAAAGGTTGGATGTGGATGGACCATTCTAACAATCCCTGTTCTAGCCCACCAAGCCAATTCTCCCTGAGTCATCCCAATAATTAGACTAGACTCATTAGGTCATGTCACCTTGCCTAATGAGTCAAGCCAAATAATTAATGGGCTTAGTCTAATATATTTACATAATATTTTTAACCCTCTACATAACCATAACCCTTGTAGTCTCTAGGAGATTATAAATAGCCAAGTAAGAAACTACCACAATGGTTGCTATAATAAAGGATATACAGTCATTGCATAAGAACTAGATTGTGCTTTGGTGGAAATTTAAAAGGAAAGAGGCTAATACGCTTAAGCTTTGTACATGAGAAAAATGTAGTGGTTTAAGAGTTAAGCTTGCATATTTCAATATTGATTTAGAAGGGCCTATAATAACAACTTCAAATTAAATTTAAAGTCCACTATAATTTTAGAATGAAGTAATACATTTTTTAGTAAACGTGTAGTTGATATTTAGTTATTGAGTTTCAATTCAATTAAGGCATCCTATATTACTAGCTATGAACACGTATGTTTTATCTAAATGCTTTATAATACAAGTATTTTCCAACTAACTCATTTAGGAAAAAAAAAGCAAACTAGGCTTGATTTCAAAATTTGCAAAAAGAAGTTCAATAGCATTACTATTTATATAAAGAAGGATTTGGATTTATCGAGTATGTGTTTAAGGATTTCAATTTGTGCTACTTATACAAAGAAGGACCTGGATTTGTTGAATACACATCTAATGGCATGTATTTATAATGTTCATGTAGAGAAAGATCTAAATTTTTCGAGCATACAATTAAAGATTAAGTTATCATGTCCACATTAGCAAATGGGGTTGATTTCTTGGAACATGGTGGTATAAGTGTATAGGACTACTATAAGAAAGAAGATTGAATATATTGGTAGACATTAGAAGCTCTCTTAACTTCGTAGGTGAAAAATTGGTTAAGAGCTTGAATTGTGAAATGATGGTTCTACTCTTAATTCTTATCACAAAATACTTTGTTTTTAGCCACAAAAGTAAGGCAAATCTTTTGTGACAAAAATTCTCATTTAATGCTTAATTGGATGTGATTTGGCATTCCCTGGCTAGTATAGGTTAGTGACGTCAAGTGAAATTTCCAATAATTGAAGATGTAGTTTGAATTAAGGGATAAGAGCTGCCAATTTTATGGCAACATTAACACGTTATAAAGTGTTAATGGTAACACCTTATCTAAGCTACTTACTTGTTCCACTACTAATCTTTGTTTGCTTAATGTTGGATAGTGAGTATAGAAGATAACCAATAGAGTTTGGGGAGAAAATGGGCACAAAAACTTAAGGGAAGAGTTCATGAATGATTTGAAAACCTAATGCATTACCCTATTGAAATGCCCTAAAACCTAGAGCATCACGGTTCACCACATGCCACTATTACATAGTGATATGTTAAGGCTCTAAATCTCTATACAACCTCTAACTTGTTCACCTCCACAATTTCATTTAGAAAAATATAACTTCAATAACACAAAATGAATGACTCTCAGGTAAGTCAATTCAATCCTTATTATTTAAACTAACAGAGTAATCTCTATATAAAATCCAGAATAACATCTAATTATATATAAAATTTAATCATAGATAAAAGTCTACTAGCTATCTCAATATCCTTAGTTTAATTACTAAAAATTCTAATCACAAATCTTTCGATTTTCATCACTCCTCATCCACATAATAATAGTGTTGCTTTCCATACTCATCTACATAATGTCCTACCAGATTTCCATTCTCATCATAATTTACTTACTCATTGTTCTCACTTGCAACTAAAAAAAATATAGGAAGGGGGATAAGCCTAAGCTTAGTATGTGAATATCGCACCCATATACGCATGTCACACAATATCAGTCTCACAAGCGTATATGCAACGAAAAACTATAACACACTCATTCATTAGATTATGTTCATTATTATTGATCATCATACAACATATGGGTACTCATGACCCCGATATACATATGTATTATATATATATATATAATCCTATTGGGAACTACCATGCAAGCCTTGTCTAACCTTAATCTATCTCATATTATTTTGATACACGGCTCCATTAAAGATAACATGGCATACCAATCATCAAGGTGCCCATTTAAGGAACTGCCACTATGAGCCCTTAGACCAAGCCAAGCACAAGCAACATATATTATTCAATTCATATAACATTTTACAATTTCATTATCTCACATACATTTCATTAAATAACTACCTAACATCATATATAGCAAACAAGGTAAACACAAACCAAGACAAACATTTCTACAAAAGTTTCGTGCCTCTCTAACAAAAGGAAGTAATTATATTCAATTACAAGGAATTACACTTAGTTTGATCCTACAAATAATCTTGGTTTACTTAATTTACTTTGTATTTTAGTCATATAATTCCCTTCCCAAAAGTGTCTTCATGTTTAATTCATATTTTAGAATAAGAATATAATAAATTAGAATCAAATAGAACATGTTCTTGCATAATATGGTTAAGAAAGTAACCATGTAGAGGAGCATGGCCTAGAACACAATCGTGCTAATGGCCATATATCCTTCTATAAGATTTTTAATTCAACACCCATGTACTTGACAGTGCTTGTGGCCGTGTACATTCCTACTTCAATACACCTAGGTACATAGTCGTGCTTGTGGTAATGTATATTTCCTCTTCAACACACCCAAGTACACGGTTGTGTACTTGACCGTGTACCTCACTGGTCATCACAAACCTTAATTTTTCCTTCTCCAATTCGTTCCTAAGCCTAATGTATGTGATTTTAAGCTTAATTGATTGTCGTATTAACTAATTCTAATGTAAATTAGGTTATAAAATACTTACTTGACTTGGATTGCACTTGGAACTCCTGATTCGGTTGATCCCTCGCTTGTCCCAATCCGTCCTTTGACCCAATTCCTATTGTTACAAGGATAATGACATTTAAATCCTACATTCATCATCATAGTAAAGTACATAAACGATCCACACGCTTACTTGTTGGATTTGTCATGTCATTCTCCTCTAGGTTGCCTTAGTTCTCTGTAGGGGCTCTCTCTCTCTCTCTCTCTTTAGGTTTCGAGTTAACAGATGTATAAATGAGGAAAAGAGGAAAACTTATGTTAGTGTAGTTTTTAGTATAACCAGGAAAAAACGAAACTACCCCTATCCTATCATCTTATTTACTAAATTGTCTTTATTATTATATTATATTATATTATTATTTTTATTACATAATTATTAATGTGTGTGTGTGTGTGTGTGTATTCTTCCCCTCTTATAAAAACTTCAGTCTCAAAAGTTGTCTAGAATTGGAAAAAGTTTTGGATGCTTTTTCTTTATTTCTTCTTTTAATTCTCATGTTGCTTCTCGTTCTGATTGATTCGTCCACTATACTTTAACATAGGAAATTATTCTTCTTCTTAGTACTTGCTCTTTTATGTCCACTATTTTATAGGTCTCTCAATAGATGATAAATCCGGTTATACCTTTAAAGGTTCTAAAGCTATTACTTCGTCTGGGTTTGGTACAAATTTTCTTAGCATAGATGCATGAAGCTCATCATTACTCCAATTAGACTTGGCAGTAAAGACCGCCTATAAGTGACTATTCCAATCCTTCCTAAAATCTTAAATAGACTTACATAGCTCGAATTTAACTTATCCTACCGTCCAAATCTGATCACTTCTTTAGTTGGAGGTATTTTTAACAAAACCTTATTCTCGACTTGAAATTCTAAGGGCATCACCATTTATCTGCATAACTCTTTTGGCACTTTAGGTTGACAAAATTCATTGTTTTACCACTTAACCTTATCTACCGCTTCCTATACTATCTATGGCCCTAATATTCGTCTTTCTCCTACTTCATCCCAGTGTAAGGGATATTTGCACTTTCTACCGTACAATGCTTCATATGGAGCCATCTAGATAATAGCTTAGTAACTGTTATTATAAGTGAACTACACTAAAGGTAAGTGATCACTCTAATTACCCCCTTAATCTGATGCGTAAGCTCACAATAGATCTTCCAAAATTTGAATGGTTCTCTCAATTACCTGTCTGTCTAAGAGTGAAATGCAAAGTTAAACTAGAGTTTAATTCCCAAGGCTTATTGTAGACTTTTCCAAAACTTGCTCACAAACCGAGTATGCTTATCAGATGTGATAGTGGCTAGTACCCCATGTAATATGACAAGTTTCTTGATATATAGTTGAAGCTTCTCTACTCTATAGTCTACCTTTATTGGCACAAAATGGGCGAACTTAGTCAATCTGTCTACTATCACTCAAATTGCATCATATTTTTCCTTGGTCCTTAAGAGTGCTATCACAAAATCTATAATTACATTTCCGTTTAGGTATAAGAAGTGGTTGTAACTCATCAGCTAGCCTTTGGTGCTCAATCCTTATTTACTGACATGTTATACATCTAAATACATATCTAGCTATTTCTTGCTTCATATTTTTCCACCAATAATTATTCTTTAAGTCTATAAATTTTGGTGCTTGCTCGGTGTAATGTATATCTTGAGTAGTAAGCTTCTTTCATGATCTCCTTCTTTAACCCCATATTATCCAGAACATACTATCTTGTACCATAATTAATTACCCCTTTAGCATCTATATTAACTCAATGGCTTTACCCTATTTTATTTTATATTTGATCTTCTAAATTCTAGGATCTCCAATTTGTGCAGTCTTGATTCAATCAATAATACAGGGTTGAATATTAAGTGTAGCTAACTTGTTTTCTACTTTTTGTGTCACCATCTCTAATTCAAGCTTACAATGTCTTCTAATATCTATCTCTAAGATGCAGCTAGTGCTGTTATGTTCATTTGTTTCTTCCATCTCAAAGCATCAATAGCTACATTTGCTTTTCTAAGGTGATAATGGATCTTTATAACATAATTGTTCATCAATTTTAGCTACCTCCTTTACCTCATATTCAAGTCTTTCTATGTAGATAGATATTTCAAGCTTTTATGATGTGTAAATATTTTACACTTCCCACCATAAAGATAATGTCTCCATAATTCCAGCACCAAGATCACAACCACTAACTTTAGGTCATGGGGGGTAATTCTTCTCATATGGTTTTAACTAGCGAGAGGCATATGTAATAGCTCTCTCATTCTGTATAAGTACACATCTCAAACCTAGAATTGATGCATTACTGAACACTTCAGATTCTTTCCCTATCTTTGCTAGGGCTAATCACTAACCTCTTCTTCAGTTTTGTGAAACTATTTTCACAATCTTCATTCCATACAAACTTGGTTGCCATCTTTGTCAGTTGTGTTAAGGGAGTTGCTAGCTGAGAGAACCTTTCCACAAAGCATCTGTAATACCCAACTAATCCTAAAAAACTCTTGAACTTTATCACAGTTCTCAGTCTTAGCCAATCACTTACTGCCTTAATTTTTTAAGATCTACTGATATGCCATCTTTATTCACTATGTGCCCTAAGAAAGATACTTATTCTAACTAAAATTCACATTTGCTAAATTAAGCATACAACTTCTCTTCCCTTATTCTTTCTAGTACTATTTTGAGATGTGCTTCATGTTCTTCTTTGCTCTTGGAGTAGATGAGAATATCATCTATAAATATTACTACAAATTGTTCTAAGCAATCTCCAAGCACTCTATTCATTAGGTCCATGAAAGCTATTGGAGCATTTATTAATCTAAAAGGCATCACTAGAAACTTACAATACCCATATCGAGTCCGTAAAGGTAGTCTTGTGTATGTCATTCTCCTTAATCCACAACTGGTGGTACCCTAACCTCAAGTCAATTTTAGAGAAAACTTGAGCTCCCTATAATTGATCAAATAGGTCATCAATCCTAGGGAAGGGGTATTTGTTCTTGATTGTGACTTGGTTTAGTTCCCTATAATCTATACATAGCCTCATACTCCCATCCTTTCTCTTGACAAACAATACTAGAGTACCCCATGGTGAGACACTTGATATGATAAATCCACTGCCTTACAACTCTTGAAGTTGAGTCTTCAGTTCAAACAACTCAGTAGGTGTCATTCTATAAGGTGCTTTAGATATTAGTGCTATTCCGAATATCAAATTAATGTAGAATTCTATCTTTTTTCTTGGAAGTAGGCCTAGCAAATTCTTTCGAAAGACACCTGCATATTCATTCACTACATACACATCTTCCTATTTCTATTGACAAAGGTGATAGTCTCCCTTTATTTCACAACTCATATGTAAGAAGAGTTGCAAGCCTTTATGAGTTTAACTTGAATACAATTTTCTCTTCATTAGGGAAGTTAAAATGAACCACCAGATTGAGACAATTTATAGTGACATAGTACTTAGACAACTAATTCACTCCTAAAATTAAATCAGATTCTATCATCTTTAATATAAATAACTTTGTTGGCTTTTCTTGCCTTATATTACAATTTCTACATCTTTACACATCTCATCTAGCTTACCCCCCCTCTAAAAGGAGTATTTACAATCATAGCATCATTCAAAAACACTGGTTTCAACCTACATACGTTCATAAAAATAGGTGATATGCAAGAATGCGTTGCACTCGTGTTAAATAATACATAGATAATGTTTGAGTTTATAATCGATGAACCTACAATGGTATCTTGATCTGTGGCATCTTACTACTACTGTTGTTGTAATGTAAACACTTTGCCAAGTGCCCTCTATCTTGGTCCAACGTGTTGAGGTTTGCCCATTGATCCACTAGGTATAGGTCTTACTAGCTATTGTGCTTGTTGAGCTGCAATCGTCTATTTTTGTGAAGCACCATATTCAAATAATATGTGTCCTCTCTACTTACAAGTATGGTAGAAAGTTTGAGGGAGGATTCTTTATGTACAATTCCTATTAGTGTGTCCTATCTTACTATAGGAGAAACATGCCCCTTCAAGGTAAACACATTACTAGCAAATCATGGGGTCCCAAACACCTAAGACATCTCCTACCTAATCCTACCTATGTGGTGGAGGTAATGCTAGAGGTGCTGGCCTAATCTAGAGAGTTTAGGCACATAAGCCAAAAATCTAGCTTGATACATAGTTGACCTCTTTCCTTTGTCTACATAAGGTATAATTGAGGTAAGCCTTTTCCCTAAAAGTATTCCTGATCTGCGGGATAGTTATCCTTTTGTTTTCTTCCTACTTTACTCTAGGTATTTTACCTTGTCATCTATCTCTACATAAGTAGTTAACTGAAAAACCCCCACTCTGTGCTGGAGAGTAGGCTTAAAGCTTCTCACAACCTTCTTACTCTTGAGGCATCATCTATTCTCACTTATTCTGTAGGAATTTGATCAAGCGGTTTACCTCCATTTCATAAGCTTCCATAGATCTGCTGCTCTATTGGCAAGTTATAATACTCAACCTCCATTTTATCTTTTATGTTGTTGGGAAAGTACTTTTCATAAAAAAGCTCGTTAAACCTCTACCACTGAATCAGAGCTCTATTAACCTGGACATACTAGTCCACTAATCAGCAATTGATCCTTTAACATATAAACAACAATATAAACAGCAAGCCTAACCTTCCTGCCTTTAGGCACCATAAAGGCTTCAAAAGTTTTCTTAGTCTCATTAATCTAATGCTCAACCTTTATTGGTCATCAACCTTTAGATGAAACTCCCTAGCCAACCTAACAAACTTATCTAGACTATATGGTTCCTCTACAGGCTTGATAAGTTTCATGGCCTACTATTGCTACTATGCCAACATTCTCACTAGAGCATTAACAGTCTCAAGCAATTAGGTAGTTGTGACAATTAGTCTACTCTAGGACTCTTATTAAGATGGTTTTTAAGGGTTCCTTTCCTTCGGTACATCTCTACCCTACCTAGCACAAGATAAGCCCTAAACAATGTTTCTTCTAAAAGCAGTCTATTAGAAATGAGACAACAAAATGATTCCAAGTTAAGTTAGTAGGGGAAGTAGTGATAGTATACATCTAAGTATACTTAAACCTACACATTTATACATACATAGACATAAATAACAAGAATTTAAAGAAAAGTATAATTATATAAAATAATTAAAACACAATAGAATATATAACCAACAATCATCCCATAATTTACCCACTCTCTTCATTTCTCATTATTCTACAAAACAAGTACTTAATTTTCTAATGATTCGCTTACTTTCTATTGATTAAAACCTATACTTATGATTCATCACTTAACTCTAAGAATCATCAACTTAGTATCTATTGATCATAACCAAAATTTTATGATCATTATATGTAAACTCTGATATTGCTTAAGTTGTAACGCCCAAAAACCTAAAACATCACAACTCACCATGTGTCATTATTACATAGTGACATGCTAAGGCTATAAATCTCCATACAACCTCCCACTTGTTCATCTCCATAATTTCATTCATAAAAATATAACTTCAATAACACAAAAGAATGACTCTCAAGTGATTTAGTTCAATCCTTATTATTTAAACCAACAAAGTAATCTCCATATAAAATCCAGAATAACATCTAATCATGTATACAATTTAATCATAAATAAAAATCTACTAGTTATCTTAATATGCTCAGTTCAATTACTAAAAATTCTAATCACAAATCTTCCAATTTCCATCATTCCTCATCTACATAATAATGGTGCTCCTTTCCAAACTCATCTACGTAATGTCCCACCAAATTTCCATTCTCATCATAATTTATTTGTTCGTCGTTCTGACTTGCAACTAAAAAAAAAAAATAGTAAAGGGGTGAGCCTAAGCTTAGTATGTGAATACCACACCTATATACGCATGTTACACAATATCAATCTCATGGGCATATATGCAACAAAAATCTATAACATACTCATTCATCATATTATGTTCCTTATCATTGACCATCATATAATATAGGGGGACTCATGACCCCGGTACACATACTATATATATATAATCCTATTAGAAACTATCAGTATGGCCCCATCTAATCTTAATCTACATCAGATTATTTTGATACATGGCTTCATTGTAAGCCCATGTACACGGCCGTGCTTATGGCCATGTACATTCCCTCTTCAATATGCTTAGGTATACAACCGTATACTTGATCGTGTACCTCACTATTCATCATGAACCCTAATTTTTCCTTCTCCAATTCATACCTAAACCTAATGTATGTGATTCTAAGCCTAATTGATTATTGTAGTCACTAATGCTAATGTAAATTGGGTACTAAAATACTTACTTGACTTAAATTGCACTTGGAACTCCTAATTTGGTTAATCCCTCACTTGCTCCAATTTGTTCTTTGACCCAATTCCTATTTGTTACAAGAATAATGACATTTTAGATCCTACATTCATCATCATAGCTAAGTACATAAATGATCTACACGCTTACCTATTGAATTCATTGCGTCATTCTCCTCTAGGTTGCCTTATTTTTTTGTAGTGGCTCTCTCTCTCTCTCTCTTTAGGTTTCGGATTAATAGATGTGCAAACGAGGAAAAGAGGAAAACCCTAAGTTAGTGTAGTTTTTATAGTCTAGACAATATGACTTGGTCATAATTATCACTCCTTACTTGTTCCACCTGTTGGATAGTGAGTGTAGAAGATAGCAAACATAGAGAAGAACAAAGACTTAATGAAAAAAGTTTATGACTTATTTAAAGAACCTAATGTGTTACCTAATATTGTGAGCAAACCATAGGATTTATTTGCAAGAGCAAGCTAATCCCAATAACCCAAGGTTGTGTAGGCACTTAGTTGCATAAAAGACAATTTTAAAGGAACAATTAAGGAAATGTTGAGACAACGGATCATTTGACCTAGTTGTAATAGTTATAATCTTAGCCATTCTTTAGTCATAAAAGTTCGTTATGCACACCACTCTATAATCGTAGCTGCCTTCTTAATTGGAAAGCGCTTAATAGCTAAACTATTTTAAAACATGTGAATCATTGGAAACTTTAAATAGTGGTGGAATTATTATTTCGAAGTTAAAGCAAAATATATTTGTACCATTTTATTGTCCAGTTAAAAATGACCGAGTAATCGTGGATGCTCAACGATGCAACATGCGTATCATTTTAGCTTGCCTTTTGTGTAGCATAACTATGAAATTGGCATTTCAACGATCAAGCACATACATCACATATACATACATCAATATACTTACAAGTACAATTAAGTATGATGAATTATCATCTTGATAGCACTTATGATTGTACTTTTCATTGTGAAAAATAATATGCCAACTTGCATTTTTGCTATTCCATCATCGTAGATATATCCTGGTCTCCTAGTAATTCTGTAGAGACATGATAAATCCTAATATAGTTAGCTATATTAACCTTATTTTCCCTAATATATTATAGTGTTTAAGTCTTATTTTGGAATTTATTATTGTCTTAAAGTAAATAATGTACATATATATATATATACTATTTAAGTGGGAGGGCTTGATTTTGGTTGAGAATTGAAGAGAAGAAATGTTAAAATCATTTTGCTTCTTCCTCGCCCACTTCGAAATTCATCCTAACTTTTAGTATGTGACTCCAAAATTTAGTGTTACGAATAATAGTTACTATTAATACTTTTTTCTAGGCCAAATCTCCTCTCTAATGTCACTTCATTTTTCTCTCATTTTCTATACCAAATTGCATATGTGTTTATAGACTTTTTGCTTTTTGTTTTAAGTACATTAAAGCATTATGGAGTTGTTCATTATCATTTAAAGAAAAAAAGGTACTCTTTACTCGCTCACATTTCTATATTATATAGTTCTTGCATTTCTATTTCAATTTTACTTTACATACTATGTACTTTGGAGTAATTTAATACTTTTATCACGTCCATAACATTTTTGCAAGAATCCAATTAACCACTTGTAAGTAATTGTTAAATTAATGTAGGGAATTGAAGTTTTTTTTTTCTTTTTTATATGTATTTTATGAGATTGCAAGTAGTATTATTTTTAATTTATTATCCTATTTTAGCATTTATTTTTGAATTCCTTTTGCTTACATCTATTTCTCTTCTTCCAATCGTGAATACATTTGTTTTCTATCTATATTATATTGATTAGTGCATTTTTATCTTATATTTTCATGATTGTTTTGTTTCCATCATCAAAGGTATCGAATTTCTATCTCTTTCTAGATTTCAATATATCGTAGTCACTTTCTAGATTAACCAAACTCAAGCTAATTTTTATATTTTTTATACTTCTAGCATGAAAAAATTTCTACTTTTCTATTGAAGGCTTTTTTGAGATGTACAATCTAAACTAATAAAGTAGATACTCACTTTTGATATGAAATAAATAAAGTTATAATTGTTATGATTCTTAATATAGTTCTATTCTTTCAATGATCCATATCATTTTTCCTTTTATGAATATGGTCATCTATATATATATATATATATATTGGCTTTTTTAGGCATATGTAAAAATGAAGTGTAGTAGTTAGAAATTTATATAATTTTATTTCTTATACAAATTTACTCTTTTCATTTCTTTTTTTTTTTAGCTATTTTTAAGGAAACCATGATATGCACACTCATTGCAAATGCATATTTCTATGTAATGCATTCATTGTGAAGTCAATCATCAAAGTTTCAATGGATTTTCTATTTGCTTCTTGTAAGTAGGTTTTTAATTTGCAAATATTTGGGAAGTGAACTGTTTCACTATCAACTTTTGTCCTAACCATGAACTTGAAACAATAAATAACTATTAAGATGACAAATAATAATAATAAAAGAAGTTGTTTTGGAATGTGTATGCATTCATAAGATAAATTGATTTTGTTTTGAAATAATAGTAAGAGCCAAGAGGAAAACTATATGAGTTGTTGTCACATTCAATCTCGTTTTGACTCTTCTTTAATTATATATTTTACTGATAGAAGTTACCATATATACGTATTTAAAAATAAAGATGCATGTTTTAAGATTAAATGTTAAGTTTGAAAATTCAAACTAAAATCTTACTCTTTATTGGTCATCTTCTTTTTTACAATTGAATTATTAAATTATAAAAGATTTATCTTTTTTCTAGATTCAATGAACTTATGACTTAAGGATGGTGGTATGGGAGGGTCGCAAAGATTATACCACTCCAAATTTTGCACCCATTACACATGGAATTTTAGTGAAAATATAGATAAGGATTTTGTGTCAATTTTTGATTACATTTTCCATGTGAAACATGAATCAACCACAAAGTTGACATAATTTTTGATGTAATCTTGGATTAACCTTTTTTTTTTATCTATCTCTTTACTAGATTATCTAACTAGAATTGCATGTTCACTCATTATCTTTATTATTTTCTTATTTTATTTCCTTAATGTTGTAAGGATATTTCAAATGATGAGGCAAGACTCATTTTGCCATTAATTATTAATTTTGTAAAATTGTAGTAGAATTTTAAAGCCAATATAGGCCATTGCTTCATGTAATTATGAGCATATGGGCAATTAAAATATTATCCAAGATCTTAGATTTTGTAGGCTTGGTTGATTATATAACTTCATGTTTCATTAATGTAATTTTATTTATATTTATTATCAATGATTTTAGTTGACTCATATCATTGGCATGTGCTAATGAATATGATTATATTTTAAACCTCTTTTAATCATTTGTCATGTCACTAAATTGATGGGATAATATAACTCCAAGAAAAGTAAAATTTTAAGTTTTTATCATCATGTTATGCAAATTTTTAGAAAATTGTTGGAAATTACAAAGAAATATTTCATTTTTGTTTAATTATTTTGTAGGAATTGTAGAAAGGAAATTTAAAGAAATGAAATCGAACTACCCTTCATGCTATTTATTCACTTCTTTTTTCTTTCTCCCTTTTTCTTTGTTTGATTATTTTGTAGGTATTGTAGAAAGGAAATTTAAAGAAATGAAATCGAACTACCTTTCATGCTATTTATTCACTTCTTTTTTCTTTCTTCTTTTTCTTTTTTCCATTTTCCATTTCTTTATAACCAGCTTTAAGTCCAATTAGTATCAATTTTAGTAGTTTAACTTTTATTCATCATACTCTTATCATTTTTAATAACAATATGACATAATTTTTTTTTTTTTACGCTCACAACATGAGAGTATTGTTCACTAGTGTATGTATGTATGTATGTATGTATGTATGTATGTATGTATGTATGTATGTATGTATGTATGTATGTATATGTATATGGATAGATGGATAAAGATTTATAAGTATAATATATATTAATTTATTACATATACATATAGGTATTGTATATATATGCTACCATTACTCATTGTCTCAATGCACATAACCATATTGTATTATATTGACGGGTGTTCATTATTTGCTTTTGTTCGAATCGCTTTTAAAAATATCTTATTTGAGTTGATAATACTAATAGTTAAAGAAGCTTTCAACCAAATATTAATGTTCAAGTTGAGGAGCATTACTCAAGAATGTGAACCATATAACATTATATCATGGTGCCATTACATCTTGAATGAAAGTAAAGTCACACTAGTTTGTCATAAGATAAAAAAATAAAGGTAAAAGAAAAAAAAAAGTGGATTGCAAAGATTGATAATGGAATGAAAATTGACAAAAAAAGAAAGAAATGGTAAATAGTGCTAAATAGAAATGTTAATAGAGTTTAAAACTAACAAATCGCACTTAATTTTTATTTTTTAATAAAAAGTGATTTGGTTTAAGTTCAAGTAGTTCGATTTGGTTTGATCAATAAATGGAACCATAAACCATTTGGAACTTCTCTAGACTAAATCATGAACTAAATTGAAATATAGAAAGAACCACATTTTGCATGATAGAGCGATCCCCCCTCCTTATTGGAGGCATGAAATGTATTATGCAGTCTTGGTATTAAAGTTGGACAAAAAAAAAAAAAAACAATCGAATCGCAAATTAGACTAGATCAAATCAAATTAAAAATTAGAAACTAAATGGAAGTGTTTCAAATGGAAACAACTTGTGAGAAGTAAATAAAAAAAGAAAAAGGAAAATAGCGATAAAAAATTAGAAAATTTATTACTAAAAAAATATGATTTCATGTTACTCATTCAATTCACCTTCTTATTTGGTTTTTATCAAGTAACTTAATATTTTTTATTTTGTATTTTTTTATTGATTGATATAGATACCATAATTACTTTAAGAAAAACAATAAAATTTTCTTAAATATATCAAATAGACATTGAAGATAATGAGTGATATCAAAATAATGATAAAAATTAAATTTTTTTGAGGTTAAATATAATTTTTCATGACTTATTAACTTATATATAAAAAAAATTAATCATACGCATAAAGATGATTCAAATCATGAATTGAACCGAATTAAACCTTTTTTTAAATTAAAAAAAATTATAAATTGAATTGTATGATTATGTTGGATGTAGAAAAAAAAAATCGTAATATACGATTTGATTTGGATCGGAGGACAAATCATACTAAATTGAGCCGTACCCATCCTGGTTCCATTAAGCATTTTGTAATTTCGTTGGGTTCAAAGAATAATAGTATGCTACCATCTTCTTTATATATGTCTAACTTGCTTTTGAATTTATTTCTAGGTTAGTTGAAATAAAGCCAAGCATGATAAATCGAAGCTTTTCACGTGGTTTGTTTTATAAATGTTTGGTTTATTTATAGTTGCTTTGAAAGTCCTTAAAACGAAATCAAAATGAAACATTTCTACCTTCAATGTAAGATTTCCATTTTAGCAATTTCTGGTCATTTTTGTATTCGTAAGCACCAAAAATGCCCCAGTGGGATTTAAATCCTAGATTTTATGAAAATTGTTAAAAGGGTTCTTAAATCTTGCACATTAGGGTCAATGTTGAGTTTACTTTCTTTTTTATTTACTTTTGCTATTATCAAAAATACTTTTTATCTTAATATTTCTAACATATGATTTTTTTTTTAGTCAGAATCCTCATTTGATGATTCTCATTACCATTTAAGTTAAAAATGGTGAAAAAAAAAAAGACAAAGTCTAATATTTTAAATTTTTGATTCTGTCTAACACTTAATCCATTTTATCCAAAATCATTTGTAATAAATCTCCCTTTCTACTTGAAGGATAATTAGAGAAATATGTATGCATAATGTGAATCTAAAACCAATATCAAAGATATAAAATACAATAATATTATTTTATGGCGTTTATCACAAAAGGAAAAGAAAGAAAAAACACCTAAACACATAATTTGCACCATAAATTTAGGAACTAACTATTTTAATTATGCTAACTACTCTTTACCAATTGCCACTATTTTATATATATTTATAAATGCAGTTTTCTAATTTATGTAATCTAGGTAAAATTTGCTTACGTAGATGAGTCATGTTAGCAAGTAACTATATACAATTGATGAAATTCTATTGAGATACATTGGACTCTAACATCTGTGCTTTTAAATATTAGTATCTTGAGTATCTTTCTATTGCATCTATCCACCAAGAAAATGCAATTAAATATGATTTAGTACACACTAAGGTATCCAAGAATACATAGCAAGCAATATTCTCAACTAAGGTAATTTATTTATGTAATTGATTTGACGGCGAAGATATGAGTAATAACTTTAAGAAATAAGGATGTAGACTTGAAGGGTGTTTTGGTTCTTCTGGGTTTGAGCAGTATAAGGTAAGTAAATAAATGATAAATAATAAATGGGATTGTTTTAGGCTTTAATAATACATTTATATTTAATAATAATTTTCAATTTTTAGATAAATCTTGATTTCTTCAGGACCGGAAGTTATAAAAATTTTATTAGCTGATAAAAAATTTATTTCACGTCAAAATCAAAATTAAAAGGAAAAAAAAAAGAAAAAGAAAAGAGAAAACCTTGTAAGGACCGAAGCTTATTCTAGAATACTAAGAAATGGACTAGGGATCTACTACCCAAACTCCCATTTTCTTAACACAATCCACCCAACACAAATACGCACCGTTTTGGCCAAACCGCGTCAACTACGTCACCACTCTCGTATGCACTCCACTAGAAGCTGAAATTCAACACCCATCTTCCTTGCAATTATTTGATCTCCAACGCTTAAAAAAAAAAATCAATTCTTTGACAAATCGACACGCAATTTGACTTTTTAAATCTATTTCCTGGAATTTACCTGTATTTTACTGGTTACCCTTACAGCTCCTTTATATAACAGCACAAACTCCATGTACTCTCTCTCTCTCATCCTTGTTTAGTCCTTCATATTTTTCATCTTAAATTTTCTCATTTTTACACTTATAGGCCATAGCTTAAAAGGCTCTTACTGAATACCCAGATAGTGCTTTTCTTCAAAAGTTTAAGTCTTTCAGCGAAATCATCCTGCAAAATTTCATTGGAAATGGAGAACCAGCAATCTTTCTGGCAATTCAGTGACCAGTTGAGACTTCAAAGCTCCAACTTTGCTAACCTCTCCCTTAATGATTCAATTTGGAGCAACAACTACGTCCCGAAAAGACAAGATGAGAGGACGAATTTCGATGTCAACCATGAGGTCAACCCATGGAATTCCAAAGTGTCAAACTTTAATGCAAAACCCAGTTTCTCAAATGATTTTTCCAATGATTTCAATGGGTTCAACTATGGTTGGAAGATCGGATCGGCTGGATCCGGGTCGGATCTGAACGGTTTCGACGATGGGTGGAAGAAGATGGGTCCAAATGGGTCGGCTTTTGGTGCTGGGCTGCAGAAGAATATGAACAACATGAGCCTTAATGAAGGATTTAACAAGGGCAGTTTTGGGTTTTCGAAGAACCTGAATGGATTGTATAATAACAATAATAATAATAATGATGGGAATTTTGGGGTGGGTTTGAAGAACAAGATTGAGGATTTTAGTGGAGGAAAAATTGGGAAGAAGAATGGGTATGGGTATAAGAAGAACAATGGGGGTGAATTTAACAATGTTGAAGAGAAGGAGGGTAGAACTGGAAACGACAAGAAGTTTAAGACACTCCCACCATCTGAGTCCCTGCCTAGGAATGAACCTGTCGGTGGTTATATTTTTGTTTGCAACAACGATACCATGCAGGAGAATCTCCAGAGACAGCTTTTTGGTATGCTTTCATTTTCTTCATTTCTTTGTTTTGTTTCTGGTGTTAATTTTTGGTCTTTATTTTTGATTGCTGGTTTTAATTTGTATAAGTTTTTTAGTAGGGTTTTTGATCATATGTACATGGGATTTATTTATTTTTACTTTTTTGGGTGCAATTAACTGACCTGATTTGGGTTTGTTGATATTACTACTTTAATATTTGGCTTTTTTTCTCCCTCAAAAAAAAAAAAAAGATCAAGATGAATCGTGCCCTTCTTATGGAGTAGACAGTTGATAGCGAGATTTCCGTTGTAAAAGAGATGTGGCTACTTTGTTGCTAATTTTGTTCCTAGGTGATTAATTCTTATCTTGCTTGTTAAAAACAGGGGTTATCTTCATCTAAATATCAATAAATGCTAAGTCACAATTTATTTATGGTAACTTTCCATTTTTCATTCTTTTTGACTGGTTGATTGCCCAATTTTTTTGACTTTCTACCACTATTTCTATCTTATAATTTGTTTTTCCATGAACAGAAATTGATAAGTAACCTCCACGATTGAACAAGAGAAAATGTGGACCGTACCCTTGTCAAATGTTTCATTTTTCCTTGGATCGAATCAATTATAGTCATAGAAACTCATATTATTAATTCAGGAATTCAATTAGTTGATGATGATTGTTGACTTTTGTTAAGTTGTTTTCTGAACTCTCTTGCTCCATTTTTAACAGGTCTCCCTCCACGTTACAGAGACTCGGTCAGGCAGATAACTCCAGGACTGCCTCTCTTCCTCTACAACTACTCCACCCACCAACTCCATGGAATTTTTGAGGTTGGTGTGCTTTTGCTTTCACTTTTGGCCCAGTCCTTTTTACTATCAGACTTGCCGTCACTTACGGGTTAAGAATACACAGCTACAATTATCTAGACCGAAGATTGAAAAAGCCTTGGCCTAGTGAAGTAAAGCCTATTCATGACGTTGCAAATCTCGAAAAAATACTAGTGTAGATCCTGTCAATATAGACCAGGGAAGTGTATTTGCCCTGATGCGTACAAAGCATGGGTCTATACGATCATTTTCCGTAGATCAGTCTAGGTCTTGGGTTGAAAGATCTAACACCGTAGAGGAAAAACGAAAAGAATATTATTAGAGTAAAGCTGTGTTTTTGTTCTTGTGATAAACTTTTAACTGATCATTGTTGTTGTATTATATAATTCAGGCTGCAAGTTTTGGAGGCAGTAACATGGATCCAACAGCCTGGGAGGATAAAAAATGCCCTGGAGAATCTCGCTTCCCTGCTCAGGTTCGAGTTATCACCAGGAAGGTCTGTGAGCCTTTAGAAGAGGATGCATTCAGGCCAATCCTTCACCATTATGATGGACCAAAGTTCCGCCTTGAGCTGAGCGTGCCTGAGGTGTGTATCGAATTCGATCATGATAAATAACGCTTTAACATGTGTATATTTTCATTGCTCTTTCGAACTTTTCCTGGTATTTCAATTTGCTTGACACCATCTAATTCATGTTTTCTGAATTTTGATTGATGTTTTCAGGCATTGTCTCTGCTGGATATATTTGCTGACCAAGACTCGAACATCACTGGCATACTAGAAGATTTTGATCAAAACTACTGAAAGAGAAGAAACTCGAGCTCTGATCAGGCTCCAATAATTTTAACGAAAGTTGAAAAGTGATATAATACAGTAAATTAGAAAAAGAAAAAGAGAGATTCGAGGATATATAGCTGTTGTAATGTAATGTGTGTAATTTCAATTAACTCCTGATATGTTGTTAAGTGTGTCCTTCTTGTTGGCAATACACATGAATAAGCATAAGATCAGATATTATGTAATTCTGGTGGTAACTTAGAAAGTACCTCGAGGGTTTTGAGCCCTAATCTAGAGGATATGAAATCGTGAAGCTTTCTTTCTGTCTTTTTATCTTTTGGTTGGTTGCCTATTTGCATGTCAGCCAGAGATTATCAGCACAGGACCAGCTGCCCAAGTGGCTAGCTTAGCATGTGGAACGAGAGATATTAGGTGGAACCGGTGGCGTCTATTGTTGAATGCATCTTTCATTAACTTATTAATATATATGATTTGGAAATCGTATAAAATAATGAGAAGTTCGCTTGATCTTCACATCTGCAAATCTAGAAGGAGCCTCTCCATTTATATAATGACTAGTAATTTATATCCACATGAAAAGGGATTCTTAAAAACAAATCTTGAAGTAGAAGATTGAAATAAAAAATTTCGATCTTAACTCGCATAAGAAAAGCAGTTAAGAAGATTACTTGCGAGACATATACAATTTCGAGGTAAATAAAGTCTTTATACACTAAATTATGATATTTGTGGGTATTCTTAACGTTATATAGTTGATAGAATATTGCCATATTGATTGAATTAATATGTGTTGAAGGTATTAGTAACAAAAATTGAAAAATCGCTAAATAAAATATTAAAACGTCTGGTTTACGACTTCCTATCATGCTTCAGGAACAAAAAGACAGAATTTGCAATTAATATTTGAATTCTCAAAATCTGAAGAAACGTTTTATGGAGAAGTCTTAATTCTATTTTCAGATGGCTTGTAAACAATGTGATTTGCGCAATTAATGCCTAAACTCGTACTATTTCTCCTCATTTTTTATTTGTAACGTTATTTTCTTTAAAAACACCATTCTGTTTCAGTTTTCTTTCACATTTAAATATTCTTACAAATACATATCAAAATTTACAAGTAAATATGATTTGGGGGGAAATCGTGCGAATTCCATTGTTTTGAGGCCAAAATCCTCTCGTACGACCTTGTTAAGCATTAGAGGCCAAATAGCTATCGTTTCATCATCAAGTTGTGGCTGTAATTCTACTTTTATAAAGGATAGTGACACAAACCAACCATTAATACATACCCTAAACGCATTTGTTAAGATGAAAAACTGAAAAAAAAAAAAAAAAACCCCTTTTTTACACTTGTAAATCAATATTAGAAAATTTCAAACAGCATTCCTTTTAGACTTTAATAAGTACATGATGGGCATCCATTCACGTGATGTTGAAAGAAATAACAAAAACCGCTATGAAGATGATTCGGAGCAATTATAATTTGTGAAGTACTTAATCAAAATTAAAACCGTAGATCACATGAAAGGAAAGAATCCAAATTCTTGGGTAGGTAACCGAACGATCTTAAATGGCTTGCACGTATTTGAAGTATGTGTCGTGGCTAATGCAAGCCGTTTTTTCTTATTAGTTTCTTTTACAGTAGTCTTCACGTTCGGATTGATTTTTGGCAGGAGAGAAGCCAACATAGCATTCCAGTCTTTCACGGGAAACGTCGAGGTGGCCTACCTAAGATTAATAAGGATTTGGTTAGAAGATACGCAACCTTTTCCAAAAGTCATTTTCTAGGTGTCTAACCGATGAGCTTATTATCGGCCATAAGGTGGGAAGGAACTTGTGAATAATATTCCATCTACATGAGCTGACCAGGAATTTTCAACTAGAGATTGTTTCCAAGTTTTTGACATGTTCAATAGTGCTTAGGCTTTCCAACAAGAATAGGTAATTGCTAATTTGTATCTATTTGGAGTGTGTTATTTATTTATTGATTTATATTTTAAGAAAGCATAAATTCATTCCAATTAAAATAAGATTTAGATCAACTATATATATAAAGTACAAGCTACAAAAAAGTCAATTAAAGAGATGGGAATTTAGATACCGGTCCAAAATAGATATATATTAATCCCATAAAACAGATGGAATTCACAAAAGGGGGGGGAAAAAAAGAAGTGAAATGCTAAGAAAGAATCCTAGGTGATTGAAATCCTTTATTCAATCCTCAACTTCCCTTGACCCACCGTGCAATGTTTAGCTCCAAGCAATAAATGGGTGATCTAGGGAGACAACAACAGAAAGAAGCACAAGAGGTCCCGAAAGTCTTCGAGGACAAAAAGAGAGAAAAAAAAAAAGAAGGGAAGGGCAATGCAGGGAAAGAAAAGAAAAGTGGAAAGGTGAGTCTAAGGAGCAGCGAGTCTCTATGAGATGGGAGGAGCATCCAATGGCTTGGCTCTTCTTCTTGTCTTGTGCTTGATTGATTGAAAAGAAATTATCATTCTTTATAAAAAAAATATATTATAAAAAATATCTATTTTATATAATATGAAATAGAAAAGGAATTCTGATTCCTTTTTCTTAGTAGAAAAATAGCAAAAGATTTATCTCAAATAAATCAATTGAAGAGTAGTCCTAGACAAAATTTCAAAAAAAAAAAAAAAAGGGAACGTAGATTCCCCGGGATAGACGTTCAAGCCAATTGTTTCTATGACAATAAGGGTATATTGGAGGGACTTTAAAATCATTCAACACGAAGGGTGTAAAAAACTAGTGAATATTCCACTTGGTGTCCATTTTCCGCTGTCGGCAACCATGTTGTGACAGACGAAGGATTAGATGTGCTTTATGTCTGACGTCCCTTACTGAACTGTAGTTGATGGTGTTATCTACATAACGGTTTGTACTCACCTAAACATAGTACAAGCAATCAGTGTAGTAAACCAATAAATTTGTTTCCAGGAAATTGTCATTTGCTAGCAAGTGATGTGAATATTGCATTCTTTGAAAGGCAATTTTAGAGTTTTCTTGGAGTTTAATATGAGCTTATTGGTCATGTAGACTCGCATTTGTAAGGAATTGGGATCGTATGTGATCTCTCATGCTTATGTTATCATTATAGGCATTATACTATCGATCAGAAAGCTTCTTTACAGCTGACTCTTGCATTATTTATTACAAATGCCAAGTCTTCAAGAATCAATAAATTAGTGGAAGAAATTATTTGGTTTTAGGCACTCAATGATGAACTCATAGAAGGTCATGGTGATACTATTATTTACTAACATAGTCAGAGTGTTTTCGCATTTGACAAAGAATCTTATGCATCATTAAAATCGAAAGACAATAAGGTCAGATTTCACTTCATTTATGGTGTTGCCAATCGTGAGGTTTGGTTTGGGTGTAGAAGATTAGCATTCAGGACAATCTGGCAAATGTGTTGAGAAAGAATTCACTTGTGGGTAAGTCTAAGAAATTCTTGAATCTGGTGAGTGTTGTGTAGAGATCGACTTTGGCTCATATTCTTTAGTACTATTTAATCTAAAATTTCCGAAAGATTGAAAAATGTGATATGAGACACATTTTAGATTCCTTTTATTGCCACTTCGTGCATAATTTTAGCACCATAGTAACTCCTTTAACAAAGTTGAGCAAAAATGGTAAGGAGTTCAAATGGAATGAGCAAGCATAGCAAAGTTTTGAGCAGATTAAGGAGAAGCTCATGACTACATCAACTCTTGTGTTGCCCGATTTTGATAAAACCTTTGAATTGGAGTGTGATGCATCTAAAGTAGGCATAGGCATAGTGTTGATGCAGGAACAACGACCTATAGCATATTTTAATGATAAATTGCAGGGTGCTACTCTCAACTATTCAACGTATGATAAGGAGATGTACTCATTGATCAGGGCCTTATAAGTTTGGTGACACTATTTATTACCGAAGGAATTCATCATATATGTAGATCACAAAACACTCAAACACTTGAAGGGACAAAACAAGCTTTCCAAGTAATAGATGTGATGGACAGAGTTTCTAAAGAGTTTTTGTTTTGTGATCAAATACAAGCAAGACAAATCAAATGTAGTGGTCACCGCCCCATCCCACAGGCATGTCCTTAATAATACTTTGCAATCCAAGATGTTAGGTTTTAGAATGATAACGGAACAATATAGTATCAATGCTTATTTTGTACCTATGTTTTTTGAATGTGTTGATAGCAAAGCAAAGAATGGTTATTATGTGATAGATGGATTCCTCTTCAAGTTAAGAAAGTTATGTATACCTGAAGGTTCAATGAGGGAGTTTCTTGTGAAAGAGGCCCATGCCGGTAGGTTGTTGGGTCATTTTGGTGCAAAGCAGATTGAAGGATTGTTGAGAGAACATTTCTTTTAGCCTAGATTGAAAAGTGATGTTCATAAAGTTGTTGAACGGTGCAACACTTGTAAGAAAGTGAAGATTGAAGGGAAGCCTATGGATTATACATGCCACTACCAGTGCCCTTATGACCTTAGGAGGAGATATCTATAGATTTCATGCATAGGTTACCTAGGAAGCCTAAGGGAAGGACTCTATTATGGTTGTGTTGGGCTACTTTAGTAAAATGGCACATTTTATGCCCTATCATAAAACTAATGATGCAATGTCTATTGCCCATTTGCTTTTGTAGGAAATTGTCAAACTCGATGACGTTCCTAAGAGTATTGTATCTAATAAAGATGTGAAATTCCTTAGTTTCTTTTAGAAGATTGTATGGAAGTGGCTTAGTTCAAAATTGTTGTTTAGTACTGCTTGCCATCCACAAATAGACGGACAAATTGATGTTATGGATAGGACACTTGAAGCTTTACTATAAGCTACTATTAGAAAGAATTTGAGGGACTGGAATTAGTGCCTACCTATTATTGAATTTGTGTATAACCATTTGGTTCACAATTCAACTAGGATCCCTTTGAATTGGTCTATGGATCTAACTTAACCATTCCTATGGACATGATGTGTATACTTGTTAGCTAAGAGGAAAGTATTAGCAGAGTTGATAAAGTGTAGCAAATCCAAAAGCTTCAAGCAAAGGTATTTATGGATTCAACTTAACCATTCCTATGGAGATGATGACTATACTTTCTAGCTAAGAGGAAAGTATTAGCAGAGTTGATAAAGTGTAGTGAATCCAAAAGCTTCAAGCAAAGGTATTTGAATAATTGAGAGACAAGTCACTAAGCAAAAGGAATGGGGGAATAAGGGAAGAAGGCCTATAGTATTCAAGCTATGGGATTTAATGTGGCTTCATTTGAGGATGGAAAGATTTCCATCTACTCGCGTGTAAAAGTTAACACCATGTGCAGATGGACTATCCAAGATTATTCAGAAAATAAATGATAATGCATATAAATTGGAGTTGCTGGTAGATTACAGGGTCTCAACTACATTTAATGTTTCATATCTCTCTTCATATGTGGCTAATGATGAAGATTCAAAACTTCAAGATTCGAGGGAGAATCTTCAATACCCCTAGGGCAATGATGGGAATTAAGAATCCATTAGTTTGATTACAAGATCCAAAGCTAGGGGGTTACAAAATTTAATATAGAGAGTAGTTAATGGAGAGTTGGAGGATGAAGAGAAGGAATTGGCCGAAGGGCTTACAATTCATTATAAGGCCTTTGATGATCGAATAGGACTAAATTTGGGTGATCAAGAGATAATGAAAAGGTGGAGCAAGTTTGGACTCAAGATGATGCAAAATTGGTATCTTAGAAAGGTACACAACCATAAACATAGGATTGTTCTTGACCATAATTCTCATTAGATAAATATTGTGCACTGTGAGTGGAAAATAGAGGGGTACATAGGCCAAAACATAATTGTGAACTTCAAGAACATGGGTGTGTGCCTCAAGCATGAACCTAGATCATGTATTGAATGAAATCTAGTGACAGTAAGGTATATGGTTGTGAACATAACCATGATCCTAACCGTGAACCTTCCTGACATAAGTTACATGATTTATTTTCTTTAGTTATCTATTTCTTTAGTTGTTACGAATTTCCTTATTTGACATTTTATTTAAATATCATTTAAACCCTAGTAATATTATTATCTTGATGTTATTACACTTCTTTGAGGGTTTTTTACCTCTTATTATTTATTCTTATCAATTTAAGCTTTTGAATTATGGAAAATAAGCCATTCATCTTGTTCGTGTAGAATATTGAGTGAGGTGAATATAGTGTGGATCTTGTTCATGCATAACATTTAGCGAAAGGTCTTACATATTATAACGAAGAGATTGGGATCAATTCGAATGCAAATTGATTAACCAAAATTCGGAGGAAAAGTTTTATGTCCATTTCATAATCATCCTCCTTTCTTACATGAATTATGTATATGTAATATTGTTTCTTTTCTACAGATAAGGTTGTTGATAATCTCTAACAACCCATGTAAGTTGTTATGGTAATTTCTGGAATCTGATCTTCCTTTTACGGGTGGGTTACAATTGATTGTGGGCAGGCTACGGAATGGGCCATTTCTTCCTCACAGGCTCGCATAATTGCCTACGAGCCTTGGCCTATTACTCACTCTACCCGGCCTCGGTCCACAACTCGTGACCGACCAACAGCAACCCCTTCTAACCTGCTACATGCGTGCCATCACTTCACTTCTTTTCTCCTAACAAAGACAACTACTCCTCTCAGTTACTTTCCCTTTTGCTTCTCGATTTCCTTGACTTCACAATCAGAAACCCTCGACTTCACAACCAGAAACCCTAATTCGATTTCCCTTATCACAGTCCCTCCCTCTCGAAATTCCCTTGTCCACAAGGGAGAATAGGGATATCTGAGCTTCAAATCCTCCAAGAACTCCCAAGTCACATCTACTGGAGGACGATCTCGCCATAAGATGAGTTCCATGGTTTCCGTGACATTCCCTCTTTTTACCATCTTTCTGTCTAATATTTGCACTGGATCTAACTCTTCTTCTTCATTTACTGCAGGTAGTGAGGGAAGATGGTCACTTCCAGAGCCGTGGTAGCGCTTCAACTGTGAAACATGGAAGGTGTGATGTACCTCGCTTCTGTTGGCAGCTTTAATCGGTACGCCACCTTCCCTATCTTGTCTACTATTTTGTAGGGCCCGTAATATTTAGCTGCTAGCTTAGGGTTTTGGGTTCTCTTTAAGCTACCTTGCTGGTAGGGTTGAAGTTTATGTAAAACCTTATCTCCAATGTTAAACTCTCGATCATCCTCTTCCTATTGGCTTGTTGTTTCATCCTATTCTGGGCTCTCCTGGAGATGAAACTTTAGGATCTTAATTGCTTCTTCCCTCTCGATCAACATGCTATCCATAGTGGCGTTATGCGAGTCCCCTAGAATGTACGGAAGGTGTAATGGAGGAGGATACCCATACAAGATCTCAAAAGGAGTCTTTTTAGCACTCGAATGGTAGTTAGTGTTATACCACCATTCGGCCACTGCTAAATATTGTCCCCATTTCCTAGGACTATCATTGGTCATACATTTGAGATAGGTTTCCAGACATCTATTGACCCTCTCCGTTTGTCCATCCGTCTGTGGATGGTAGGTTGTAGACAAATTCAACTCGACCCCTTGTAGCTTAAAGAATTCTTGTCAAAAATGACTAATGAATATAGGATCTCGATCACTTGTCAAACTTTCTGGTAACCCATGCAGCTTGAACACCTATTCCAGATATAACTTGGCCACCTAAGGAGCTATGTATGGGTGGGGCAAAGCCAAAAAATGTGCATACTTACTTAGGCGGTCTACTACTACCATAATCACCTCTCGTCCTTGGGATTTAGGAAGACCTTCTATGAAATCCATTGTAACTTCAGCCCAGTAGGTGTTAGGCACTGGTAATGGTTGTAGTAACCCCAGTGTAGCTATATTTTCAATTTTGTGTCGTTGGCAGATTTCACAATCTCGCACATATTGCCTCACATCTTTCTCTAGCTTAGGCCAATAGAACACAGCACCTAACTTCTTGTAACTAGTATGGCCCTTGAATGTCCTCCAAGTACCCCATCATGATACATTCCCAATAGTCTCCTCCTCAAGGGACTCGAAGGTCCTACCACACATTTACCCTTCCTCCTCAACATTCCATGATTCAAGGTGAAATTTTTACACACCTTTCCTGTTTCCAGTTGGTTTAAGACATCCAGGTAGCCTCCTGGCAACTTCCAGCTGTCTCTAATTTCTTGAATCAGTTCAGGGGTGGTGATGGTCACCTTCAGGGTTTTCAACTTAGCATGACCCAATCTGGACAGGGCATCGACAGCAGTATTAGTTTGTCCACTCTTGTATTGTATCTCGTAATCCATCCCTAGTAACTTAGTTAACCATTTATGTTGACTAGAAGTAACTAGTCGTTGCTCCAACAAGTGCTTCAAGCTTTGATGGTTAGTTTTGATCACAAAGTGTTGTCCCATCAAGTAATGTCGCCATTTTTCCACTACATACACCAAGGCTAGCAATTCCTTCTCATATACAGATAACCCTTGTTGTCTTTGAGATAAGGTCTTGCTTAGGAAGGCTATTGGGTGACGTTCTTGCATCAAAACAGCTCCAATTCCATCTCCACTAGCATCCATCTTACCACAAACCCCTTAGTGTAATCGATAAGCTTAAAACTGGGGAACTTACCATAGCTGCCTTGAGAGTTTCAAAAGCCTGTAAGCAGGTATGATCCCAGTGGAAGTTATCCTTTTTTAACAACAATGTAAGGATCTTGCAATAATACTATAACCACTGATGAACCTTCTATAATAGCCCATCAGTCCTAAAAAGCCTCTTAGTTGCCTTATATTCTTAGGAACTGACCACTTAACAATGGACTCGATCTTCTTAGGATCAGTAGCAACTCCTGCCCTACTCACAATATGCCCCAAGTATTTAATCTGTGTTGCTCCAAAGACACACTTAGACCTCTTAAGGTAAAGCTGTTCTCGTCGAAGAACTCCAAATACAGTTCGTAGGTGTTGTCCATGGTCCTCAAGTGTTGGGCTGTACACCAAAATATCGTCAAAGAAGACTAAGATGAATTTCCGCAAATAGGCCTTGAATATATGATTCATAAGTCCTTGGAAAGTAGATGGAGCATTTGTTAGGTCAAAGGGCATTACCAAGAACTCGTAATGCCCTTCATGTGTCTTGAAAGCTATCTTGTAGATATCCTCAAGGCTCATCTTATTTGATGATAGCCTGATCTTAAATCGAGCTTGTTGAAATAGGCAGATCCATTTAACTCATCAAATAGATCCTCAACGATAGGTATTGGAAACCTATCCTTAACCGTCTGCCTATTCAATTCGCGGAAGTCAACACACATGCGCTACGTGTTGTCTTTTTTCTTCACCAAAACTACTGGTGAAGCAAATGGATTGTGGCTGTGTGGAATAGTTCCACTTAAAAGCATCTCCTTGACCATTTCTTCCAATACCGTCTTCTGTACTACGGAATGCCGGTAGGGTCTTATATTGACTATCTTGGAATCCTCTTGTAATGGTATTCTGTGATCATGTACCCGGACTAGAGGTAATCCATGAGGTTCTTCAAATATATCCAAGAACTCTTCCAGTATATCCATGACAAGAGGGTGTAAACCTTGATGAGATCCATCTTGAGTCCTCTCATCCCTAGCCTGTATCATCCAACATTCACACTACACAACTCTTCCACTCGCAATGATTCTACTCAACTCAGATGATTTGATAACCTTCAATTGCTCCTTGTTTCCCACCAATATGTATTTCTGTTCATTCAACTCAAAATCCATGGTTAAATGTTGGAAATTCCAACGTATGGTACCTAATGATTCCAACCAGGGTAGTCCTAAGATAATGTCGCATCCAGACAAAGTTAACAAATAAATGATAAGATCACATTATACTTATATTTTCTTTTGGACTTATATTAAATTTATTTCAATATTATAAGAAAATGATATTTAATGGTGTTTATTGTGAAAATTCAGGTTTTGAGGACCCAAAAGTAAATTACAAGTTAATTGGAGGATTTTTTCACAAAATTTAAGAAGCGAGCGGATGATTGCACGGAAGGTCGCCGGCCTTAGGCCAGCCTTGAGCCGGCCTATATTAAACCGACCTCAAAAAGCATTAAAGCCGCCGGCCTTGAGCCGACCTACATTACTCCCCGGATATCCATTGCGAAAATCTCTCCAAAATCGTATCTTAGTTAATTTGTTGACTCAAGTCCTCATCAGATCAATCTTATCCTCCTCCTCTTTGGATCTATAAATAGGCCCCTTGTGTGAACCTTGGAAGCATCCCCTTTTGTTTGAGAATCCTTTTGTTTTGATTCTTTGTTTAGCATCCTTTGTCTTTCTTTGAAATCATTAGAATTCCCTTAGGAACTTTAGGATTTTATGTTTTCTTTAATTCCTTTACATTTCATGTTATTCCAAATTTTAGTTTGAAGAAAGAAAGTTATTTTGCTGAAGTTTGCTTTCAATTGAAGAATTCGAGGAATCATTTTAGAAGATTGAAGTTCTTGAAGATTATAGCTATTATTTCAATTACTTTATTTTCTTTTATGCCATTTATTAGTTTATTCTTGTTGTTCAATATGAATTCCATTGCACCTATTTATTTCAATTGTTTTTATGCAATTCATACTATAATGTTCTAAATCATCCTTGTGGGAAACATGATGAAGCCATAATTCAAACTAAAATGATCATTGTATTCATCTTATAGGAAATATAGATATGCGGAATTTTCATATAAGAAGTCCTGCTACGAATTGTATTTTGTAATTGAAATCAATGCATAGAAATGTAAATGACTCGAAAGAGAAATTTAGGTTTTATCAGGAATTCCTAAGTAAGATTTAATAATTCATGTGGAAGCAGCGTTATTGAATTTTATTAGAAATTGACCTAAGTGTTTCATGCAATATTTTTATTAAATTTTTCACTAAGGGATTAGGAGAAATTATTTTAAAGATATTAGGCAATCATATAATTGAGAAATTTATGATTGTGAATTAGAATCCTCATTTGATTTGAATTAGCGGGAGCTATTAAATTAAATTGAGGTAACATTACTTTAACACTTGATAAAGGATTAAGGTTTTGTTAATTTCTTGTGAAAATCCATATAGCTATAAGTTATTATAACATGAAGGCAATATGATTAGTAGAATTAGGGTGGATTCTATTTCCCATCATCAATTCATCATTTTTCAAACACAATTCTCTTTTTAAGCATTTAGTATAATTCATTCAATTCACATCAAATATCATTGCCTAAATAATAGTAGAAATTGATAAAGGTCTATTACTTAATCAATCTTCGTTGTTCGACACTCTTCTCTCACTATATTACTTGATCCGATCCGGTACACTTGCCGGTATTTATTCACGCTCATTTTATATCTCTTTTGCGTGGATCAATAAACTTCGGCCACAAACTCGTATCCTTGTGTTTTCCAAGTAAAATTGGAAATTTTACTTGTGTTGTAAACCTCGGTGCTATCAGCCAAGGTTACCTTCATTAGGGAAATGTCAGTAAGGGGGCATTTAAACCCTTTAGCAAGGCGTTCATCTATGAAGTTCAATGAACTGCCAGTGTCGATGAGAATTTCCACCTTCCTTCTCTTGTAGCTCCCTTGTATCTTCATGCTACTTAGAGAGGGTCCTCTTCCTGTCTCCAAGGTGTTGAGAGTGAGGTTGGCAAAGTCAGTCTCAACCCCTACTTGAGATCTTTCCTCATCATCTACCCCTATGGTTTCCTCCTCTGCATCCACTACCAGCATATTCAACCTCTTCTTGCAACGATGTCCTGGACCAAAAGGTTCATCACACTAGAAGCATTGCTTCTTCCTTCTCTTCTCCTCTAGTTCCTCAGGAGTCAATCTCTTAGTTAGACACGTTTGGGGGTTAAATGTGTTTGATGGTCTGGGTGGGTTGTAGTATTTGGTGGGACTGTTGGTGTTTGGGTTGATGTTGGTTTTGTTCGTATTGGTGGTTGGTGGTGTTTTTAGGGTAGGTCTGGTTTTTACTAGAAGGTGAGTAAGGGTTGAAGTTGGATGTGTTTGAATTGTGGGTTATACGGGGTGTCTTAAGGTATTGATTGGTGGACAGCAGGTTAGCTTCTTGCAGTTTGGCTAGTGAGTAAGTTTTTTGTAGGGTTTGTGGGTTAAACATTCTAATGGGGTACTGTATGGATGGATGCAAACCACTCATAAAACAACTAATCAAGTAATTTTCTGGTAATTTGACCTGAGTAACTAGGTGTTCGAACTCCTCTAGATAATCTTGCAACGATCCTTGTTGGTGTAATTCTTTAAGTTTAGCCATAGGGTCCTCATAGGCTTTCTCCCCAAATTTGGCTTGTAAAGCCTTAACCAATTCATTCCAAGTGACAACATGGTTACCCGCAAGGGTCTAAAGGTATGAATGATACCATTTCAAAGCCTTTCCCTCTAAATACATGGCTGCCATCCTAATTTTCCAATCCTTAGGAGTTGAATCAATTTCGAAATATTATTGTGCTTTGTATAACCAATCCTTAATGTCGTGACCATCAAAAGATGGAAAATCCACCCTAGGTGCTCGTGTTTGCAAATGGTTTTCTACCACTACAGTGTGAGCTAATGCTAACCCATGTTTATCATCAGTTTCAGGTAACTTACCATAATCTATTGCCGTGGAGCCAAATGCTTCCAACCGGTCAGACTTACTCGTCTTTAGTTCAGCAATGGTAAGTATTTGTTGATCCATCAGCTCTTGCATCCTCTTGAGTGTGTCGTGAATGGGTTTAAGGGCTTCTTCTGTGTGTTCCTTCATAGCATTGCGCACGGCTTCATCTAGCTTCTTGGATTCAAGGGTCTTCATGGCAACAACTGCTTTGATACCACTTGTAACGGGGAGATTGGGATCAATTCGAATGCAAATTGATTAACCAAAATTCAGAGGAAAAGTTTTCTATTCATTTCATAATCATCCTCCTTTCTTACATGAATTATATATATGTAATATTGTTTCTTTTCTACAGATAAGGTTGTTAATAATCTCTAACAACCCATGTGAGTTGTTATGGTAATTTCTGGAATCTGATCTTCCTTCTATGGGTGGGCTACAATTGATTGTGGGCAGGTTACGGAATGGGCCATTTCTTCCTTATAGGCCCGCATAATTGCCTACGAGCTTTGGCCTATTACTCACTCTACCCAGCCTCGGTCCACAACTCGTGACCGACCAACAACAACCCCTTCCTAACTTGCTACACGCGTGCCATCACTTCACTTCTTTTCTCCTAACTCTGACAACTGCTCCTCTCAGTTACTTTCCCTTTTTCTTCTCGATTTCCTCGACTTCACAATCAGAAACCCTCGACTTCACAACCAGAAACCCTAATTTGATTTCCCTCGTCGCACATATCTATTATTTAATTATATCGTTTCATAAATTAGAAAAGAAAAAAAAAAGATTGAGTCTTGCTCGTGGTTAGGTTGTGAATCATTAGATTGATTGTGAATTGATGGTTGTTAACCTGTGATACATCAATTGTGAAGCTTTTGAGAAACATCAACACTTTTCTGTAATCATTAAACAAAATAACAAAACAATAAATCATTGAAGAATGATCAAGAATGCTCGAGATAATCTTTTGTTACACATAGGCTTTAACTATTAAGATTTCTTGTTCCTCCGACACCTCTCTCCAACAATATCCCTTCATGTGTCATTAGATCAAAGCTTCTTAAGGTCATTTGGTATGCAATTTACATGTAATTGGTTGATTACTACCCACCCTACATACTTTTATAAATATGTATATAATTGAAAAGAAAGTATATGTATCTAATACACTTAATAGGCTCCCAAGGTCACCTATCTTGAAAAGTTAATACTTCGACAAATATATGTAGTCTCTATCTAATTGTATATAAAACCCTACTTTATAGCTAAACAAGTATTAATAATTGATTAAAAATAATACACAACATCATATAACCACCTAATACCATACCAAAAGTATTGTAACTAAACTCACAGTCTATCTTGATGCAATGGGCCTAACATAAGCATATCGATGGAAGGCAAATGCTTGGTGTGACCATGATTAACATTGAAATAAAAAACTGTGCAAGCATAAACACAACACTGACTTAAGGAGGACATGGAAGCACATACTATACATCACACATGATCAAACATGTTAATAAACAATTTAAGTTTTATACATGAGCATCCATATGAACATCGAGATGTCCTTTTTAGTCTAATGTGAAGCTATTGAAAATAACTCCATTGTAGCCTTGGTTTAAGGGATTGTTTATTCTTGTATGTGGAACACAACATATGCTGGTGTGACTGGCCATCAGCCCTAAGTGATAAAATAAGTGACCTTAAGACCTCACACTTCCATATAGGCCTAACTTACCTATGACTAAGGCTATAAATGATCAAGTCACTTATGAATTACTTGAGCGCAACTTGCTCTAAGCTTAGATTAGCTCAAGCTCCATTTGTACATGTGTTGAGCTTAAGCTTAAAATAAAGCTCTTTTATTTAAACGAGCTAAGCTCGAGCTTTTATTTAAGCTCATGAGGTAGCTTGTAGATAAGCTTGAGAACAAGCTTGTGAGTAGGCTTGGAGTAAGCTCATGAGTAAACTCGTCTATATTGTTAGTGAGTTGGCTATGGGTTAAGCTCGGAAGTAAGCTTGCAAAGAATCTTAGGAGCAAGCTTATGAACAAGATTAGGAGTAGGTTTGCAAATAAGCTTGTGACTAGACTTGTTTATATTGTTAACAAGATGGTTTGCAAATAGGCTTGAGAGCAAGCTTGCAAGCCTTATATTATATTAAAAATCATATTATATTAAAAAATATATATATAATAGAAGATAAGACTTTTATGGTATAGTCACTTAAAAATAGCTATATGGTATAGTTGAGATCATTTATTCAAAATAATTTAATCTAAACCGTCTATTTAAATTTGTATTACTATTTACCTATAACCAATTGTACAAGTAAATCTAAAAACAAAACAAAATAAATCTACAAAGAGAAGATAATGTAACTACAAAAATATCTTAATCTAATTTATTCTTTCATTATAATAGTAAAACAATTAATGTTGTTTAGTAAAAACAAAGTTCCTCCAAAGAAGTTAACTTGTCAAATCATAATTTGCTCTATCAATCAAGGAGGTGATTAGCCAATAGTAAGTTACTTCAATGATTATTAACCAATAGCAAGTTACTTCCCCTTAACAATGAAAGAGACCTATTAATAGTAAAAAGCTTCCACTGTTAGAAATATAGCCTAATGTTAATTAAGTTTGTGTTATTATAGTATAATATCTTGAATTACTATGAAAGTCTCCATCCAATAGTAAGTTGCTACCTTTTATTGATTTATGTGGCCCATTAACAGTAAAAAGTGCTAAACCTTTGTCATATAATCCAATGTTAGTTATTTTAATATCGATTCCATTAAAGCCTCCCATCAACGGTAAGTACACCTTACCAACAGTTATTGCCCACTAGCAAGTTAGTGCCCTTGGATACTGTAACTAATAATATCATACTTATATTACATTACCGATACGTTATCTAATATAATATGGTTGTAAGTTTAATAGTTATATAAGAACCATATACTATATATAGATAGTATTATAACATTATATATAGTATGTTAAATAGGTGTATAATTATATATACATATCATGTGTTATGTATATCTATGCATGCTTAATGTTGGAGTGATTATCAATTCATGTTTTGGACCACATTTGTCCTTCTTGTTTTTATATATTGAGTAGTAAACTTTGGAACATTTTGTGTCGGGATATTGCATGATTTTGTATCAATGCACCCTTTGTTATTATCTCTTGAACTTGTGCTTGAAATTATAAAATTTTGAATTAATTTCAACAAAAAAGATAAAAAAAGGTAAATTTTGAAAAACTGAATTAATTCTAAGGTTTAATTTGAACTTGAACTGGAGCTCAAGCTTATTCTTGTTTTCAACCCGTTTAACTAAACAAGCTTGAGCTCAAGTTTAAGCTAGTTAGGCTAATTTATATAAATGAGCTTGAGTTTAAGCTCAAGCTCATTTTATCTAAATGAGCTCGGGTTTGTTTATTAAAACTAGTTAAGCTTAGGCTTGAAATTCTTTAATAAGCTTGTCATTTCCAAATAAGGTAAAAGCTTTGCCTAGTCTAAGCTTGATAATTTTTCTAATAAGGTGAGCTTGAGCCTTCAAAAGTTCGATTTGACTCAACTCATTACTTACAGCCCTACCTATGACATAGTGCAAGTTTGTCCCACACCTCATCACAACTTCTTTGAATCTCTTAGATTCACTTGAGATCAGGGAAAAGATTCCATTCTCCTCTTGTAGGTTGAGTTTGGTTGCACCACTTAAGTTTAGTTTTAAGAGGATATAATGCATATGTGTTTGAGATATTTAGCTAAATTCAATATTTAGATTAATTGTGGATAAGAAAGTATTTTATAGAGATGTAATTTTCAAAGCTAATTGCACATCGCATTATTATAAATATACCCAATAGTATTAATACATCAGTTAAGTATATATACATGCATCTCATATGCATTTTTAACTACATTACAAGCACAAGCAACACAATAAGTCATTGTTACACTCACTTGGTAGTTTTATAGCTCAATCAAAGAAATTTCCTGTGGATCTATAAACATTGTTGGTTGTATCTACACAAGATAGTAAAAGTTAAGGTCTACGCACAAAATAGTTTACTATATCCTGGTTAATTTCTCTTCATTAGTTGTAAATGGTAAGTTGGTTTTGTCTAAGTTATAGAGTTGTAGATAATTTTAGATGTTTTTAAGGAATACTATAATACCATTTTTACTATTAATTTACTAGTTAAAAAAATCAATGTTCATTTTAATCCCTAGAATAACACAAGTATGTACCTAAGTTCCAAACATAAACTATACTAGTACAATAACTATGTAGATTAATTTAGTAAATAATAACTATATATTTAGGTACTTACTTTTATACTAAATATGAATATTAAGTATTATACATAACATATTATTAGTAGAATATTCTCATACACACATATGATCATGCCAATACTTTATATAGGTATACTATATGAATTAAGTATATTATACTATGTACTTCTATTTTGAAAGATTAAATATTTAAAATTTATGAAATATTATTTTAGTAAATAATAATATTTTATCCATGATAAGTTAATTGTTCTTATAATAAGGCAAGCATATGTCAATGCTACCAAAAAATTATAGACTTAAGGTGATATAGGTCTTAGCCAACAAGCTATATACTCATACTTGTCTTGTTGTGTTTAGATAATTGCAAATTACCAAAATGCCTTTACTAAGTTTACTCTTATGTAGCTTTTAGCATGGATATCCTAAGTTATAAACTGTATGTCCTTGGGATTTTATGCACCATTCAATTATGGTCAATTTGATTCAAACTTCCTTTTTTTTTTTCCCTTTAACATTTCAAGGATGGTGGTTGGCTAACCACCATCTAAGGTGTGTTGTGCCCTAACTAATGGTTGTAGATGACCACCTACCACTACAATTGTGTCATACGGTCCACCTATAGTGTGGATCATGACTTAAAAATTACTTAAGGGCTTTGCTAGCTATCATAACTAGGGGGACTATTGACCACTATCTATAGGAGGTTATGCAACCCACCCCCCCCCCCCCCCCCCCACTTGTCCATGTGGTGGTTGGTGTTATGAAAATTATAATAATAATAGACAATAATAATAATATATTTCACTTCATCCACAAGACTTCCTTTTAGGCTTTAGTAATAGCAATATATTTTGCTTCAATGGTAGATAGTGCATCACACTTCTACAATTTAAATTGCCAAGACATTGCTCTCCCTGCATAGGTAATCAGATAACCTGAAGTAGACTTCAGGGAATCAACATCTTGATGAAGATCACATTAGGAGGATTGGTCCAAGGATAATCAAGGATAAGTTAAGGAGTTGGGAATAAAGAGTATGAGCATATTTGTAGTGCAGATCATGAGGACGTAAGTTAGGAATGGAACTAAAGGCCGATAACTTCAAGAGTATTGAAGATCGCCAGCCTTGGTAGCTTAGGCCACCGGCCTAAGTGGTTGGCTTAGAAAGAAAGCCGTCGGCCTAAATTGGCCGGCATAAGAATAGAGGAAGGTCGGCAAAGTAAGCCGTTGGCTTTCATGTCTTCTTGTATGGCTTTTAACCATTCTTGTTTCTGCTAATGTAACATGGCTTCTTGATAACATTTTGGCTCTCCCCCATCTGTTAGCATCACATACTCATTTGGAGCATATTTAGTGGATGGTCTTAACTCTCTTGTAGATCTCCTCAACTCTATTTGTTGATCAAGCTCTTTAGGAGTTTCATCATCTTCAATTGGATCTTGTATATTTTCCCCATCATTATTATCATCTACAGGAGGTGGCTTGCCTAAAGATTTGGACTTCTTTGGCTTCTTGATGTCTTCAATGGTTTGATCTTCTAGAAAGACCACATTTGTGCTTTTGCTAATTTTCTTCTCTATTGGATCCCACAATTTATATCTATACTCATTATGTGCATAGCTTAGAAATATGTACTACTTTGAATTTGCATCAAGTTTTGCTCTTTCATCCTTGAGAATATGCACAAATGCCCTAGAGCCAAACACTCGCATGTGATTATAAGAAACATTTTTACCTAACCACACTCTCTCTAGGATATCACCATCTAGAGCATAAGAGGGAGATAAGTTGATTAAGTCAATTGTTGCCCTCATTGCTTCACCCTAGAATGATTTGGGTAACTTAGTGTGATATGACATACACTTAATTCTCTTTGTAACAGTGCAATTCATTCTTTCTACAATGCCATTTTGTTGTGATGTCTTTGGCATTATCTTCTCAAGTTTAATCCCATGATCTCTACAATAGTCTTCAAAAGGACCTCTATAGTCACCACCATTATCTACTCGAACACATTTCAATTGTCTTCCTATTTCTCTTTCTACTTTAGTATGAAATTGCTTAAACACATCTAGAACTTGATCTTTGGGTTTTAAAGTAAAAGTCCACAACTTTCTAGAGTGGTCATCAATAAAAGTCACAAAATGAAGAGCACCACCAATTGACCCATCTTTCATGTAACAAACATCTATATGAACTAAATCAAGTACATGAGATATTTTGGAAGGTAGATTTTTATGAAATGCAATTCTATCTTGTTTACTAGCAATATAATGAGTGTGGGTTTTTAGAGGAGTACCTTTCACATAAGGTAAAAGTTGCCTCTCAGCAAATAACTAGAGCCCTTTCTCACTCATGTGACCAAGACATTTGTACCAAAGTTCTATTCATGACTCATCAATCATATTCACCTCTCTTTTACTTAGTTTTGTTGACATTAAGTGAAGGGTATTATTCTTCTTTCCTTTAGCCATGAGCTTCCATGTACCCTCACTAAAATAGCTACTATATTCATCATCATTAAGCTTTCCTATAGATATGAGGTTCAGGAAAATATTTGGGACATGTTTGACATCTTTGAAAATGAGCCTACAACTAGTTTTAGTTTATAAAATAATGTCTCTAATGCCAATAATTTTGGTTGTCTCATCTTTTCCCATCCTAACATTGTTACAATCACCACCAATGTAGGTTGAGAAGAATTCACCATGTGATGTCACATGAAAGGAGGCACTAGAGTCAATAACTCAATCATTGCCATGGCATGCAAGACTAGCACAATCATCATCCCAATCGACAACAATTTCACTATCTGCTATTGCTATCATTGCATCTTCACCTTTCCTACCGCCTTTACCTTTAGCTTGCTCTCTTTTTCATATTCTACACTCCTTTAAATGTCATGGCTTGTTACAATAATAACATTTAACATTCCTTCTTCTTGATTTAGATCTTCCCCTGGATTTGTTGGATTTATTAGATGAACCTCTGGTTTTACTTCTTCTATGTCTTTCCTGCTTATTGGGAACTAGTGCCAAGTCTAAGAATTAACACGTTACTCCTTTCTTCTAGCTTGTTCATTCATTAAACTATTTTCACCATGACAACTATGTGCTTTCCTTCCAGAGTAGAATCATTGACAGATACCACAAGTGTCTCCCAACAATTAGGTAGTGAACTCAATAATTATAGTTCCTATATCTCATCATCTAACATTAACTTCATGGCAAACAACTAGTTTACAAGACCTTAGAAATCATTCAAGTTCTCTATCATAATAGACTCATCCTTATACTTTAAATTAACCACTCTCCTTATTAAGGAGGTTTTATTCAAGGCATTTTGTCTCTTATACATGACTCTAATTTCTTCCATAAAACATCCACTCTAATTTCTTGAGCAACATGATGATAGACACTATGATCTACCCATTATTGGATATAAAAAATAATATTTCTATGCATAATCACCTAATCTTGGTTAGATTTATCCTTTCGCTTTGTGCAATTACTGCCTAAAGGATGCATACAAATCTCCATCGTTGGCTTCCATATTGAATAATTCAAAGAATATAATTTTATCATGGTACCCGATGAATCTATCATGCTTACAACACAGAAAATCAATTTTTTTTTTTAACTTCTTTCGGCTTTGATATCACTTGTTATGAAAATTATAAATATAATAGAAAAAAGTAACAAGATAATAAAAAAAGAAAAAAAGAGGAACTCACCGAAAACAACCTAGAAGGATTGACAAAGAATGGAAGCAATAACCTTACAATACTCCACACCATGAATCCAACAGTTGAAGTCTTGTCACAAACAGGATTCGATATGACATCTAATTGTAGATCCAATGTTGTAAGATTGAAATCAACTTTTCTCATCGATGGAGAATCTCAATGATGAAACCAAAATTCCACTTTTTATTCTATTCACCGTAGCCATGTACATGCACTTTCAAAAAGTGCTTTTCAATTGCTTCTCTCTTCTCGCTTTGTCTTCCTCAACTGCAATTCCCACTAGTCCACTACCTTTTTTTTTTCCTCCATGTTTTCTTAAATCTCTAACCTTTTTTTAAAAAAATAATTTACTATTATTATTAGTAACATATGGATTGGACCAAAAGCCTAATAGTTAGAATTTACTATTATTATTAGTAACACATGGGTTAGACCAAAAGCCTAATAGTTGGATGCCCATAACCATAGGAATAACCGGTAAGTCTTTAGGACTTTGATTTTTTTTTTCAAGCTTTTTACTTCCTTTCTTATGACTTTTAATTATTTTCATGGTATTTGTTTAATTAAATTTTATTTGATATCATTATTTTATTAAATTAATTATTCTTGACTAATAAGAAACTTATACATATTAATAGTAGATGAGAATTTAATAGAGTTAGAGTTGACCCAAGTCCTCTTTTGTAAAAGTTGGAAAAAGACTTAAGTATATATAAAAAGAAAGCAAGTTGAGAGATTAATGGAAAAATGGGTAAACATTGAGGACTTTTTTTTTTATACATTTTGTGAAGGTAAAAAATAACTAATTAAGTGTTTTGGAAAATCTCGCTTGATAATCATGAAATTGGAGTGTCAATTTGCTTAGATATAAATTTGCATGTGAGAAAACCCATAATGAATCGATCCATGCATGAGAGTTCTTAATCGATTAATTAACAATCAAAGTTTATGATAATTTTAGTTTTGTGAGTGTGAACACAATTTTGTGAAATTGAAAATATTATTACAAACATAAACTACACTTACTTGAAAACTTAAGTGAAACTTAAAACTTGGATCATTAGAGAAATAAAATTGAGAACCAAAGCTAGTCTCATTGGTTTCTACGTGATGGGTAACTATAATTGGTCGATCACATGTAGAAAACATGCTGATTGAACTTAGAGAAGTCATGAATTGATGACATGTAGAGGGATGTCATTAAGAAGAGGCATGAGAGGAGAAATAAGTAAACCTAGTTTCTTAGTGCATGCGTATGACATTAGATCATACTGTTTTCTTTTCTTTTTCTTTTTAATTGTTCATGGATCATTTTTTTTATGAATTTATTATTTTGATCTTCTATGGAGCTATTTCAGCAAAGCCTTGGCATTTTTATCAACCTTACCAATGCTTTGAATGTGAGAAACAAGAAGGACCTTATTTAGAGTTTGGTGTTTGATCTTGAACATTGGATGGTTTTGAGATGAATGTGATGATGACTATTGGATTGCTTCTAGCGATACTATGAACAAGATTAAAGCCTCCTTTTCCTTTATAATCTATTGGGCCTTAGATTTGCAAATGGGCTTGGTCGAGCCTAGCTTCATTAGAAATAAAGCCTAACTCTTAAGAAATAAGCCCAAGGCTTATTAAAACATCCTTAACCCTTATAAGAAGCCTAAACCGGCTTAAAAGGACCTCTTCTAGGCTTATTTTTCTTATATAAGAGAAAATCGTAGTAAGGCCATGAGTGGACGAATCAATTTAGCTATCCTTATTTTGAGTTTATCAAGCTAAATCTCCTTAAGACATCTTAAAATTAGGTTTGGTTCCTTGGGCCTTGCCTCTAACCTAAAAAATCAGTTTATGACATTAAATTGGGCATGTCGAAATGACCTCCTATAGTTTCTTAAGAATTAAACCTAGATAGAGATCAAATCCTAGTCAAGAGTGAGATGATTGGAGATGAGAGAACCAAATTTCCAAAGAGTGTTTTCTAATTAATCATGTAAGTTCAATTTGATTTATAAAGTGAATTATGAGGGAAATTTTGAAATTTCAACCTTATATGCATGTTTAGGTTGGTTTAATTCTAGTGAGATTAGGGACTTGGGGTGCAACTTTCCTTCATTTTTTTTTTTCATTAAGGGCTTGTTTACTTAAATGAAATAAAAAGAGAATAAAATAATTATTTTTGGAATACTTTTTACTACCTTGTTTATTTGTAAATTAGTTTAAATTTTTTTATTCCACATAACTTTTCTATTTCTCTCTATAAGAATAGTTATTACTTTTTGTAAAATAATATTTTTTATTCTCTCTACACAAGAAATAACAAGTTTAAGTAATGGACAATCCTACCTTTAATAAATTGTTATTGATTATATTCCTTAATGACTAGACATGGATATATTAGTATTTTTTGTTGTATTTCTAATTTAATGTAGATACTAGAAAAAGTACTCCCTACAATAAAAATTTATATAAAGTAAATATTAAAATTTAAATTTCTAATCTATTACCTATGAAAGCATTTTCAAAAGAATAATTTTTCTATTTCCTATCTATTCTATTTTAGAAAGTAAATGGGCTATAATTGTTAGAGCTTTTTACAAATTCTTAGGTATAATATTAATTATTTCATTTGATTGTATTTCAGAAATTTACTTTTAAATACGAAAACTTGTGTTTACGTGTATTGTCCTAATTATAATACTCATTTCAATTAAAAACTATTCCTGTAGAGTAATAGTATGCTTCAATGTAATTGTGTTGATATTAATACTTTGTTGTTCAAATTGATCGTTTTTTAGGGTTTATTGTTTAATCATAATTTTCAAGGTCAATTTTTGAATTTCGATTTTAATGACAAGGGTTATAGATAAAACATAAAGGGTGTATTTATTATTTGTTTAATCTCAACAAATCATTCTTTATACTTCTTTCTTACCATTATCAGCACACCGAAATGCTTGTCCTGAACATACTAGTGAGTGGATAGGTGACTCAAACATGGACATTTTTTAACTCACCTCAATTCAATTGTCGAATTCATGAAATAGTTTTAAGGGGGGAAACCATGGCTTTATCTCTTTCTATTAGTTTATTAATAATCACATAGGACAACGGGTACATTATTATAAAATGTCGATGTGCTTTGTTGCATTACCAATACGTAGGCCGACTTGACCAGTTCTAAAAGAAATCACATGAAAATTATTCCAATGATCGGTTGGTGACAAAGTCTTCCCCTTTTGTTTATACTTTTTCATCTTATTACAATGGGGCGGTGGTATCTATGTCAACTAATTCATGTGAGGTGAGCTACTTTTGTGCTCTCCAATCAGAAGCGGATTCTCTAATTATTTTTTTTTTAATTTATAAGGAAAGGATAATCATATTATAAAATATTTAAAAAGTTTAGAGAATTTTAAATGTTAATTTATAAATTAGAAAAAAATTCTTAAAAAAAAATAAGGTTAAATGATTAAAATCCTCTTTTATCTATTCGATTTGGTCAGATGGAGACGAAATTATCAATTTTAATACCATCATCTTTACTGTTTTTACGGATATCCTTTAATTGCTCCATTGAGAAAAGAAGCCGATTTTTTTTTTTTTAATGCATTCTTTAGAAGAATACTATTCATCCCCATGCCCTAAAAGTAGGTACTGCTAAGCAGTCCGAGATCGAATTTTATTGTTAAAATTGCAAATTCAGTAGACATACGGTTTGAAGGTAAAAGTGACACTTTACACAGATTTTAGCCATTTTTATCCAAGTTTCTTTGATCCAAATATCTCCAAGCTTGTCTCTTAGACTTTTTAGGTTAAGTTATATTTTACCAAGCTGCCTCCAAAGCTTAAGTTACCTCGTCGAGCTGATTCTATGGAGATTGTTTTTACTAGGGTTTTCTGGTTCTAAAGTTAAGGTTATTGTTGCCCCGGCATGAAGAGATGTCCTCCCCTAGGGGTTTCTGTTCGTTTATGTTTGCTTGTATGACTCATAGTCATAGTGTTGTTTAAGATGGATTATTTATTATAAGAAAAACTAGCGCATCAAAGACCTAAAAGAAGGAATGTGAATCCTTGAAGAAAGAAACAAAGTGAGAATCTCGTCGTCGCAGCTAATGAAACTTTGAAAAATGAAAACTACGTTTTTAAAATCTAGCCACGAGACAATGAAAATGAGGGAAAGAAATTATCATACTTAAAAATGAAAAATAAGAAGATCAAGCTACTTACGAGAAACATAAATCTGAGTGTTGTGATAGTTGTTCAAAACTATAGACAAAAATCCTTAAGTAGTGACTGAAGGTACATTCGGATAGGTCAGGAATAAAAAGAAAGATAATGCAATTGATACTGGTCAATTTGGCAGGAGAACTTCATAAATACTTCAATAAAATCTGAAACTATGATTGCGCTGAAGCATGATCCTCAGAATGGCGAACATAAATTCACTCACAGGTTGATTTTGTAACAAAAAGGGGCATCTTGCGAGAAACTGCTCTACAAATATAAGTATCACTATAAACTTGTTTGGATACCAATAGCCAAGTGATCTAATTCAAACTACTGATTCTCGATGCAACAATCAGCTTTGAAGGGAAAAGCTATCTCTATACACATGACTGGAGATACCTCGAAGTTAAAAGTATAAGTCGCGAATGACACAAAGATGTTCGTATAGTCATGTCCAAGGACTTTGATCCTGGGAAAGAAAATTGTTTTATATTAGTTATGAAAGCAAATTATTATGGCATAAAAGATTGTCACACTACAAGAATTTTTGCATTTGGCGATGTTTGTAGAATTTGTAAACGTGGCCAATACCTACATCTTTTAGCTACGTTTATCAAACATATTAGATAATATATTATTAGCAACGTTTATTATTAAAATTAAAAAGAAAAGATATCCTGTCCAATAAACATAATGGCACTCCCACACTCTTGAAAAAAATTATATTTTTTCACGTTCTAGGTCCTAACTCCTCTCTTTCTATCTCTCTCCTCTCCAATGCTCTCTTTCTTTCTCTTAGAAACATGTTGTCTTCTTTATATTATACCCTCTCCTCTCTCTCTCTCTTTCTCTATGTCTCTCTTTTGGTTGCTACTTGATCAATCTCCTTTTCTATTGGACTCCCTTATGTTATCAGTTTTCAAGGTTAGTTTGTTATAATAGTCAGTCACCCAATTGGATCTACCATTGGAAGCATATTTAGTGGGATTATTGTATTCGAAGGAGACAAATCAGTTACCAATCTCAAATTGAGGCTATTATTTGTAATTGGGTTGTTTAAATTTTTAATGCATTGTGAAAATAGAAACCTTAGATGAAAAACTATGATTTTAAGAAAAAATATTAAAAAATTGAAATAACTACTATCGGATTGAAATGATGTTTGTCTAGGGAGAAAATTGTAGTGGTCAATTCTTGGGAGAAAACATCAAACCAATGCTCAGATTCCCAAAGTAATTTTCAACCTCTATAGGTTTGTTTTCTTGTTCCTATGATCACTATATCTTACATTATAAATGATAATTCTTAAGCTATTTTTTTGGGACATTTAGCCATCTATTTAATTTAACTTAGGATGATTTCTTTCTTCAATGGAGTTTTCTGGTATTTTGCTAGCCTATTCTCATGTGTCCAACTTAATTAGTTGCTATTGCTATATTTGAGCTTAATGATATACCCTACATATACCTTGGTGTTTTCACTAGCCTATCTTCTTAAGTTGCTTATGATTTAACTTTTATGGTTGCTATGTGCTTGTGGATGAGCTTGTATAGAGACCCTTTGGACTAATATTTATGATATCAAATAGAAAACCTTTGCTTGCTTTAAGTTGCTATATAATGACTACACATAGATGTTATTGCATTCTCTTAAGATTTCCATTCTTTGAATTACATTTTAGGATTTTGAATAGGTAACTCTTGATTTTCTTCAATATAGTTAAGTGCAAAGAACTAGTTTTTGTGGATTGCAGATGTTCATTACTTAGTTGCTAGCATACCATTACAAATATTGTGGAGCTATATGATGATTATGCATTCAACCAGCTAGGATCTCTAAAGTATTGTCTATTAGGTGATGTCTATAAAGTGAGCAGATTTTTATCCACAAAATGGTTTGACTTAAAAGGACCTTAAATTTCGTTTTTCATTCTAGCAAGCAACAAATTTCTAGTGGATGAAAATAGGTGCATTATTTGGCCATAATGTTTGTGTGGCAAATTCAAGGTTGTGTCATAACTTACATTGATACTATTCTTCCTATTATTTGTAGCATCTTCTCTCAAGAAAGGTTGGAATGTTTAACAAAAGGTGTTGTGGGCATGTGTAAAGTCCTAATTTAAAAAAAAAAACTATATGGAGAACTAAAGAAAACAAATAGAATAATACATACTTCTAGGTCGGGGTAGCGAGATGAACAAATTCGCAATATTAAAAACTTTGGGAAATGTACGACAAAAATTCAAATATTGTAACACATAAATGTTATTTTAATATTTCGCAATAATAATAGGTTTTAAAATTAAAATAATTAGAAAGAACAAACAAATTCAATTATAGAAAATATATTACCGAATAAATTTAGGAAGCCAAGTAATTGAAAAATATCCAAATATAGGTATATAAATGGATAAATAAAAATAATTTTAAGTCCTAACCTTAGTTCAAGTAAATTAAATTAAAAGGATAAATTCTCTGAAACATAATTTTCAAAGTATATTAGGTTGAATAATGAAATTAATTTAAATTATAGATCTAGGAATTTTAAATGAAAATTTAGAGTATATATTTATATTTAGGATAATTAGATTAGCTTAGACGTAAGCTTTCGTAATAAAATGCTAAAAAAATAAAATTTAAAGATGTTTTTGTATGCGAGCAAAATATTAAAATAGAGACATTTATAATATAAAATATAATCAAAATATAATATAAATAAATATATATATACACACACAGCTTAAAAAAAAAGAAAAAAAAGGTCACATCTACATCGCGTCAGGTCTTCTCCATCACGTCCTCCTTCAGCAGCAGTAGTCGCAGTAGACCCTAGCCTTGTCTCCTCACCGTCTCTCCCTTTCTTTTCTTTTCTTCTTCCCTTTCCCTTCTGCCTTCTTTTCCTTCTTCTTCCTCTCTTCTTTTTTTCCATCCTAACTATGTCTTCTTCAAGAGCTTTCAAACCATGTGTTTGCCCAATCTTCTTCACCCCAATGATAGTAGTAGTGGATCTAGAACCCCACCGTCCATCGCATCCCATCCTCAGCTCCATTTGAATCATCATCATTGAGTCGAAAGAAGGAGCTGCGCATGGAAGTTGGGACACCGGCGTATGCGATCGCGTTCTTCTAGTGGCGATGACAGCCATGATAACGACCACAACTACAACAAATAACGACAACCATAATGAACCACACCAGCGACAACAGTAACGATGGACAGAGTCCAGTCGAGATTCACCGGTCGGAAACAGCGATGATATGGCTGTAGATACTCTAGTTGGTGGTTGCTAAAGGAGGCGCACGTGGGTAGTTGAGTGTTTGGTGTGTGCGAGGGAAGGTAGCAACAATAACGTTAGCGAGTCCTAGCAATGGCTTGGTTTTGGCAAACAAGGGAGGAGGATAGCAACAAAAATAACGATCGACGGCCATTTAATGACAGCAGCAGCGACGACAACCACAGTTGCAACAACCGTAATATCAGCAGCAACGACAATCCCCATAGCAACTGCAATGATGATCCCAACGGCAGCAACAACGACGACTCCAATAGCAGCTGCAACCACGACCATAACGATAACAGCAACAGCAACAGTAATAGCAGCAACATCTACAAAAATAGCAGCAGCAACAACGACTACAATGACAGTAGCGATGACAACAATGTCCAAGCCTCCATGGTGATTTGGTCTCCGGCATAGGTGGATGATGGACCAGCGGAGGAGGGAGGGTTACAAGATGCAGTGATGTGTTTGTATGTGCATGAGGTAGAGGAGCCGCCCTGTTGCAACCATGTGTGCGTATGTGAAGGGGAAGAAGGAGCTAAGTGTATAGTGTGTGTGAGGATGTACGTATGTGTATGTGATAGTGTGCGGTGTGTGTATGTGTGGTATGTGTGTGTGAATGAAGGTGTGTAGTGTATGTGAAGATGGGTGTATGTGACGGTAGGTGTGATGTATATGGAGATGTGTGTATGTGTAGGTGATGGCGTGTGGTGTACAAGAATGTGCATATGAGTATATGAGAGTGTGGTGTGCGGGTGTGTGTATGTGTAAGGAAGGAGGAACCTGTGTGTGTGTAATGCTTGTGAGTATGTGCATATGTGCATGAGGTGATGTAGCATGTGCGGTATGTGTATGTGGTGTATACGAAGTGTATGTGTATGGGATGATATGCAATGTGTGCGAAAGGGGTGTATGCATATGGATGGTGTGTGGTAGGTGTGGTTTGTGTGTGTACGTGTGGATGCCATGTAGCGCGTGAGGGTATGTATGTGTATGGAAGCTATGGGATGTATTGAGTATATGTGTAGGAGTATGGAAGGTGTAAGGTGTGCAGTATTAGTGTGTATATGGATGGAGTGTGGTAGGTGCGGTTCGTGTGTGTACGTGTGGATGCCATGTAGCGTGTGAGGGTATGTATGTGTATGGAAGCTATGGGATGTATAGAGTATGTGTGTAGGAGTATGGAAGGTGTGAGGTGTGCAGTATTAGTGTGTATATAGATGGTGTGTGGAGTATGTAGCATATGTGTATATGTATAAGAAAGGAGTGGTATGCGTGGGTATGTATGTATAGGTGTGAAATAGTGTATGGTGTATGACATGTGTGTGTGTAAATATGGAAGTTGAGTATGGTGTAGGTAAAATAAGTATGTATGAGTATGAGATGGTGTGTGGTGTGTGAACATGTGTGTGTGGGTATGGTAGGTGAATGTAGTGTGTGCGAAGTATATGGGTGCATGTGTGTTGGTGATGTAGGTGTATGTGGAATATGTGAGTAAGTATATGAGATGATGTATGGTGTAGGTATGTGAGTATGTATATGGGAGGTGTATAGTGTGTGCGGAGTATGTGGGTAAGTATGTATTGGAGGTGTGAAGTGTATGTGGGGTTTGTGTGTATGTGTGTGTTAGTGGTGTGAGAAGTGAAAGGAGTGTGTGTGTATGCACTAGTGGTGTGTATATATGTGTAGGTGTGTGCATAGTGTGCAAAGTGTATATGTATATGGATAGGAGTATGTTGGTGTGCACGTGGTGTGTGGGAAAGGTTGGTGTATGTATGGTGATGGAAGCGTGAGTGAGGATGAAGACCAGTAGAGGGGAGGGGAAACCCTATAGGTGGAGATATCAACAAAGGAGAGAAGAAAGAATGGAAAGGTGAAACTGAGGAGGAAGAGGGAATGGTATGAAGAAAGTGAATGTATCTGTATGTGAAATTGAGTAGGAAAAGAGGTGTCATTGATGTAATAGCGATGGCCCGAGCAGCTTAATTAAGTAATCAAGTTAAAAAGGGAAGACTTGGAAGTGCGTGCACGCCATTGGTGAACTGATTGTGTATGTGAGTGTGGGGAAAGGCATCGAGAAGTTTGAGAAGAAATAGGAGTTAATGAGAGATCGAGAAATCTAATGGAAATTGTGTAGAGTCGCTATAGCTAACCCTTCGATACCATACTCGGAGAAGGGACTACACGTTGGAATTACCTAATGACGGCTAGGACTATGACAACCTTAAACAGGTGAGTGAGAAACTTAATGATATGCTACCATGTTGTGTTGTATGTTGATTGCTATGTATGTGAAATTGTTGTTTGTTGTATTTGCAATTGATTGTGATTATTGTTAAGTTGAGTTATGTAGTGAGGATTAATGAGTTAGGAAAGAAGTCGTAAAGAGTGTAGAGGATATCATTATGTATACATATCAAAGTTGGTTCCTGAATGTATATATATATATTTAGGTAAGCTTATTTTCGTATTATATCTATATAATAGACTCATGAAAACAACCATACAAATCATGAGTGCAACCTTGGTTTTTACAACTTAAAAATCCTGTTTTCTTACCCTCTTAAGTATGTGAGGGAAGGTGTTTAGTGAATTGTCTTTAATTAAAGACGTATAACGAACATATATATATATATATATGTAAATATGTATATGTATATATTATACACAAATGTCTTGAGGACATCAAAAAGGAAATGCGAGATGACCTTGTTGGCTCTCGGAAGTGAGAATGACAAAGCACTTGAGAAGTGTGATGACATAAAGGTGTTAGATAAGATGATTGTAAATCAACCCCGAGTGGTTGGTTTAACATTTCAGACAAATGACACAAAGGTGTCAGATATGATGATTGTATATCAACCTCGAGTGGTTGGTTTATCATTTAAAGGAAATGGCATAGAGAAGTACCGAGTTAATTTAATTTGTTGTAAAACTGGATAAGTCTATGTCCATGGGGTCTAGGTTCAGTGTCTATCTTGAGTGATAAGAAAGGCATGATCTATGCTTGTTGTGATGAGTGTGAAATGAAATGCTTGGTAGTTGCTTCATTGTTTGAATGAGAATTGATTGTGATTGTATATGTTGTTTGATCACCTTAAATCGATTAAGTAAGGAAGCGGACCTGATTAAAACTGGACATGCATTTCCACGAGACATTGCATGAGATTGAAGGCCATCATTACTACAGGGCTCACCGGGGTAATCAAGAGGATTACTGTTCCGCCAAGTGCGAACTAAGTGATTAGGGGATTGTCGTGCCTTGACAGTTTCGAGCTAGTCGGTCTTTGAGGGTTTTGCTTCGTCTGGTCCAGAGAGGCACGAGAGCTTTCACTGTTGAGTTAAAAAGATATCATAATTAATAAAATGATAAGATAAATAAACTAGGTAATGACCTGGGCACTAATGGTAGCTTTGGAATCTCGAACCTAAGGTCAAGGGAGGCGTAAACCCTAGACTTCACGTCGGTTACCAGAAGACCACTATGAGATGACATGTGTTTTGATAACTTAATTTGAAATTGCTTGTGTGTACGTAGCATTAAAAGTGTTACATCCCATTCACTAAGCTCTAGTGTGCTCACCCCACCACAAACTCTTTTGCAGATAACGATTACGAAAGCTTGGGATGGGATAAGATGTGAAGTGTTAAGAGTTTTGGAAGACCAGAACAATAAAGTAAGAATTGTGAATGATAGATTTACTTAGATGAAATGTTAGGACCCCCATGTAAATAGAATTAGAAATTGAGAAACCTAAGATTTATCCTATTTTACTGATTGGTAAGGGATACCGATTCTCTGCGATTATGGTTGACCGTGGGATACGGGATCCATAGTTGTATTTTATTATCTAATTATATGTAATATGATTAATTGTAAATGTAATTATTTATTTAGAGTCTTATGATTTCTGACTCGTAAGATGATTATCATGTAACGGGTGCATATGTACCATAATGATTTTAGTAGAGATTTTTAGGCCCTCTTTTAGGGTGTGACAACATGAGTTTGGAATTCTCAGAGTATTAAACCAAAGATGAAAACCAAGAGGTGTTAGATGACATCTTGGTCAAGCTTGATTCCAAATAGGACATGCTAAACAAAACTGTCCAACATTCTGAATTGAGTTGTGGAAATTCTACCCCCGGAGAAGTAAGAAGTGATGGGATTCAACCTGATGATCATGTATATCAAGTGGACTCCCCTATACCAAAGAATGGAAGGAATTGCTATATAGAGAAAATTGAGCCAAAGAAGGAATTAAATGAGAACGTTGTTCTTAATGTTGCTCAAGAAACCGAGTCTCCCATGGCAACAAGAGAACCTCATGTGACGGATACTGAAAGCTGTAATGAGAGCTGAAAATTCTATGAATATCAAGTAAACGATTGAGAAGCATTTCCCAGGTGCTATGCTTCTTCTTCTGCGGTTTTACCACTATGAAAGCTTTGAGTCATCCTGAAGGATTGCTTAATTCTCTCAACATGCTATTTTTACTTGATGTTTCTTTTATTTGCTTCACGGGGCCTACTGTTATTTGGATTTTCCATGTTTTGTTATTAGTCTCTTGCTCATGGTTTTTTATGAGCATCTTGGAACATGTTCACATTACTCCACTCTTATTAATCGAAAAATTGCTTGCTAGTGCTTGATGGTCCTTTTTTTTTTTGGTGATTCAGTGTTTAGCAAGACATTGCCTTCTTTTCTTCTACCTATATCATTTCTTACTACTAACTTTTATACATTGTGGTCCTTTACTTTTTCTAATTTGAAATGACACGTTCAATAAAACCATAGATTAGTGGATCTTGTAGAAAATTATATTGCCAAGTAGAGTGACCAAAAGCTGTATGGTAGTGTAATCTATGCATCCTATTGTAGACACGAGCCATAGCTACTCTAACATCTGTAATGTAACTAAATATGTTATAGTGACGTAAGTGTCATACTGCAGCTTTCAAAGTCCCTCAGTTGAGGATAGACATTTTAGGAGTGATATTGTAAAAACCGCGAACTTTAATTTTGTATAATAACGAAATAATTAATTTTTTTTATTAAAATCCTTAAAACACTCTTCAAATAGAGTTATAATAATAGAAATAACCATACTATAGTCAAACCATAAGAAAATTTTGAGTGAATGATGAAATGGAATAAAATCATAGATTTAGGATTGTTAAATAGGAATCTCGAGTGAATATTTGCACTCGAAATAATTAAATTAGCTTAAACATAAAAATTCATAATAAGATGTTAAAATCTTAAATTTTATCGAGATCACCGCGCAAGTAGGAATATCTTAAAATTTTCTTAAAACCCTAATTTAATAAAGTATTAATAATATATATATATATATATGTCGACGGCAGGCCATGGACCCCACACACACGTCCCACTTGCAAAAAGGAAACAAAAAGCAAACAGAAGAAAAGGAAAAAGAAAGGGAGACGAGGACAGACGAGAACGGAGGAAAAGAAAATAAAGGAAACTGAACAAAAAAAAAATCATAACTCGCCCATACGACCACCGATCGATAATCCGAGACCACCTATGTATTTTCTAAGATGAGTGTAATTCAACTAGATAAACTTTTTGTGAAACGAAGTTTATTTTTAAAAGTTATATATAAAGAATAAATAAATATAAAAATTAGTACTTTATTTAAAATTAGTTATAATAGCTTAGGAAACACTAGATAAAGTAATTTAAACAATGTATTTAGTACGATGACATGCTTTTTCCTAATTTTCTAGGTGAAGAGGGTTTCGATTCAAGAATACCAAGATTATTTTGAGTAAAACCGACGAAATGAGATCGAGGTGGGTAGTACTCCGTGATGTGTTGTATTATGTGTATTATTGTTGTATTACGTGTGTTGATACGAATATATGCTTATTTCCTATGTTTTAAATGTGGTGAGCGTTTTAAATTTAGTTTGTGATTGCGTGCTCTGTACGTCGTGGTTGCTGTGCTTGTATATATATATATATGTATATATATGTGCATGGAATGCTAGGTGGAAGAAGTCGATCTCCAATTCTCACCGGGAGGGAATCATATATTTATATGTATATGTCTTAACGTTCGATAGAATTGGCAAGTGGAGATTTCCCTCTGCTGCGTGTGTGAATGAAAATGTTCCCTAAGCTGCCTACAGCAAGTGACCAACATGTACATATATATATAAATATATATGCATGAAATGGCGTAATTGAGCTGGGCGAGTGAGATTCATCCATGGAGGAGTGCACCAGGGTGGATTACTTGTGAAATGGCGTCTTGCTAGATGATATATATGTATATGTATATATATATTTTGTTCTCACATCCTTCCTTCCTTGCGGTGGCGTGATTGTTTGCAACATTGTTTATTTTGCTTGATCTTGTGAAGCTTCTACTAGTTATTATATGTACACATATGTATCTATGCTCCTAGATGTATTGCTAGACGTGGGAGTGCCTCCGAATACAGCTTGTGTGTACGTGGGACAGGGGATTGCGAGACGAGGAAAATTGGATGAAATGGGAAGTGGGGTGGTGGTATAGTATACACTGTATATAGGTATGTATATGTATAAGTGTAAGTGCATGTACTGGGCTTGTTCTCAATTATGAATGCATAGTTTGTAAACATATATATATGTACATATGTATAGGTGGTATGATGAGAATAGGAATAGAACTTCAACTTAAAAATGTGATATATAAGATGAAATGGAAGTAGGAGTTGGGATTATAATGTGTTAGTTGTTTTGTGAGCTTGTGTGTTGGAACTTTGAAGGAGGGTAGAAATCCCTGAACAAGGATGCAAGAAACATGTATGGGCTTATAGGTATTGGATCTCCTCCTTAGCAAGTGTGTGTAGTATTAGTAGTAGGAGTAAAGGGAGACATCATGGCATGATCATTGTTGACGATTGTTGAGAAGATTATAGACGCATGTCAACATGGAGGTTGTTGGTGGCGGATGCAAGGAAGAAAGAGTCTAAGGAGTTGATCTAAACTATAAGTATGGCTTGCATCATGAGTTAAATTAAAGGGTTTAAGATGTCAATAGTCTAAGTCCTTATTATTATAGTTACCTACACTAGGTCTAGCGAGACGGAATAAATAGGACGTCGAAACGGGTATAAGCTGTAAACATTAGATATATATGTACATGTAACAAGGAATAAGGCATAATCACAATTACGAATAAGAGACTCATTGTTTGATGAACTCTTGCAAAAATTATGAATGTCGTTCCCTTATTGATGCTATGTTTATGCTTTGCTCCTTAAAATGATTAATTGTGTTATGAGTAGATTGTTGACATGTTTGACGCTTGCCTATGTGCTTGACCTTGGATGACCACTCTAAAACCATAACTAAATTATTGGATCTAATTAAGAACCCGACATGCATTATACGAGACATTATATGAGATTGAAGGCCATCACTATCACAGGATACGTCGGAAGCGATCAAGAGGATCGCTATTCCGCAAAGTGCGAACTAAGTGAATAGGGGATTGTCGTCCCTTGACGGTTCCAAGTCCGGCCTGTCTCTTGAGGGTGTAAATGTTCGGTGTATTGAGGCACCTGTGCCTAAAACATTAAAGCTAAGACATAGCTTAATTAAGTGATAAGAATAATACAAATGTGAGTAAGACCCGAGCACTGATGGTGGCTTCGGAATCCCTAACCCAAGGTCAAGAGGGGCATAAACCCTAGACTTCACGTCGATTACTAGAAGACTACGTGAGATGTTGCATTCATACGTTTGTTCATGCATAGCACTTGTTTGATAACTTGATTGAATTTTGTTGTGTGTTGCAATACTGAGAGATTTCACTCTATCTCACTAAGCTTTAGCTTACCCTTCTATAGATTTTGTCTTACAGGAAGGGACTACCTAAACTTCCTGATGAACCGGCGAACTAAGGTGAGTAAACGTCGCATCACTAGGTGACATGGTCGTGAAAAGGGTGTGAGGCCTAGATAGAGATAAACATCATTAGAATGGACTTTTTGTAATTAATGAGAATGTGACCGAGCAATTAATTTGGTCTTGGGTGTACCTGTAGTGGTGTAATGAGACCCATCTAAGGCCCTTCGATACTTCTATATAATTAATTATCTTATAAGCAGGGAATATTATTACTTTGATATTCAGGTTATTATTGGTGATGAGACGCTTCGTAGTTGCTTAATAAAAGGGTTAAGTGATCGTGGCGGGTTGTCATGAGAGGCCTTTAGAGTGGGGCGTGACAGATATTGATGACATAGAGATAGAAGAGGCATCTTTCTCTTGCTAGGAAGATACCAATGACCACATTAATATTCTTGAATGGGCAAAGGTTTGAGTCCTTGACTTCTATCTTGGCAATTTGTTTGCTCTAAGTAGTTCTATTTTCACTTGGCAACTTTAATATTTTTCAAGAAAAAAGTTATGGATTGTTATAGATTGTATGCGAGTACTATAGATTACAATGCCCTACGCGGGGTTCTATTGTCAGGTTTCATCCGCTGGAACACTTACATCCTATTGAATATCATAGGCCAAATGAGATAGTCTTACGAACTGCTGGTTCAACTATTGATTTGAGATCATGCTGCACTAGTCTGGAATTGGTAGAGGTAATTAGTGATAAGGAGCCATTTTAGAAGATGTAGTGGCACTCTGGCTTTGTTTTGTCTCCTGTATTTAGCATTATTATTATTATTATTTAAAAATCAATCCATATTCACTTGGAATTATCAGGCACATAGTGCACTTTTAGCGGAGGAAGAGGCGACCACATTACTAATATGGGCTGTTGCATTCATTTGTGGTTGTGGTCTTATTATGTTTACTATTTTGGAATTCACTTTATGCCTTTAGTTCAGTTTGGTACTAGTGTACTGCAGAAGTGCTTTCTTCTATATCTTCTAAATAACACTCGAATGGACCTTACTTAACTTATAACTCAGATTCTATTCCATTAAAGCTCTTCTGTTACTCTCTGACGAAATACCCAAAAGGTTTCTTCTGATCCTTATGTTTACCCATTGCCTAAGCTTCCAAATTAGAACTACCAATTTTGTTTTGATTCATATTTCTCCTTATTTGTGGTTATCCCACACGATGCTTGGAGATATAGCTTATTATTTTTTTCTTTTTGGCCAGGTAAGATGGCTTGTTATTTGATTACCCATGAGAAGAGAAGGGTGAATGCTTTTTTAATTATAGCCTTGTATGTTTAAAGAATTGAAATGACTTATTTAAAAGTCTTTCAAAAATCTCCTAGAGATAAGATATGGAGAAGGAAAAATTGTAAGCAATTCTCTTTCCAACTTCACTTCTAATGAAACAAAGATAGTTTTCTTTATTTATAAGAGTGCCATAATAAGGTTTTGAGAAAGTAGTCGTTGTTTTTTTGCAGCACCAATGTACGATGTGGAGAAGTATTGCAACATTGAATTCGCTGCCCAAATATCACACGCTTTGTACAGTCAAAATGGTTTGAAATTTTCGTCATTTTCTCTTTTAGGAAATGATTTGATGTCAAAAAGCTCCACTTTCAAATTGGCTTATGTACATGATATACTGCATGATTTTGATCTACACCTATATTTATCTAGGAATTTAAGAAGCTATAGTATAACCATTCTCCTCATTAAAAGCCAAAGGTGCTTGGTAGTTATCTGTAGAACATTGAAAGGCGTTTATGGCAGATTGCTCAATAAATGGAATTCTGTATAACTCCTGTCTAAACATGGCATTATCCTGCTTCCCAGTGCAATGAACTTTTTACTTTGGTAACTACATAGGGTAAAACACTAATAAGGCAGTATATAAGTGGACTATAAATATTCTTAAGCCTTCAATTATCAATGGTGCCTTTCCAGCAAAATTGTGTTGAGATATTACTTTTGTTGTGAGTGAAGACGTCTCTTATTTCAAGCATGTTGTTTCTGTTTCTCTCTTGGTTAGTCCTTTATTTGTTTTTAGGATTTTGCCTTCCATTTAAACGAGTCCAGAGCTTAGGGGCTTGTATGAATTTTTGCAGTATTAATTCTAAATCCAGTTCTTCTGCCTTTTTGTAGATGGAGAGCGTGAGCGTTTAATTTTTATCAGTGTATTTAATTTTGGTTCCTCTATCAAGGAGCCGCCAAGGTTTCAATTGTCATGATTGGTCAACAAGCTATCATAGATGCTTATCTCCGTCTCCTGCATCTTACAGCTGGGGTTTCAGTGGGTAAGTTTCCTGCAAATCAAGTGACATTTAGACTTTCACATGGTAATTGACATTATATTAGAAATTTTTTATGTTACTGCATGGCATTGCATTGCCTTACTCCACATTGTTTAGTCACATGAAGTGTACAGTTCACATTATTCACCGAATAAAATGATAATCCACTATATTCACAATGCCTTTAAACTCCTAATTGTTTCAACTATTAGTTGATGACTTTTCAATCTAATACTGCAACTAGGCCAGTGTAGACACTGGTACAATTGATTATGAATTTTGCTTGTCTGTCCAAGCTGTTGTGATTATCTGGCCAATCATAATGCTTTTCTTGTTTACCCATTTTGGTTCAAATTACTTACACATTGCTTTGTAATAACCCTTTGAATTTTAATTATTTAACAGTGATGTAGAAACCTTCATTTTAGTAGATGATCTTAGAATTAACTTGTCGAACCTAGAGATTAGTGACCAGTGTTTTAATATGGTTGACATCAAGCGAGAGAGCCTGGAAGATTTGACTAGTAAGTATCTTATGTTGTTGATTTACTTGATTGGTAAATATCTTTTGCTGTTAATTCATCTTCTAAACTTGATAACTGAACTTAAAGTATTTGTTATAATTCAGAGGTCATAACACATGTTGAATTCCATCCAATTCAGTGTAATACATATGATCTTATGGAGATTGCATTTCTCCTTTGTCAATGACATGCAGTTGACATAAATTTTCAGGGAAACATGACATATCCTTCCTTTTCTTCTAATTTTTTGTGCTAGAATGTCTTGCCTGTTCACTATCACCATATCTCTTTGCTCAACTTCTGTTTTTCTGGTATTAGCTTTGGGATTTGCACATGGATTCTAAGCTCGTTGCAATATTCAAGGCTCATGAGCATCTAAGGCCAAAGGTAAGGTTGTATTTAACTGTAAGTGTGCAATCACCTTTCCTTTCCTTTTGATGCTGTTTAATGTAAAATGACTCCCTTGTATTTTGCTGAAGCATAGATCAATTATGTTAGTTGGATTCAGAAGTTGCAGCTACCTTTTTAACTTTCAATTTTTGGATATAATGGCATTTGTTTTGTTATTATGTAACTTTCAATTGTGCAATTGGGTTGCATCCTGTGAGGTTAAATGTGTTGCTTGGGTTAAGCTGCTTGATTCTTCTTTCTTATCTGCATTTGGGTGGTGACCAGCTGAAGTTTTTGTGCAATGAATTGAAGGAATAATTTGAAGGCACTAGTCGCTGGGATATCTGCTGTAGCTAGTATTTTCGCTACTATTGACACTATCATCATAAGGCTGTGATAATGTCACTCCATTTTTGAGCTTGTTGTCCTAATGTTTTTTGTAATTTTGTCTTGAAGAACTTTGAACTGGTGGAACGTAAAATTGTGTAACATGATTCTCTGCACTAGTTCTCTCCTCAAATTTCTTCTTCTTGTTAACCTTAGGACACCTCTATTGACATTATGGCATTCGCCTGCCTGAAGCATTTGTTGCAGCAAGTATGATGAATTGCTTAAATTCATGTTAAGATCTACCTAATCTATCATATAGTGGTCTCTCTTGGTTTTTCTAGTGGTATCGAAGTTCGAAGGTGCTGTTGGTGTTGGTTTAGTTATGCTCTCCATTGCCAGTTGTGTAAATCTTGTAATTTAGACTCTGTATGAAGAGCTATGACTTGACTTGTTACTATCCAAGCCTTGCTGCTTACACTACTCATCTTGTTTGAATTATATTTTGAACGCTGCAAATAAAATATAATTTATAACATTTAAACATCACATATAAAATTATTTGGTATGTTAAAACGTTATTAATATAGTAATTCTTTTACACTTTTAAACATCACAAATAGTTTAACTTAAACAACGTTTAAACATCGCAAATAATTTAATTTACTCAACATTTAAATATCATAAATAATTTAACTTATTTAATATTTAAACGTCACAAATATTACTCTTTTACCACACTTACAATCTTATTTAATTTATGTAATTGTAGTTTTACTACATTTAAATATCACATATAATTACTTTTAGTTACATGTAAATATTGCTAATATTATTTTTTTTTACTACATTTAAACGTCGCAAACATTACTCATTTATTGTGCTTTTTGTGTCTATTAATTTTTTTTAATTGTAGCTTTACTACATTTGAATGTGGCCTATAAACTATTTTTAACTACATTTAAATGTCATGAAATACAACATATTTAGCTATGTTTCTACTTTTAACGACATTTATTTTATCAATGTTGTGGATATTTTCTATGATAGACTTTTCGTGACATGTATTAGTAACGGTTATTAAACATGGCTAAATTTTTTTTGTGATTTTTATTTCATGTTTAGCAATATTTATTAAGCGTTGTCTAATATCGAATTTGTTATAGTATCATATGAATTTTAGACTTAATATATATAAAAGGGATTTTATAGGAGGTTCACGTTAAAAGGAAATATTTACTAAGGACATAGAATATTTGGATTTCAATCCTTTTCATTGTTTTTTTTCCTCAATTTTCTTCAATTTGCAAATCAATAGTTAAAATTGTTTAAATTTTTGAAATATTATATCATATCATCATGATGTTATTTATTTCTTTTTAATCTTAACCATTGATTATACATAATAAAATCTTAAATAAATAAAATTAAGGAAAAGTATATTAAGAGGATCCATTTCTATAATATTTTGCTATGCTTACAACGGTGGGCTTTTCAACTTCTAAGAAAAACCAATCAATGGTACACTGCTAGGATCTTTGTGCTAGTCATGTCGAATGGAAATGTCGCATTTGGAGAACGAAATATGACTTGCCTTTTCTACCTTCAATGTCGTGCGCTCTATACCGCTGTCTTGGTGGTGAGTCTTTTGGATTTGCTTAGCTTTGCTGTAACTGTTTTGACTTTCTCCTCATGATGTGCGACATGGTAAACAAATCCAACAATTGGTACACGATAATCCCAGTCCCTAAGATTTTTGCTAACCATACCTCTTAAGCAGCACACCCAAAGTCAATCAATACAGTAAAACCTAACAATTTTGGTTGCTTAGTATTAATAAGAACATAGCTACTCGACAATGCATCGGCAACCACATTTGACCTAAACGATGGCAAGTGATCTAGACAAGAAAGACATGCATACCGGAATCTGCTATTTAGCTACAAAGACACTCATGTCCTGTTTATACAAGACTATGAACATATAGTATTTAGAAAAGGCACATGTTATCGCTAACTATGATAATCAAGGAATGTGATAAAAAAAAAAAAAGAAGAAGACACATAATACGGAACTTATCTTAACAAGATGAAGACTCATCTAAGAGAATAGCGATGGTTTAGTGGAAGTCCCAAAACCTATATGCTGTAACCATTAATGTCATGCCTCTAAGCCAAGGAATGTGGGTAGTCCACCACATATTCATACCATAGAATAGTTGTTCAAAACCTTAACATATTTATGCTGAGATATGAATATATGTAGACTGATTACATTCTTTAACTTTGAGGAATGGCATTTAATGTAATTAGCGTAAAATAATTTACCATACCATCAATTAAAGAAAACCAAGAGGGGAAAGAAAAATAGGGTATGAAATAAAATACAACCTTAAAAGTGAAAATATATTGGCATTGTCAAGTCTCTTGACTCTTGTAAGTGTTGAAGACTTTTGCTATCCTTAATTAGCTTATAATTTTCTCTATTTTTATCCTCAACCACCAGCCAAATGTTAAAATGAATCATGCTCCTAAAAAATATAAAGCTAGTTTTAGATAGTGAGGAAAAGATCAAATGAAAATTCGAAAATGCAATCAACCTTTTAGTCTTTTTGATGTGGGAACAATCCTTATATAAAAATATTTTGCAATAATCGGCCATTCAATCCTCAATCAATATATAAGAAGTTTGTACTTTTATATGTTTTTTTAGTAATAAAAAGGGCATGAACAATTTCTTTAGCATATGACACAACAATTTAATGTCTAATTTATATGATATTATGCATGAATGGATTAAACGAGTGTTTGCCATAGCTACTAGGTTGATAAGAACAAAATAGTGGGAAAAGGAACCCTCGGAGAGATGTAATGTTATTAACTAAATAATTAGGGTTCAACATAAGGTATTACCCTAACAAAACACAATAAGGGCAATTAAGTCATAAGAATTTAAGCTTGGTTGTAATTAAAAGGACTAAAGCAAAAATAAATAAAAAAATAAGAAAAAAATCATTTAAGAGTAACACCCTACAACTGGTTGTCAATATGATTCTGTTGATTGAACTAATTGACTGGTTATAGGATTGGTTGTGTAACTAGTTGTTCAAAGCCTTCTATGGTTTGAACTATGAGCCACTAGCCAAACAGTCTATGATAAAAAGTCTAATTCCCCCATCTTTCCTTGCTTTGCTCAACCAACTCATCTCTTACTTACTTTGAACCACTTAAACCACAACTTAAGATCAAGGTATGAACCTCCAAACCTATTGAATGGATACCAAACATATTAACACATATAACTCATCATCCACTAGTCGATTCATGAAGAGTCTTATGACAAGATTATGGAGATCCTTTGCACTAGCTATTGTTATTGTGCTCGATGGCAAGTGATTCCTATCATCTCCCACTTGCTTTTAAACACTTATACCATAACTTAGGATCAATGTATGGGCCTTCAAATCTATTGAAAAGACACCAAACATATTGACAAATATAAACTTATCCTTTACTAGTTAATCCGTAAGGAATCTTATAAAATGATTATAGAGACCCTTTGCTCTAGCTCTTGTTATTGTGCCTAGTGGCAAGTGAAACTATCACTTTTGTAACACAATTTAAGTTCATTTAACTCTTTTCCAATCCTACCCACTAGTTGCTTCATTTCTCACATCTTATTACATTGATATTCAATCAAATGCCGTCATAGTCGCTTAGCAAAGTAAGTCTTTCTTGAAAATAAAGCTGAAACAAAGTAACCAAAATAATAATAATAAGAAAATATATATATATAAGACGATATAGAAATTTACTTTAGCATGTTTCTTCCAAGTTTTGAAGATTCGATTCTTAGGCATCTTTATCTTTTTTTTTTTTAATGGACACTAATAGAATCAAATTTCATTTATAGATTCTTAATTTGTTGATTAACACTATAGATAGCTACATTTTGCAATAACTCATAGATTAACTATCACTATCAAAATAAAAATGTTCTTAAGCATAATATTTTAATCCCTAAATGCCGTAGTTATATTAACTTTGACATGTAGTAGAAATCATAATGACAATTTATCTTCGTTAGCTAAAGTTGTCTAAAGACCTTGATTAGCTTTGTCCCTTTCTATTAATGTTAACAGTACTTTCTTTTTGAGCCTCCTAGAGGATCAATTATGACAATACTTAGATAAATACTTCAAAAATTAATAATCCTATTTAAGCTTTGTAGTCTAGAAGGAGAGTAGAAAAAAAGTACCCTAAGTCCTTCTTCAAGAGCATTAACTTCTTCATGTTGTTGAACCACAATTTTTTTCCAAAGAAGTACATGATGCAACTTACTCGTAAGATACCTAACATGAAAAGGGAATCACCAACACTCATAAGTTAGAAAGATATCTTAATTTTACAAAGATATAAGACCTAGATCTTGGTAAGACTTAGACCCTTTGCTCTAGCTTCCTACTATTAAACTCAAGCTCCGGTATCTATATTAGTACTTAAACCATGCAAGTTGGTTCTACTTCATGATTACTAGGTGTGTTAGTCATAGTCACATTAGGACCTTCACCATAGTGGTTACATCAATCCTAGCATTATCTCCATTTCCATGCCTAAAATATTGGAATATATAATGAAAAATAGTTTGGACACATGCAAGCATTATGCATATTCCTAAAAAGTGATATCATGCAATGTCTTTTAGTCATCGTTGCTTAATGTACATGGGTTAGTCAAGATTGCACATAGAACTAATGTGACAAGTCCCCATTGCAAGTCATGCATATCCACCATAAGGAGAGAAAAAGGCTACTAAATAAGCATAAGTGGTAGGATGCAGCAAATGTCTAAGCTATCTGGCTAACCAAAAGAATAGTCTGGATGAAGATAGAAATATGAAAAAGATCTGGCTTTTATGTGTTGAAAATTCTAATAGCTGCAACCAACCCTTGTGAACCGGTAATTTCAATATCATAGTGCCAAATCATGGGACCATTGGTTGTTTTGTCATTGAAAAAAAATCTAATCCACATTTTAAGAGCTCTAGCTTTATATTTCAATAAAAGTGGAAGCTAAAAGAATAGGATGCTAATGACCAAAAGAGTATATTGAACCTTATCTTGGATTGGGGAATCTTGTTAATGATTTTGGTTTGGGCATGGACCTTCAAAACATAGCTCAGAGTGGTTGGGTGAAATCATTCTAAAGGGTGTTAGGATTGGGGTTAAGATTAGGAGCAGAAGTGGGAGGAGAAGTGGGATTGGGAGTAAAAGTAGGAGTAGCTACTAAAAGTGTGGGTAATAATGATGTTTCAAATTGAAATGGAATGATGGAGTTCTAAAGAATAGAGTGTGGGTAGTGATGAAATTTCTGATTAACTTGGAAGATAGAGTGTTAAGAGCTTAATTCAATATTATTTTTGCAAATGTAACGAGTCGGGAGGTATTCCCCTCTTGGAGATCCTATACGATACTCAACCATCATTTATTTCATACTTTTATCTCATTTCTAGATAGTGAGCTAGTTTTCCTTTCCTATTCTTTGAAGACTTGTTTCGAGGCCATCCCTCATTGGATTTTATCATTATCCCTCTTATGATTGTAAGGACAAACCTTTTCAATTAGTTTTTGTCTACCATGCCTATCATCAAGAGAATAGTATCAACTCCTAACTTTGTTCACAATAGGCCAAACTTGCCTTCAAAATACCTAACTCCTAAAACAAGCTATCCTACTGATGTCACTCACTATGTTCTAAGCCCGAGTTGATTCCTCACTTCCCTCTTAATGTCATAAACGATGACATTCTCCCCTACTTAAACTTGTAATGCTCTCATCACGAGGCCAATCTTTTACCACTACCCTTCCTCCAACAAGCTACCTCCTTCCTCTAACAAACTGGCTCCCTCCTTCACTAATTGGTAAATTCCCTCAAGGGCTTCTTTGGCCAAGACTTTGGGCTTCTACGAGCCTTCCTCTCTTGGCCCCACTCCCTCTCTTTGTCCTCTAAGATCTCCTCTTTCTAAGTTGTCCAATGGTAGGACAGTCTACTGTTATATTTCTTCCAAATGAATACTACCCTCTTACATTTGTTGTCTAACTCCACCTTAAGATCACCTCAGTCAAAACTTTGAGCTTTCACAAGCCTTCTTATCTTACCCTTACCCTTCTCTACATCCTCTAAGATTGCCTCTTATTAAACAAATCAATGGTAGGGTAACCCACTAGATTACTTATTATTTCATAATGATTAAGGTAACTCTTGTTACAAAAGCCTTGACACATGACACGGTTGCCTCTCTTCTCACGATGGTGTCCACTTGGTGGTAGCTTCTCTCAAACTTCTCCCACACGAGCCCTTTTATTAACAATGTTACCCACACACAATTTTTACTTCACTTGAGTTGCATTTAAGTAGCTTGATGAAGTTTGGAACCTTACAGCTCTAATACCATTTGTCATCGAATAGGAGGTTTTCCCTTCTTAGAGATCTTGTATGACATTCAACCTTCCTTTATTTCATACTTTTACCTCATTTCTAGAATGTGAGTCTACCTTTCCTTTTTGTTTTCCTAAGATTTGTTCCAAGCCTATCCCTCAGGAGAGCTTTCATTTGGCTTTGCCATAGCCTCCCTTATGATTGTGAAGAACTATTTTCTCAACTGGTTTCGACCTACTATGGCCATCATCAGGAAAGCAATATCAACTCTTAACCAGTCTAGTCATGGGAGGCTAAACACGTCTTCAAAGTAACTAACTTCTAGAATAAACCACCCTATCGATACCATTTACTATGTTCTAAGCCTAAGTTGATTCATCACTTCCCTTTTGATGTCACTAACCATAACACACGCTTGGGGGTGAAGTTTTAGGATGGTAAGTAGCCTATCATCTAGATAGTAAGGGGGAAATTTTCTTTGCCAAAAATTTTGAAATTTGGGATCTGAATGGTAGGAGGATGACAGCTGGATGGTGAGTAATTTCTTGCTAATGTCCAGAAGGTATCTAGGTAGCCATCCAAACAGTAGTCTTCATTCCACTTGACTCTAACTCTACTAGTGGGCATTTAGATTATGGTAGTACTTCCATATCTTAGGCCTTATAGATAGTGGTAAATAGCAATAAGCACATAAGGATTAGTATAACTATCCTTATTAATATAGCCTTCTTCAATCTTAAGAAAATTAAATCATAATCTTTAATAACATAACTTTTATACTATCATCTTCTCAGCACATAAGCTAAAAACAATCATAAATTCATTCACAATAATCAATTCGACCTAGATATTTCATGTATCAAAAGGAAACTACCTGCATGAATCAATTTTCACAACTTGGATGCAAAAACAATGTTACATATCATAATAGCATTTAGAAAAAAAAAACAATAAAAAACACATGTCACGATATTTAACTCGTACATATGCACATATGGAAATATGCACCAAGCTAAAGACTTCATATTTGAAGAATTATAGTCACAAACAACCATGATATTTAATGCATATACGTAGAAAACAATATAAAAATATCATCTTCATGTGTTTTGAACAAGGAAGTAACCGGGAAAAAAAAAAAAGAACTGAAGACTCATTAGAATATATGCACGTTGATGTGGTGATTCGATTTGCATAGGGCTTTGATTAAGGTTTCAATTAGGGGTTTCATATTGGTTTATTTATTTATTGTTTGTTTGTTTGCTTTGTATCCTTGAGTCATAATTCTAGGTTTTCAGAGTCTTTTGTTTTGCACCTTATCTAGGAGTTGATTTTAGGGTAAATATTATATTTGGTATTTTAACTTTGGTTATTTTTATAATTAAATATAAAGTTTAAATATATCAATTTATGCCCATAAATATTTGGATGTTATTAATAGTAGTTAAGAGAGACAGTTAATTTTGAAAATATGAAAAATTTAGGTAGTTAATTGTAAAAATTAAAAATGTTCAAGTAATTAATTATAAAAATGGATAACACTTAAGTAGTTAATTGAAAAAAATTATAGTGTAAATAGTAAATTGATACTTTAAAACTTTAAGTAATTGATTATAAAAAAATTATAAAATTCAAGTACATTTATCCATTAATTTCAATTTATGTTAGGTTGGTATGTTAGGCTTGGTTGGGTTTTATTTTAAATTGCATAACATTATTTTTGCTAGAAGCCTTGTCATCGTCCAACTATATAGTTCAAGTGCCATGTGAACTAAATCTAATGGCGCTATATTGAAGCTGTAATGTTATTTTTTATTTACTTCATTTAGCATAGCCTTTATTCTCTATTTGAGTCCCTAATAGGTTAAATTTCTAATGTGTGTTAAATAGCTGGAAAGTTGGGCTTCAATTCCAACGAACAGTGGCCTCTTGCTTCTTCAACGTGGACATGAGTTGTGGCTTTTGTTTCCTTCCGTGCATGAATGTCCCGAGCTCATGTGTGTATTCTTTTTTAAATGAAAAATGCTGTGGACATGGATTCATCAACCAATGGGCTTGACGTGATTTTGCTTCATTTCTTTGTCCCTTTTTCACGTGATTCCTTCAATCAACTTTAACCTGTGTTTCATTGTTTCGAGCCAATATTTTATTGAATGCACAAAAATATACATATAAGGGTAGAAAAAAATAAGTGTAATATAAAATCGGAATAAAGCCTTATAATTTTCATTATTATTATTAAGACTCAAACCAGGAAATGAAAAGCTTTCTAAATAATACTAAAAATAAAAACTTTTGAGCAACTATCCTTTTTATGAATAAAGATTTAAAAAGTGCATAAATCACTTCTTGAGAACTGAATAAGTAAAATTTTTCCGTCTTATAAATTAATATAATTTATATATGACAATTATTGGTGCTTTAGAAAAACCAAAAAACTAATATTATCCATTCCTTATGCATTAAGTTTAAAGAGCCATTGTTAAAAGAATTTTCCGCGTCCAGTTTGAGATATATACAGAAATTAAGGGATTATATACATCCATGATGCAGGTGCCAAGATTAAAAAAGAGATAACTCTATTTAAATGAAAAGTGTGATAATTATATGTCTATTTATGGATAATATTAGCAAATCTAAAAGAGGAAAAAAAGAAAGGAAAGTTACTAGAAAAAAAAAAGAAAAGTAAAACAATCGTAAAAATTTTGACGTTGTTATTTTTCAATTGTTTTGGATTATGCTGTAACAAAAATTGAAAGAGAAATAAAGATATTGAAAAGCTTTTACTCACATGTTTGATTTTAAAATTGACTAGGAGTTGCTTCTAAGAACATGATAATGGAGTATAAAGAGAGAGGGTACTTTAGAAAAAATAGCGAAGAAGCTTTAACAAATATATGAAATCATTCATGAACATTTTTAAGAATTTTATGGATAAAATATAAATTCCAAAAGGGTGATATTTACTTATAATAGATATTTTAATACATGTTACAGCAGTTTATTCAATACGTGTACATTGCATGTGTAGCCGTGTGGTGCTCGCATATCGAGCAGGTCAAGTAGGCAAGCAGTTTTAGAATTTCTTTGCTGTTGTTAGGTTACATCTCATCATTGTACAATATGTACTTTATATGTACTTTACTTAATCAGGTAGATTTTGTGGTAATATTAATACTTTGTTTAACATGAAAAAAGGAATTACAAAGAAAATAATATAGAAGGAAAGAATATACGAGGAAATAAATAAGGGGTATTTTATTCCTTTTTATGTGTTTAGATAATGGAGAAAAATAAATAAAAGGAATTATAATCATTGCAAACAAAATAAAATAAGAATAATACAAAATTACCAAGTTACCTTAAAATTATGAAAAGAAGAAAAAAAAATAGATAGAAAATGAACAAATCCAAAAATATAATTTTTTTCCACTTTCCCTCTCCTTTCTCTTCAGTTTGGGGAGCCATTATAGAGGTAAGGCTAAAGGAACTAATTCCTTCCCTAATCATTCCTTCCTTATTTCCCTCCTCTTCTCAAACTATGGAATTGAAAATTTTACTTCCCAATACCTTCCCTCCCCATCCTTTCCTCTCCTTTTTCTCTTCCTAAACATAATGTATAAGTCACAAGGTAGGATTTAAGTAACAATTTTCCAAAACCTGTTCTCGTAAGGTTGAGTATGAGTATGATATCTTCATACCCTATATAACCATATCCACCCTAAAACCTTTACTTTAGGGTATACAAGATACAAGTTCTATGTCCTTGAATAATTGTTTTGTGGTGCTCTATAGATCTTTAGCTTTATGTGCTTGAACTTACACAAAAGTCGGTTTTATGCATACTATCAGTTTAACAACCAGTGATTTTATGAGGATGACAAATGTGGCAATGTCATGACTTCTCACATTTTGGAGCTTATTAATGTGTTTTGGGATCTTATTTTATTTTCTAGAATTTCCTAAAAATTATATATATACATACATACAGTGCATTATGATGTTATACTTAATGAGTCACAAAACTTACTTATATATACTAAATTATCATTTTGTAGTTCTATTTTCTTTATTTGATGCATTCTAATTGTACTTTCTCAATTCAAGGAGGCAATTTATGAGTTTATATACTCTTCTTTTTTAACTATTTACAAATATGATCTTCCTTATTTAGTAGTAGGAGGAAAAGGAATTGCCTTTAAATTGTGATAATATAGTAGCAGTGTCACAAAAATAAATGAGGATATTTGCTAATACACATTTAGAACTATTAATTAAGTGTGAAACACAATCTTTTTGCATCTAAAAAAAAAATGCAATCGAAATTTGCTATTAAAAAGAAAAGAGCATAATGTTGAAATTTATATAAAGATAAGAAAAAGTTACTTGCTCCATCCTTGTAAATTCTATAGAGTACATGTTTCAAGAAGCTTTTACTGAGATACGGGCTAGGTTCTAGTTTCAAAAATTTAAAAACAGTTACCTAGAGAGTGGGATACGAATAGGGCCTTACACCCTACCACCTTATATCCACTCAAGCCTATTATTAGGGTTGCAAACAAGATAAGCTTGAGTAGCTTGGCTTAGCTTGAGTTTGATTAATAAACGAGTCGAGTTTAAGCTTAAAATAATGCTCGTTTATTTAAATGACACAAACATGAGCTCTTATTTAGGCTCATGAGCAAGTTTGAGAGTATATTTATTTATATTGTTAACACGCTAACCTATAAATAGACTAGCAAAATAGGCTTATAAGTAGAATTCGTTTATATTGTTAACAAGCTGACTTGTAAACAAGTTCATAAATAAACTTGCAAGCAAGCCCATTTGTATTATTATTAAGCAAGCATATGAACAAGCTCACTAGCAAACTCATGAGTACGCTCATGAATAGGTTCTCTTTTATATGATTAACAAGTTAGGATGTAAACAGGTTTTGGACCAGACTCATTAATCAATATATTATATTAAAAAAAATAACATAAGAAGGAGAATTTTATGATATAGTTACTTAAAAGTGACTATATGGTATAATAACAATTTGAACTATCAATTTAAAATAATATAATCTAAAATGTCCATTCAAATTTATAGCATTATAGTCTAAAAAAAAATATAATATTAACTTATAACTTGTTGTATAGGTAAATCTAAAAATAAAATACAATAAATTGAAAAGGGGAAGAAAATTTAAGTACCAAATTCTTTCAACCTAATTTATTCTTTCATTACAAAAATAAAAGAAAAAAAATAATGCTTTTTAGCAAACCTATGTTATTTTATGAAGTAGTAGACTTTGAAATATATTATGCTTGGAAAAATGTATGATTTCATGTAGCTGCAATTATTTATTGTTATTTTATGAATTTGTATTTGAAATAGTAAAATTTAAAATTAATTTTAATGAAAAAAAATGAAAAGATAAATTTTGAAATTTTAAATTAATTTCGAGCTTTAGTTCAAATTCAAATTTGTTTTTCACTCATTTTTCCTAAATGAACTCAAACTCGAGCTCTAGCTGAGACTCGTTTTAACTCGTTTGTATCTTCAAATTCCTTAACGAGCTCAAGTTTAAACTTATAATTTTTAGATTTGATAAAAAAATCGACTCATCTTGGATTCAATAATTTTTTTAACAAACCTAACTTGAACCTTTATAAATTTACTCTACTCGACTTGTTTGCAACCTTACCTATCACATATAATAATAATAAAGCCTATAGGGGATTTATGGAAAAAGGCCATAGTGATGCTCTTTTCCAAATTCATGGTCAAATGCATCCTTCTCGGATTAACGTCCACGCTCAAATTTATAGACAAAAACCAAACAAATATTGACCAAATTGTATAACGTTTTGCACTAATAAATGAACATGACGTTTTACATCATAACGTCCGAAACAGTAATGGCTGTTAATGTCCTACTCTCCAACCCTTTTTTTTTTTTTCGATTCTAGTTGCATAGGTGGAAGTGAGGAAGGGGAAATCTAGATCCTCTCCCCTTAGTTCCAATACAATTTTGAAGTAATTTTTAGAACTTGTAGGAGTGTGGATCATGATAATTGAAGAATGCAACCCTAAAATATCTAATTGTTTGAAATTCTAGTAACTAGCCGGCGAGATCAGTCAAATCCCAAATGGAAAACAATAGCCAATATCAAATGAGCTAAGGACCTAGGCTCCATAAGATTAACCAAAGTGAAAAATGCAAAGAAATAAAAAAGGAGGAAAACGTCAAACTTCTTTAACCTTTTGACTGCCTGAGTCCTCAAATTTTTTAAGGCGGGGTGAAAAAAAAAAAAAAAATTCTACTGATTCATATTTATTCTCGTGTTTTGTAAAAGTAAAGTATAACTAATTATAATTTTTAATTTAGTTATGCATACATTCATGATTATAAAAAATAAAATAAAATAAAAAATCCATAAAGCTAAAGAACAACTTTTTTCGCTTTTCCTCCACTAGATCAAAATTCAAACATGATCTCTAGCTAATTATTGTTGAATTGAAATCACAGTTCAAACCGACTGTTACTTTCCATTAACCCTGCAGTGAGATAGATTGGTATAACTCACGGGAGTCTCCGCTTGATAAATCTCATCACTTTCTTAAAAGACAATTGAATTGGTATATATATATATATATATATATATATATATTAAACACAGATTTTTTATGCTACAGTATAAGAATGATATCTCCTTGAAAGAGTATATTAAATTTATAAAAGGAAACTTATAAAAGGCTTAGAACCGAAAGAATCCTCCTTTCCTTCAACACATAAACAATAGTCCTTCGAAAAAGAGAGTTTAATATTGGCCAAAAGAATCTATGAACTGAGAATATAATTCTGAAATATGGTGACTTGGGTTTCTTTTTGAATTTTGCCCTCATTGAGGAACATGAACTAGGACAAAAATTTACTATGTCAAGAATATTATAATCATATTATATCAACTTATTAAAAATGATTGTAACTATAACTATAGCTAACTCTTGAAAGAACTAGCAATTATAATTTAAGATACGTTACTTAATAAAAAGATGAATCATACTAATTTCACTATTCAAATGCCATTACAGCATTTTATTAACAAGCAAGTTAGCAATGATAGTAAAGATTTTTTTTTTCTTTTTGTTTCATTTCAAAAAGTTTAATGACTTAAATGAAAAAAAAAAGAAGAAGAAGAAAAAGAAATGGTAAATGGTAAAGATTCAAATGGAAAGCAATCAACATTGCATGACCTGTCTTTGTATTTTTCCTTAACCAAACAAGATAAACAGACAAAACAAGACGGGCCATTAACATCACTTTTATTATAAAGTACACCTGATATTGTAATGCCATTCCCCCCTTTATGATCTCTTCCAGAAACAAACACAGCATACCTAGAGAAAAACATAAAACCCAAATTACTAGTATTCTATGAGACATAATGGTAATCAAACCACCTATGAAAATTCATGCGCCCTCTCTAATATTCTTTGCTCTATTTCTTTGCATGAGCGAGGCCAAATTTCCTCTTTTTAAGTCAATAAAATACTATGTAAGAATAAGTAGTTGCTTCTCAAGTCAAAATGTCAGCGTGCATTGCAAGTCGGCTGATGATGATATTGGCCTCCAACTCCTTGCTCCTAACCAAGAATTCGGATGGGCATTCCATATTAACTTTTTTGGAACTACCCCTATTGCCATGCATGGTGGGCTAATGGGCATAGGTGGTTTAATGCCTTTACATCTGATTATTTGTTTATCAATTACAAGTGTGCATTGAAGGAATGTTTATGGAGACTATCTGAAGATGGGATTCACCTATATGATAAGAGGGAGGAAGCATGGGAGCTCGTCTGGACATGGGAAAAGTGGTAAATGTTGATATATGTATTAGGTGAATATTTCTAAGGAGAAAAGTATGGTTTATGTGTCATGAGTAATTGCTTTTTCTTATTATTATTATTATTTCTCGGTGAGTCTCAAGTGAGTAGAAGAGGGTGATACAAGCCCAATTAAGATGCTAGAAAGAAAATCAAAATGATAAGCTTCTAAAGTGGAATGCGGACATTGCCACTAGTTTATAGGACACATCCCCCTTTTAATTTTAGAAGCCATCCAATCAGCCACACTATTTGCTTTTCCATTTATCTAAGAAAAGGAAATCATGGTCATAAGTTTGGACCAATTCTCTAATCTGAAGATAACATAGTGCACTGTAGCCTAATGATCAAATGGCCTAAGCCCATTAATAGCTCAAAGCGGGTTTTGACTATTTAATTAAAAAATGATTAGATTCCTGATGGAATCAAAAGTCCAAATCTTAATTGGAATTAAACAATAATTTGAATATTTTGAATTAGGAAAGAGAATATTATAAAGTGTATAAAATTAGGTATGCAATTATTTAGATACTTATTTTATTTTCTTTCTAGACAGTTACCCTTGAGTGAATATTGGTTCCATTACTCTCTTGAGTATTTGTGTGGAACCTTTCATCTATTATTGAAAGTTTCATCTTATCAATCAAAATATTCTTTTGATTGTAGTGATTCTCTTTTAATTGATTTGGTCTTAGGTTATATCAGCTACTCCAATTAAACCCCATTTAAATTCTATGAATTGTGAATCATATTAATTGTGGAAGTTTGGAAACTCCTTTTTTCCTAATTCAACTGTTAAATACCAATTTGACTAGTTGTCCATATCTCTTTATTTTAATTATTCCTATAACATAAAAATCCATAAAAATATTTATTGTCAACACCATAAACACAAAAATATAAAAAAATATATATAAGATTTACTCATTAGTTGTGCATTTGACTATGACCAAATTCCTATTTTGGGAAATTAGGCATATCATCTTGCTATTAGAGTGCAGGTTTTAACAAAGGAAAGTGTGTGTTGGTTGATTGGCATGACTCTTAAAGCTTTTGGTATGCTTGCTTCACTATTGATAAGTTTCAAGTCTCATTATTTCTTTTATTGGTGGGAGTTGGAGAGTAATCAGTTTGATTGTAGTGGTATTTAATTGAATTTCTTAGTGAAATTACAATATGTCAAGTGAGAGTGTTAATGGTAGTGATAGAGGCAATGATGGTAATGTTAGGAGGAAAGAAAGAAAGGGATGTATAAGGGAATGAATTGAGTCAACAAATAATAGAACTTGCAAAGATAATGTGTACAATGATAACTGCACAATATACTTTGATCTAAATTTTAAGGGATAATGCAAGAGGTAGGAATAACACTAAAGTAGTACACATAAATGGTGGAATACATGTTAGAAGAGATGATGAGTTGTTAAAAGGAGAAGGAGATAATTATAGAGTTCAAGTTATAATTGAAGTGAATCAACCAATACATGAATTGGAGGCTCATAAATTGAAAATTCCAAAATTTGATGGTTGTAGAACTCTAGATGATTACTTAGACTAGAAGCAACAAGTAGAGAGACTATTTAAGTGTTACGACTATTATTAAAAAAAATATTGTGGCTGCTTTGGAATTTACTGGTTATGCATCATTGTGGTGGAGAAATGTAAGGATTTAGGAAAGAGAAGATGGAAAAGCACGAGTGATTACTTGAAACACGATGGAAAGGGTGATAAGAAAGAGGTTTGTACCCCAACACTACAAATAGGAGTTGTATATGAGCTTGCATAATCGAAGAAAAGGGGTAATGTGTGTGGAGGATTATGCACAAGGCTTTGATACCCTTTTGATAAGATGTGAATTAAAAGAATCTAAAGAAGAATTTGACTGATTTTCCAACAATTTCACTAGTTTTTTTTATTTTTAAAAAATCCTAAAAAGCCATCTAGACCTAGGGAATTTATTCCTTTAATTAGGAAAAGTGCCTCCTTCACATCTAATCCTCAAGAAGTCCACATAAAACTACATTTATATCATCACTGACTTTATTCTCAATCTACTCTAAACCTTCAAGTGCACCATGTGTGATAGAGCCATTTTATACTCAATTTTTATAGTATAAATTGTGTTAAATTATTATTGATTTTATAGAAATCATAAGGAAATGGTACTTTAATTCTATCATCGTGATAAATCAGGTTAAATGGAGTCAAGGATGCTAATTCAAGTATTTTAGAGAAGTCATCTACAACTTGGATCAAGACAAGGAATTACACCACCGGAGGAAGCACGGTTTGAGGCACGGCCAAGGTTCAAACCGTGTTACACACTGGACAAGAAGGCGAAAATGAGGACTTTCAACAGAGAGAGACACGGCTTAAGGAACGGCCGTGGGAGAAACCGTGCTTGAAGCCGTGGTGGAAGCTAGGTGTGCCAAGGAGAAGAAAGTGTGGAACATCAACCAGATGAAGGCACGGCTCGAAATCTAGCCGTGGGTGTAACCGTGGTACACACTGGACATGGATGAAGACTTGTAGATTATGTACAGATTAAGGCACGGCTTGAACTCTGGCCGTGTGTGTAACCGTGGTACACACTGGGCGCGGATGAAGACTTGAAGAATATGCACAGAGGATGGCACGGCTTGACCCACGACCGTGTGATAGGGCGTGCCAGGCAGACGAATCTTCACTTCTCGAAATCTACTTGGAAAAGGAAAGATATTTTCGTATCTTGCTAGCAAAAGATCACATGCCATCTCCCTAACAATATAAATAGAACCAACCCTAGAGGGTTAGGAGAATTTTTGAATCTTTGAATCTGGAATCACCTTGGAGACAAGAAGGAAACACGGAGGCAGAGCAGGCAACCGGGTTCATTATGTTTTTATTTTTATTTTTCGTTTTATTGATGAACATGAGTAGCTAAGCTACTTTTCTAGCCAAAGGGTCATAGATATTTAATTCTCCACGAATTGTGAGGTCTAATTGACTTGTATTTATTCTATTCCTTGCTTTCGGGTATTCATATATCTTCTTATCGTTTTGTCATTATTATCTTTGTTGATTGGTATGAATAGAGCTCTTCTACTCAATTAGCAAGTTAATATATTGTCAACTAGCACGTCAAATCCATAATTATTTGATTGTTCTAGTCTTAGTGACGCAATAACATGTTTGGTTATAAAAGAGATGATCGAATTCATGTTATGGAGGTGTGTGATCATGTTTAAATAGGTTATCTTATAATCTACTGGCATGAATTGGTGGTCTCTCCAGATCTTAATGCTATTGATAGATTAAATCCTAAGCGCTTGTCTAGGGTTGTTTAATCAATAAGAGAAATAATTCAAAGCGCTTGTCTGAGGTTATCGAGGAAGTAAGGAGAGATAGGTTGTTAGAGCTTGTTAATAACCATAACCAATTTATCTAGAACTAAGAATAGAGAACATTTGCATCGATGATCAATTCCTTGAATTAAACTATCTTGATTCCTTTGGCTAGGCTTTTATCAATATTCAATTTTCTTATCTTGTTTTAACTTTATTCGATTCACAAACAAAACCCTCCCATTTTTCTTTTCCCTTTTATTCTCCTTGAATAGAAATAAGTTTAACCAATCTCTGTGGATTCGACCCTACTCACCACTATATGCAAATCATATAATTGTCTAGGAGTAGGTTTTATTTTTGTTGGATTCGACACCCATCAAATTTTGGCGCCGTTGCCGAGGATTGGTGTCAAATTTATTTCTATTCTTATATGACTCGTTCTTCTCAGACAGGTGAACTAATTTATAATCCGGAGATTGAGAAGACTCTAAAGAGACTACAACAAGAAGCTAGATCATCCACTAGACCGAACTTAGTATCGAACTTGTCTGATTCTGAAAAAGAGGACGGCATGGCAAATCTCGAGAGAACCTTAAGGGAGTTGGCTGCACTGGATGTGAATCAACAACCACTTTGTATTCACTATCCCGAACTAGCTGTGGAATTCGAATTGAAATCTGGGTTGATACATCTGCTACCCACATTTCATGGTCTTGAGAATGAAGATCCTCATAAGCATTTGAAAGAGTTCCATATAGTGTGTTCTAGTATGAAGCCGCAAGGAATAACCGACGATCAAATCAAGCTACGTGCTTTTCCATTTTCTTTAAGTACTAAAGCTAAAGATTGGTTGTTTTATTTGCTTCCAGGTTCTATCACCACTTGGACAGATATGGTAAGACTCTTCTTGGACAAATTCTTCCCCGCATCCAGAGCCACTGGTATAAGAAGAGAAATTTGTGGTATAAAACAGAGGGACACCGAGACTCTTCATGAGTATTGGGAGAGGTTCAAGCAACTTTGTGCAAGCTGCCCACAACATGGGATATCTGAACAACTCCTTATCCAATACTTCTACGAGGGCCTACTTCCGATGGAGAGGAAGATGATGGATGCTGCAAGTGGAGGCGCCATAGTAAACAAAACCCCTGGTCAAGCTAGGGAATTGATCTCCATTATGGCTGCCAATTCGCAACAATTTGGGTATAGGCATGATACATCTTCAAGGAAGGTAAATGAGGTAAGTGTGTCTAACCTTGAACATCAAATTTCTAATCTAACCTCCCTTGTGCAGCAGCTAGCTCTTGGAAAAACACAGCAGGTGAAGGCTTGTGGAATTTGTGCTGCTCCTAGTCATTCGACCGACATGTGCCCCACATTGCAAGATGACAACCATGAACACACCAATGCTGTAAGCGAATTTCCAGGACAACCGCAAAGGAAGTATGACCCCTACTCGAATACTTACAATCCTGGATGGAGGGATCATCCTAACTTCCGATATGGCAATAACCCTCAACATTTCCAACAATTCAAGCCAAAGCCATCACACCACGTACCCCAAGCTCCTTCCACTTCAGGTATGCCCCTTGAGGATATTGTTAAGTCTCTAGCTGTGAATACCAAACAATTTCAGGAGGAAACAAAGCAAAGCATTCAAAACTTGGAGAATCAGGTAAGCCAACTTGCTTCAGTCGTAAACAGGTTAGAAACTCAAGGTAAGTTACCTTCTCAAACTATTACAAACCCGAAGCAAAGCGTTAATGCAATTAGCTTGAGAAGTGGAACAGAATTGCAGGGATCAAATAAGAAAGGAAATCCATCCAATCTTGAGGAAGAGACCAAGAAAGAGACTTCGACTCCGAGCCAGTAGGGCGACCAGATTAGCAAGTCTCTAGTTGAGCCATCGAAGGTCACATTGATACCACCTCCTTTCCCCTCCAGATTAGCGAAATCCAAGAAGGAAGCGGAAGAAAAAGAGATTCTGGAAACGTTTCGTAAAGTCAAGGTAAATATTCCTTTACTTGATGCAATTAAGCAAATACCGCGCTATGCTAGATTCCTCAAGGACTTGTGCACTAACAAAAGGAAGCTGAAAGGCAATGAAAAGATTAGTGTGAGTGAAAAAGTTTCAGCTATTATTCAGAAGAAGCTTCCTCCTAAATGTAAGGACCCAGGTATGTTCGCCATTCCTTGCAAAATAGGTAGTCTTGGAATCGCTAAAGCCATGTGTGATCTAGGAGCTTCTATCAATGTCATGCCTTTGTCTGTTTATCAACGTTTAAATGTTGGTCCTTTAAAGGAAACGAATATTATTGTTCAACTTGCTGATAGGTCCAATGTTTATCCTGAGGGAGTTCTAGAGGATGTTTTAGTTCAAGTCAATGGGTTGGTTTTTCCTACTGATTTTTATGTGCTTGACATGGACAATAGTGATTCTCATACTTCATCACTGATATTATTAGGGCGACCATTCCTTAAGACTTCTAAAACGAAAATCGATGTAAATGATGGCACCCTCACTATGGAATTTGATGGTGAAGTGATTAAATTTAACATTTATGATGCCATGAAACATCCTAACGATATCTCTCCTGTTTTTGTTACGGATGCTATTAATCCATCACCACAGGCACCAAGGTTGGAATCAAAATCCTTATCCGAATATTTAGCCAGGAACGTCTAGCCAAAGACGTTAAAGAAAGGCGCTTCATGGGAGGCAACCCATGTAAAAAAAAAAAAAAAGTTTTTTTTTACATTAGTTTTGGTTTGTTTTAGTTTTGTTTTGTTTTAGTTTAGTTTGTTTTGATTTTAGTGTAGTTTTTGAACTCTTTGGATCAGCTGCAGCAAGGATACACATAATCAAATGACACTTTCTAGAAGCTTAAGGGGAGAACTCCAATACCAGGGAAGTACCAGTATTTCCTTTATCTTATTCTCTAATGCTCCTTGAGTTGTTAATTCCTTTTCAATTGTGCTAAATTAGGAACAATGAGGACACTGTTCAAGCTAAGTGTGGGGGAGAGGATAATAAAATATAGAGAGTAGAGAACTAACTTATACTCTGAATGTTTGTCCTTAAGCAATTTTAAGCCAAAATTTTTCAAATTTATCATGAAATCTAGAGATTGTACTAAATGTTACAATAAGCATCTACAAAATGTGAAATTGACTTGTTCAAATGCTTTACTCACCTACTGCTGTGATTAGAATACATGGTTAAAATTAAGTAGTGAAATCTTTAAGAAACAAATTTACCTTGTATTTAGCTTTAGAATTGGAAGTCTAAGAGTAAGTCGAGTCCCTAAGTGAAAAATAAACAAGTTTACTTCTAGGTTATATTAGCTACTGTATACTCTTTGAAGTTGTTTGTAAAGCAATCATAACACTTAAAAAAAAAAAGAAAGAAAAAGAATCAAGCATAGCCATTACTCCAATGATTCAACTAATTGAGTTAAGAGTATTCAAACTTGAATGTTAGAGTGAGGAAGAGTCCGTAGGGGTATCTCAAAACCCGGTCACTTGAGTGATGAGCTCGGGATGTTGCCGACTCAATGAACTCACTATAACGATAAGGGCAAAAAAGGCAAAAGTTCATGAAAAGAAGCGGGCAAAAACCCGTCAAAATAGATGCTTGAATAAATCAAAAGAACATGAATGTGAACATTCATTGAATAAAACAAAGACGTATAAAAGGGAGAATACTTAGCAAAGGGCTTATACCATATGCTTTTACTTTATACTGCAAGGATTATATGTTTGCTAATATCCAATGAAGTTTAATTGGGTGTTTTTCCTTAGTGGATTAAGTATTTACTTTTGGAATAAAAATTCTTTTGCTAAACATGAGGATTAAAGTTTGTTTTGTTTAGATTAGCTATTGAATTTTGTCCATAGTAATTTGATCACAGGAAACCAGTTTGGTTGAAGTAGTAGACATTAAATTACAAGTCATGAATTACAAATGAATAGATGCTTGGAATGATGAAAAGAAAGTTTGTATAATCTATGACAGATTTCTCAATTGATTTGATGCAATTGCTTGAGGACAAGCAAGAGTTTAAGTGTGGGGCAATTTGATAGAGTCATTTTATACTCAATCTTTATAGTATAAATTGTGTTAAATTATTATTGATTTTATAGAAATCATAAGGAAATGGTACTTTAATTCTATCATCGTGATAAATCAGGTTAAATGGAGTCAAGGATGCTAATTCAAGTATTTTAGAGAAGTCATCTACAACTTGGATCAAGACAAGGAATTACACCACCGGAGGAAGCACGGTTTGAGGCACGGCCAAGGTTCAAACCGTGTTACACACTGGACAAGAAGGCGAAAATGAGGACTTTCAACAGAGAGAGACACGGCTTAAGGAACGGCCGTGGTGGAAGCCGTGGGAGAAACCGTGCTTGAAGTCGTGGTGGAAGCTAGGTGTGCCAAGGAGAAGAAAGTGTGGAACATCAACCAGATGAAGGCACGGCTCGAAATCTAGCCGTGGGTGTAACCGTGGTACACACTGGACATGGATGAAGACTTGTAGATTATGTACAGATTAAGGCACGGCTTGAACTCTGGCCGTGTGTGTAACCGTGGTACACACTGGGCGCGGATGAAGACTTGAAGAATATGCACAGAGGATGGCACGGCTTGACCCACGACCGTGTGATAGGGCGTGCCAGGCAGACGAATCTTCACTTCTCGAAATCTACTTGGAAAAGGAAAGATATTTTCGTATCTTGCTAGCAAAAGATCACATGCCATCTCCCTAACAATATAAATAGAACCAACCCTAGAGGGTTAGGAGAATTTTTGAATCTTTGAATCTGGAATCACCTTGGAGACAAGAAGGAAACGCGGAGGCAGAGCAGGCAACCGGGTTCATTATGTTTTTATTTTTATTTTTCGTTTTATTGATGAACATGAGTAGCTAAGCTACTTTTCTAGCCAAAGGGTCATAGATGTTTAATTCTCCACGAATTGTGAGGTCTAATTGACTTGTATTTATTCTATTCCTTGCTTTCGGGTATTCATATATCTTCTTATCGTTTTGTCATTATTATCTTTGTTGATTGGTATGAATAGAGCTCTTCTACTCAATTAGCAAGTTAATATATTGTCAACTAGCACGTCAAATCCGTAATTGTTTGATTGTTCTAGTCTTAGTGACGCAATAACATGTTTGGTTATAAAAGAGATGATCGAATTCATGTTATGGAGGTGTGTGATCATGTTTAAATAGGTCATCTTATAATCTACTGGCATGAATTGGTGGTCTCTCTAGATCTTAATGCTATTGATAGATTAAATCCTAAGCGCTTGTCTAGGGTTGTTTAATCAATAAGAGAAATAATTCAAAGCGCTTGTCTGAGGTTATCGAGGAAGTAAGGAGAGATAGGTTGTTAGAGCTTGTTAATAATCATAACCAGTTTATCTAGAACTAAGAATAGAGAACATTTGCATCGATGATCAATTCCTTGAATTAAACTATCTTGATTCCTTTGGCTAGGCTTTTATCAATATTCAATTTTCTTATCTTGTTTTAACTTTATTCGATTCACAAACAAACCCCCCTCCCAATTTTTCTTTTCCCTTTTATTCTCTTTGAATAGAAATAAGTTTAATCAATCTCTATGGATTCAACCCTACTCACCACTATATGCAAATCATATAATTGTCTAGGAGTAGGTTTTATTTTTGTTGGATTTGACACCCATCAATATGCCCGATTAGTGTTAAAAATCTTCCTAAAATGCCTCATAAACTCCACAGAAATGCCATGGTCACTGTCCATTGAATCATTGTGTGTATCTTACAATTTTAACATTTTGTTTCTATCACCATGTTTTAACAAATTAGTTCCAGCTCTTTGGTACCAATAAGTCTTCTTCCTTTAAGTCTAGCCCTTTAAGAATCCCTTAAATAGCAATCACCTCTTGTAATGTATAGTCTATTTGTTTCTTTTCTGTTATTTAGGGAACTTTTCTTACTTCAAGTAATAACTGCCTTTTTACAATTTTCAAGCCCTAATAAAATGAACTCCTATGTTAGCCTTCCATCTAAACCCTTCCAACTATTTGTAACAACCTCTTTACACTCACTAGATGACAACCATATGTACTCAAATATAAAGTGTTTCACTTAAGCCATATCTTTAGATTTTGTATCCATTACTAGAGAAACATAGTTTGAACCAAAACTAGATATGTGATCAATTCTAATAAGTGCTTCATCACCTCTCTTGTTACAACTTGTATATTTAAGCTCATCATAGCTTGAATCTTGTACTTTTGCATCTTTAATCATTGCCTTAACACAATAACAACAAGAAATTCTATCCTTCCTCCCTTTTATTCATGTTCATGCAAAATGGCACTAAAATCATCAACACATGACCTAAGGCTTAAGCTTACTCACCACAGTATCTCTCAATTGGTTCCAAAGATACTTATTTTGATAGAAATTAGTTGGTGAGTGGACTTGAGAGTCTTCCATACATTCACTATTCACTACCTTTATGTCAAAATCAATGAAATAGTCATTAGCTTCCCACATCAATATCAACACTACCATGGACTAATTCTTATATAAACGTGACATGTAAGATATATGTTTGTAATACTTTAATACAAGTTAGTGCACTCTGACATGTATGTAGATAGGTTTAGACTAAATTTTCTTTCAAATGATATAAATATAGATAGATATGCAATTACGAGGAACAAGTGCAAATTTAAAAGTTAAAATTAACCTTATCCTTATTATCAAGGATGGTGTCACATCTCATCTCTCAAGCACCATGAATTTAGTACAAATTAAATAGATGCTTGGAGAGGTGGGGTGTGACAAAAATGATCTAGGTTTACGCTTAATACCATTGTATTATTATCATAAAAATCTTTAAAAAATCCTAATTTTTAGTTTTCAAATTTCCAAAAAAAAAAAAAACTAAATAAGCCCAAATTTTGAAAAAAAAGAACAATGGTTAATTTTTTTTTTTTTGAAAAAAATCTCTAAGTGACAAAACAATTTAATTTCTCACAAAATAAAGCCTAAAGATTTTTTTTTTGAAAGATTTAAAAAAATAAAAAAAAAATAAACCTAATGGGTAACCTGATCGACCTCAAGTGATAGTTAAACCATAATACATAAAATCTACACAATGGTTCTTAATCCTAAAGACATGAAATTTATGATAAAATAATATGATTTCAGTAGGACATGGAACCACAATTTGTTAGTGATAATAATACAATATAGCCACAAAAATACTCAAATAAGTATGAAAATATACTAACCAAACTAAAAATATGACCTGCAAAAAAATGAAATACAAGTTAGTAATAATCAAATATATATATATATATATATATATATATATTGGGGTTTTAATTTTTTTCTATATTTTCCTGTTTTTTCTTTTATTTTCAATAATAAAAACTCTTAATAATAAATAAAAATAATATAAAAGGGAACAAGGTGGGGGAAAACTAGCTACGTGACTACACAATAACTATGTGCAAGTCAGATCGCAAGTCATGTCACGGGTTTGGAACTAAAAAAGGTAAGTCTCACATAGCGTGCCCATGACAAGTAGAGAAGAAGGCAACGATAGGCGGATTATGGTTGAAGGGATTCTAGTGGTTATTGATGGCAATGAAGGTATTGGCTCTAAGGTTTTCGATGGTTGGGGATCGTAATGATGGTGGTGGTGGTTTTAAGATATCCAAAGGTAGCCAAAATCCCCAACTTTGATCTAACTAACTGGAGGTTAATCAACTAAAGAATGGGTTTATATGAGTCTATGGGTGATTAAGAACCTAGTGAAACTAATTTCATATTTTGAAGTTGATTCTAAGGTATTAAATTCTAAGATGCTAAATCCTATAGAGAAAGTGGCAGCGGTCATAAGTGTAGTGGTGAGAGAGAAAAAGTACTTCATTGAGCTTAATGGGAGCATATTGAAGGATTCTATGAGTTAATTTGAATTTCTTGTTTCTATTTATAAGCATCACTAGATAAGATTGATAACTCAATATTGATTTGAATCGAATTCGTGTTTAGGTTATGCAAAACCCTAGCTTTATCTCTTTGAGATTCAATTCAATTTTTTTTTCAATATTAATATAAATCTGTGGCACAAATCTAATCTTTAGTAAAGAATTGATAAGTTTTCATTAAAAAAATTAATTAATTTGATCTAATTCCTTAATTTAACCATATTTTCTCATGAGCGTCTCTCTTAGTTTTTACTCAAGGTTAAAGATGAAGCACGTGTAGTGTACACACCTTTTAGAAGGCGAATGCACCTAGCACATGCATGTCTCAAAAAAAAAAAGAAAAGAAAAGAAAAGAAAAATAAAGTGTGGACTTGAGGGCTCGAACTTGCAACTTCTAACTCTCTCCCCATTATGTGACCATGCATCAAACTACTAAACTATGACTCATTTCTCAATTTTAATTACAATTTAATTTTAGTTAAAGTAAAAATTATGCATGGGCCTATTCTAGTTCAACTATGTTTAGGCCGAAAGCAGCCTAAAAGATCCAATTCACAATATTAATTTTACCTTTTGGCCAAAAAAAAAAGAGAATGACTTTTAAGCATTTTTTCCAATTTTGACATTTTTATTCTCTTTTCACATTTTCTCACCTTTTTTTTTTTTTGCATTTCCATTATTTTTTATTATTTATTTATATTTTATTTTTCTATGTCTTGGTATTTTTATTTGTAAATGTAACATAATAACAATTAAAAAGGACAAAAATTTGGTATTTATTGGTACAATTTATGATATACGCTTGCTTGTGTATAGATCATATGTATTGTGTCTAAAACTATCAATTTTTTTCAATGGTCTTCTAGGAAGAATTTTTTTGAAGAGTGTGGTGAGTGCTTAGCTTATTTGTGATAGTTGTAAGCCTAGTTGATGTGCACTAATGATGTATGTTACAATTTTGTGGTAACTTAGGTAGATGTATGTGTGAAGGCATCTGATTGTTCAAGCTGAGGCTAATGCTTTTCTTGATTTTAAGTTATCTTTACCATCATTTTCCCACTTTTTTATAACATTAACTTAGAGACCTAGACCCATACACCCATCATTGATCTTTATGAATTTACAACTCTTACTTAGAAGACCTAATCTCCCACAATTGAATGACTAATGATTCAAATGCTCATATTTACATAATACTTGATATTTTTCACTCTGGCCTAGCTTTATCCAAATGTAGATTTCAAAGTAACAATAATCTTTAAGCTTTACTCTTAGAAAGGTTTGCCTCTCACCCTCACTAGACTTAATTGGTTCCACCTTTGCCTTGCTAATATTTGCACTAGTTAAGGTCATATGCTCAAATTTAAAACTATAACACCCTTGTAGACACCACATTTTAGCCCTCCTTAATATTTTCTTTTGGTAAAGAAACAACTTTTGCAAGGTCAAAAACAATTTTTGAAGTCAAAATAAGCACATACTCTTTGAAAAAATTAGAAAATCCAAATAAAACATTAAGTTTTGAAGTCAAATTAAACATAAAGTGAGCAAAAGTCATCAAAGACTCATTTTTTATTTTTCTGGAAATTTTCTAATATTTATGTAAGTTTTAGATTTAATTTTTTTTTTTCATATAGCAAATGATAGCAAAACGTCATTATTGGCATCTAAAACTTGCCAAAAGGTCAATAATATACCAAAACACATCAACTCAAACATAAAATGAGCCAAAGGCGTAATTTTTCTTTTTGTAGAAATTTTCTAATTTTTATGTGATTTTCGAATTGGGTTTCATGCATAAAAAATTCAAAGATTGTTGTATATATCATAAAAAACCAATCCATGCATAATATAACATCCTAAAACACATAATAAAGTCATCAAAAACATCAAAAATGTATTTTGAAACTTTAGGATTTTTTTGTCTTTTGTCATAATATATCATAACAATCAAAGAAAAGGCATATAATTGAAAACAAAAAATCATTTAAAGATCACACAAACTAATTAGAAACTCATAAGTTACAAAAAATAATAATAATAATAATAACAATTTTTAACTTTTTTTGTTATTAATTTTATAAAATAAAAACAAAAAAAAAGGAAAAGAAAACTTGTGTCTTAGATAATTCAGGTCAATTTAAGAGCTTCCATTGATATTTGATGGTAGTTTAAGGGTTGGATTGACTCTTATAGTGGTGGTGAAGCAAACCCTTAACTTTATTTCTATATAATCGATGTCTATGATAACCAATCTAAATTGAATCAAAGGATACCTCTAACTTTGATCTCTCACGAAATTAGATCAATTCGTGCAAGGTTGAACACAATCAATCGCTAGGTAATGATCTCTGGAGGATAGGGAATGGGGTAGTGTATTTAGTTCGCTTCAATTTTCTCTTGTGTAAGAGAAATTGAAGAGAGAGAATGGTGGGTCATGGGTTGAGCTAATAGAGAGATAAAGTGAGTGGTTCTTCACTTTGGGAGCTTTATCATTTGGAAAATTTGTGCTAATTGATTGTTTATGCCCCTGTTTATAATAATCTATAATGACAAGTGCGCATGAAACCTTATATTTGACTAATCTGTATGTTTTCATGATTTGCAAATCAATTTAAGCTTCAATTTCTACTTGAAAATTAGTTGAAATGTGTGTACTTATTTTTCTTCCAATTTTTATGTTTATTTATAGGGTATTTTTCTTTATTATTTGATGTAAATTTAGACATGTTTTGCGTGTACTCCATGCTTGCTTTCAATTTCTACTTTTTTTTTTTTTATTTAATTTGACAAAAAAAAAAAAGAAGAGTTAAATCTTACCAAAAGGGGCTATAGTTTAGCTGCATTTTCTTTCCCTTTTAGGTTTCTCTCAACATTACTAAGGAAGATGATTCTATAGTATTGTTGACTTAGTTGATGACCCAATTAGGTTGCCCACATGATGATTTCATTTAAAATAGAAATGGGGCACACAATATGCACACCCCTCCAATCAAACTCACAACCTCTAAGACCACCTATACATGCCAATGCCCTAACCAACTAAGGTACGTCTCGATTTATTTTATTTGAGCATTAAATAATATAGGTTATTTCCATAGGCTGGTTTTAAGAAAAGGCCCAATTAGCTTTAGGCCTTAAAAATTGGTCCAAACTCCACAGGTCATGAAAATTTGACTTTTTCCCATGTGCAATTAACAAGTCTAGTATAGTATGTATTTGCAAAATTATTTTTTCAAAAATTGCTAAACTTGATAGAATTATGAGCTCAATTTGTTTAGTGCCTAGCTTAATTCAAAACTTTGTTTTCTTATAAAATAAGCAATTTGAAATTCGATTGGGATACTATTTGAAGCCACAACTAACTTAAATTGTTTATTTTCATGAATTTATAAATGAATAAGCCAAACCCAAGTCCAAAAAAATTAGTTTTCAATAAAATGACTTCTTTTTTTTTCGTTGTTGTTGAAAAAATTGTATCTTATTTAATTGCATATACATATTTCAACTCAAAAAATTATTTTTACCCCAAGTTAAGCCAAATGAACTATCTCACAACTATTATTTTTCAATTTGTCAATTTTTCATATTTGCCAATTTTCTAATTTTTATTCTTTTTTCTGTTTTTAATTTTTTTTCCATTTTTCCATTTTTTTTTTTGTATTTTAAGTTTGGGCTTTCCCCCTAAATCTTAGGGCTTATAAATAAAATATAAAATTAAAGAGGACAGAAATGGGATGCCTATATTTTTTTTTTCAAAAAATAAAATATACCAAAAATTAAAGTTTCATAAGAAAGAACTATATTCGCTTGATATTGACTACTAGGGTATATAGGCACTTCTAGTGCCTTTAAAAAAAATCTAATAAAAGGGAATAAAATAAATTAATTTTTAGAAGAAATTCTATTTTGACAAATTTTTCAAAGAAAGGGAAAATAGGAATCTTGAAGGCCTTTTCATGTTAGAAATTTGCTTATTGAAATCATTTGGTTTTTTAAAAAAAAGAAAAAAGAAAAGCCTCCGAACTTATGAAATCTCTAGTTTCTATTTTTCTAAGAGATTGCTTATTTTCTTATAAGAAAAAACCGCAAACTAGTAGTTGAAATTATGGTTTATCTACCCTCAAACTCTAATTTCGCACTTTTCTCGACTTAGGTTGAGTGGCAACTCTGTTTTTAAAAGTACTTTTTCTAGAAATAAAACTTTTCTTTAATTTGGTCAAGAGTCTTACATTAACGTGAATTAGGCTTAATATAAGTTGAATTAAGGAAAACGGAAACCGAAATTCAAAGTCAAGTACTTTTCTATTTTCATATTCCAAACCTCTCTGAATTTGTTTTGCATATTTTTCTTAAAAAGGTAAATATTTTATCGTTTGTTTGATTTATTTGCAATCCTACAAAGAATTTTATTTTTCCTATCATTGAGATATTGATTTCTACATGCATAATCTTAGAAATTTTTCATTACTAATGATTCTTCCTCTACTATTATCTTAGAAAGTTACAAACCCTTTCTCTTTCCATTCAAACTTAAGAACATTGAAGCACAATTGATCATATGTTTTGAACATCCACTATATATTTATCAAGTTCCTCTTAGTTTAGTTTTAAATTTATACGACTAACAAGAATACATCATATGTTCTTAGAAAGCTAAACAAGCTTAGGTGGATTTCTTTAATAGTATCAAATGAAGATTCTAAGTGAAACTTAGAAGCAAAAATAACACTTCACAATTTATGCTTAGCTTTGGAATTAGAAGAAATGTTCTTCGCTTCCTCCACTATAATAGTTACAGTTGGGACATTTCTGTTTCCAGCAACTATAAGAATCTATGATTCGCAATCAATAGCTTAGATGAATGTTCCCATCCTACATTTACATTGTGCAAAGTTTATGTCACTAAGATATCACTACAAGAATTTTGATGTTTCATGAAATTTAATAAACACCATCCAAAATTAAGTAAACATTACAGCAAATATTTAATAACATTTATTAAACATCACAAATAAACATTACTAAAAGTTTGTTACGGAAAATATTTTGTGACGGTTAAAAGGTAAACTTCACCAAAGTTGTAAACATTACAATAAATTGCTAATAGTAATGTTTAAATGTCACCAATAAGTGACATTTAGTAACATTTGAACGTTACTAAAAGTGAATAACTTGACACCAAAATTGTTTGCCAAAATTCATTTTTTTAGTAACTTTTAAATGTCACAAAAACATAAAAGTTTGGTAACATTTAAACGTCACAAAAAAAGAAGTTTCAACATTACTAATAAGCAGTTTTTGTAACATTTAAAAGCCGTAAATAACTAATATTTAGTAACGTTTAAGCATGACCAAAAGATTTTTGGTAACCTTTAAACGTAAAAAAAAAAATTGATTGTTATAATGATATGATAAATCTATTTATAAATATAACAACTTAAACTTGTAATAAAATAGTGTGCAATAAAATAATAAAGATAAAAAAGTGGACATTTGCATATAAGCTTATAATTGTCCACTTCCATCATCAACTATACTTTACAAAAGCAGACATTAACATATCCTAAATAATATTATCCAAACTTTACAGAACTTAGTAATAAAATAAACTCTCTATTGATAGCCTACTCTTACCCAAATTGATAATCAACTTCCAAAAAGTGACCATACAATAAACTGTAATTCATAAACTATCTATTCTATTGCTCAGTCTGATTATCATCTATCAAAAAGTCACTAACAAAATAAATCATCCTTCACAAATTACCTTCTTCCCTACTTTCATCACCCTCTTCAAAAAGGTTAGAACCAAAATAAACTCCCTTTCACAAGCTATCTTCTTTACCACTTTTACTATCATCATCATGATCAGGGGGAATTCTAGAAGGCATAATAAACTCCCCATTGCTTGGAGATCTTATCACATAAACATATAAGAGGTGTAAGATAACCTAATTAATATAACGATGCAATAAACACGATTGTAACGTTTAATAATTCACCTAAATTAGATGAGAAGTCTAGAAGAAACCTTTGCAAAACTTGAAATACACTGTTCAACTACAAAAAGATAATAATCTAATAAAAAACTAATCTTATGGAAAAAAAGAGATACAGTACTATACATGGAAAATAGAAGATTCCATCAACTGCAAATATCATTACTTCTTAAATAATAGAAATGCCAACATCATCCAAAAAAATAAGATTGTAAGTTAACTCAATCTTTATGAAGAAAAAACTCAGTGAAACAACATAACAACTAAGACACCAGTCCAAAAATAAAATAATTCTTGAAGAAAAATTGAAAAAAATGAACTTTAAATTGGGCCAAATTACAAGATGTATCTTATCTTCTTGAGCTCGCTGTAAATTCTTTAATTCTTCAAATTGAACATCTCACTTTTTGCTCCATTGTTTCTTCCCTTCAAGTTCTTCCCGCAATCTTTTATTTTCATCATTTTTTGACACCTAATTCTGCAGTGATTTTCCAAAAGCCGGTAGTCCATAACCACGACCAGGATGGTAATATGTCTTAGAATTTGCATTCATATATTGATCAACAATCTCTAAAACAGACTTTAGTGTGTTTGAACTTTGAAACTCTTTAAACAATTGAACCATTTTAGCCTATATTATTAATAATAAGGACAAATGTTAAAAACATTTCACCCCATAGTATATTCTAACTACGTAATGTAAAAAATGTATTCTTTATACTAACATAATCATTTGCAGCTTATTGAGAGACCCAACCACCAGTACCATTCGATCTAATCTCACAAAATCGAGTTTACTTGAAGAATTCAATAGCATTAGGTGCTTCTTTATGTTGCTCAATCTAATTGAATAAATAGCAAAATATTAAATATCTACCTATTTCACTATCAAATATATAGCATTATCTAAAATACTTACATACTCAAGCTTCCTACTTTCAAAGGACTTACTCCCTGCCCTATGCAGATATTTTATATAGTTGTGTGCATACTTTCCATTCATTGACTTTGTTTTCTATTAGTCAAAATAAGAAATAAATTACTGAAATCATTTTCTGATATTACAAAGAAGTATTGTTTAATGAGAACTTACCTTTTCATGTGGATCATTTGATTCTAAAATATTCATCTCTTCCAAGGACTCATGATTCCACATATCTATGACCATTTTCCAATCATCATCACTATATGTCCTTGGCCGTGCATTATCACCCTCCTTTTCCATTTTTAGTGAACATCCCATCGGAATTTCCAATAGAGACATCCCATCTATCTATTAACCTCATGGAATTTATCCGGTCGCTCATAATATCGTTAATATTAAGTTTATTCTACAGAGCAAAGTTTTAGCTATGACAATTGAAAATAGAGAATAATTTCCACATTGTACTTGATTGATATAAAGTCCTCCCAACCTATACTCTTGCCCAAGCCCGCCTCTTCTCTGATACTAAAAGTGTTCTCCTATCACCCTTAAGATATAGTGGCAATAAGTCCCTACAAGCTTTCCCAATCTCAAATGCTAATTTAGCTTACTGGTCTCTCGTAATTGGACAGCCTGTGGAAGCATTAAACTCTATTACCATCCTATCCTTCCATCTATTGTTCTCCTTCTCTACTGCTTGTCCTCTATATATACCTCTCCTATTACAATATGATGATGTGCTAGCATTAACTACAATAGAAGGAAATACTTTTTAGTAACAGTTACTAACTTTTATGTAACAAGTTATATAAACAATTAAGCTACACACAATTACCTGAGCTAGGAATAGAAGTAGGTGGAAAGCTATTCGATGGATTTGTATTTGCACAATTGTTAGGGACAACATGAGTATGCATCGGGGGAGCATTTGCTACAACCGAATCACGAGCTAAGGAATTTATGGCATCTCCAATATCTTAAGGAGACGGATGTTGCTCTATTGGAGGTGGTGGATGTTGCTCTTCCTCAACATCTTGAGAATTTGATGGTGTATTGACAATGAGTCGAGCCTTTCGTATAGTCCTTGCTCCCCTTCCTTGTCTAACCTTTCGTCTTCCAGCCATGACAATCTTATAGTAAAAACATGACACAAAGATGAAATGAACAGTTGATGTGATTTCGTAAGATTAAAAAATGACAAAATAAAATTAAGACTTAAAAAGAATAAAGTAACATTGTATTTAACTTAACTATGTTTGTTAGGCAAGATCTGGTAGCATGGTGATGACACAAATATCATTGGAGCAGCATCTAATTTACAAGAATATAATGAAAAAACTCACAATCTTCATCACTATTATTATAATCCATAAGTGCTTCATCGACTTCATCATCTTCATCTTCATAATAATCAAAATCATCATCATGTTATATGCCATTTAAACCTTAGATAACCCCCTCTACATCTCCAACAACAATCTCGGGGCATACATCTATTCTCAACAACACATCTATATCACAGTCAATTACAGTAATCTATGATTACTTTAAATAAGGTTGAACCTCGAAACAATTATTAATGATATACCACTTCGCTACTTCTACCTCTTCCTCTGATAAGGCCACGTATGTGGGAGAAGAAATAAAACCAACCTTATTTCTAAAGACACCTATGCCACCTTCTTCCATGGTATCACAATTCCTATTAGAACGATTGAAAACTGTCTCAACACCTTATAAATGGAGGGAGCACCATGTCAAGCATTCATGTACAATGTAAGCTTCTACTATGGAGCCCTCTAGAAAAGCCTTGTTTTTAACAAACTCCTTGAGAGAGCTTAAGTATTTGAATTTAACAAAATAAATGAATGATAAAGGGTTGAATAACACTTATAAAAGATTACATTCTACTTATACATTCATACCTTTCTATGGGATACATTCATCGATATGCAATAGGTCCGACAAGCAATAGTTCATTAGGCAAGTGTATAGCTAAATGCACTATCACATCAAAGAAGGTAGGAGGAAATATCAATTCCAATTTTCACAATATGGTAACAATATCGCTTTGCATTTGCTTTACCTCATTGACATTGAGAATCTGCTTGCATAACTTCTCAAAAAATGAACTAAGTTTAGCTATAACCGTTGCAACATCATTCGGAAACATGCCACGAACACCCATAGGTAACAACCTTTGAAGCATCACATGGCAATCATGGCTCTTCATCCTAGAAAGCTTTGTGCTCGACTCATTCACACACCTACCGATATGTGATGCAACTCCATTAGGTAAGCTGACACCCTTTAAGAATTGATAGAATCTTCTCCTTTCTATAGAACTCAATGTATAACTAGCAAATGGCATTAAATACTTGTCATTACCTTGCTTCACCAAATGTAATTTCTTCCTAATACCAAGATCCTCCATATCAAGTCTAGCCTTGTAAGTGTCCTTTGTTTTGCCATCAATCTCGAGTATAGTACCAATAACATTGTCAAATATATTCTTCTCAATGTACATGACATCTAAATTATGTCACAACATTAGCTTTGACCAATATGGAAGTTGAAAGAATATTGACCTTTTTTTCCAATTAAGGTCTTTAGGACGACGAACCCTTCCAACCTTCCATGGATGCTTACCCATGCATACATCACTTATGAATTGCAATTGGTGGACAATTTCCTCACCAAAATATTCTTGTGGAGTTTCACGAGTGTCACAACTTCCATCAAATTTTAAGCTACGTCTCCATCTATGGTCCTTAGGAAGCCACATTCTATGACTAGTGTATCCAATATTTCCATTGAGCCTCATTGATGGTGTTTGATCTTGGCATACTAGATAAGCATGATACCCCTTCGTGCTCTACCCTAATAAGTTTCCATATGCTGGAAAGTCATTTATAGTCCACATTAAGGTTACACACATTTTGAATGTTGTCTTTGAAAATGCATCATATGTGTGCAACCTATTATCCCGAAGATCCCTTAACTCATCAATCAATGGTTGCAAATAAATGTCAATCTCATTGCCAGGTGCCTTAGGTCCTAGAATCAACATTGACATCATCAAGTACTCTTTCTTCATATACATCCAAGGAGGCAAGTTATATGCCAAAAGCATGACCAGCCACATACTATATGATTAACTCATATTCCCAAATGGATTAAAACCATCACTAGCTAGCCCTAATCTAACATTGCAAGCATCCATTGCAAACTCAGGAAACTTAATGTCGAAATTCATCTAAGCTAACCCATCTGCAGGATGACTCATTACATTTTCCCTTCTCTTATGTTCCTTGTTATGCCAACGCATTTTTTAGGCAATTTTAGAATTCATGAAAAGGCATTACAACCTAAGCTTTATAAGAAAGTAACGTAAAACTTTATGAGGAATGGCTTTCCCAACTCCACTACATACCTTATACCTTGAAGTACCACAAGTAGGACATTGCTTTAAATGCTCATTATCACCCCAAAATAAGCAACAATCATATTTACATACATGAATGTAATGATAGATCATGCCTAACCTATGCAAGTACCTATTTGCAAAAAAATAATAAGACTTAGGAAGAGACTCACCATTAGGGCATTGCATCTTGTAGAAGTTGGAGAAGCATGTCAAAGGAATTGTTGCTCCACTTATTATACACCTTCAAGTGGAAAAGCTTCACTATAAATTCAAACTTAGACAACTTGCAACTTAAATAAAGATCCTCTTGTAAGTCAACTCTTAGCCCATCTAGAAAATCCCATGAAACATCAATACCACCTCCAGGGGATGATTCTTCATCTTTGTTGTTGATGAAGGCTTCCACATCTTCTAGTATCTCATCAAGTCCACCTTTATCATCATATCCCACCCCTAGACATTCCTCCTCCATAGGTGGTCCTGCTTTCCATTCTCTATCTTGCCACCTACCTCGATCTACTGGAGGTAATTGAATATTAAGCTCCTCTCTATGATAAATTCAACACCGATAGGTTATATCTACCCCATCTACAAGTAGGTGAGCTCTAATCACATGTGGAGGATTCAACTTATCACTCAAGAATTTCCTACACAAACAATTTATTCTCGTGTCCACCCCATACTTCAAGCACAGATACGTAAAAAAGTACTCCACACCATGTTGATACTCCTCAGACTTAATGTCTTCAATCATCCAACTCTTATCCATGCTTACAGGAATATGACTCCAAAAGAACTTATAAAACTACGACACCTAAAAATGTACAAATAATGAATGAGAATAAAGTGACATTCCAACATTTAATCATTCGATTAAATATCTATAATTGGGCACTTACTTCACTCAAAACCCAGCAATGCCCATTTGAATGTATTTATAAATCTGGACAAATTCACTTGCATGATTTAAGTGGCAACGTAAGAATTTCACAAGCATACTAGGATGGAATGGAACAAAGTCACCTAGTCAAAACTAATCAAGTTTATAGCAATTTATAAACAAGATCATACTAATATAAAAAGCTTAGTGAAGTGTAGAACTTAACCAATAGTCACATAATCTAAATAAGTACTTCATTGCAATCACAAACTTATCAATGTAAGGCTTTTTGATAAATTTTATGATCAATGAAAATGGTTATTGCAGAACAAAGGAGCTTACTACTTCCAGTATGTTTGGTTAAATTTATAAAGATGGAGTAAAATAATAGTTATTCTTCTACTAGAGAAACATTATTATGTTTGCTTAGTAGTATAATTATTATATGGAATTTCTATTGTTATTGGATAATGAATTCTAATTCTTTCTCAAGATCTAAGGAATAACTATTGCTTATATCCATTTATACATGCCCTCAAACCTTTGTGGTGGTATTAGACAATTCCATGACTAAATTGGAAATCATAAACAGAAAATGCCTACAAACAAACTTACCTACTGAGTCCCATATTTTTCAAGGCTATGACAAGACAAAAAGACCTAAATTAGTTCGATTCATTAGGTTAACTAGGCCCCATACATCCACCTCTGTAGAGTCTGCATTTAGAATAAAAAGAAAAGCATTAGAAAGATTGTGGTAGAAGACATATTTATGAGGGCTATTGATAGCAACACAAGCAAGGTAATCAATCACTTTGTTACATTCCCAAATAGTAGCTTGAAGTTTTATAACATCAAAATTGCAAGCAGACTTATGTATCTAGGCTCATTTACTCTTTGTACACAATTCTAAAAATGCATATATGTTTAACCATTTGTTGCTATACAATAAGTTGTAAGTGAAGATGAGTTGTAATTCAATCTTTTTGATGACTTGATGCATTGCATGTTCAATGATTTCTCCCCACTACTATAGCTGCTCGATTGTCAAGTCCATTACCCTGGATTAGTTATTAATTATGCATCGAGCACTTTATTATTGTATCAAAAGTTATATCTAATATCGACGATGTGTAAGTTAATCTTTTTAATTATATAATAGTCTAAACATCATGTTTAATGGTAATATAACTCATCATGGCTTCTATTGGCAAAAGATATTGAGATATCATGTAGCCAAAAGTTTCCAAATATATTACTATTTTGTCTTGACTAAGCAAAAGAAACCCCTTCCAATCAAAATAGCTAACTAATAGAAGTCTATTTCCATATAGGGAAAAGGACACAACATAGGAAATAGGGATTGAAATGTTTGAAAATGAGATTGTGAGCGGACTTATGTATCTAGGCTCTAATGAATGTGACACGGTTCACTTCATTATCTAAAATAGAAATAGCAAGTCTTTTAATGGACGTGCTAATGGAGTTAGCAAAATTTGACTAAGGTAAAGAAGAATAAGAAGAAGAATATTGCTCAAGTACAAAAGAAAAAATTTATAGAATGACATAGAGTCACCTCTTTAGATTGGTTGTTATTTGAACATCATTATATAATCCTTGGTAAATATAAATGAAATGCTTGTGATTAGAGGAAAATTAACAATAAGGGTTATGCATTTACTAACCTTAGACTAGAGATTAATAATTACTTGCATTAAAAAAAGATGTACCAAATCACTTGTTGACATTGCTAAGATTAATTATAAAATGATGCTTAGGCATCAAAAAACCACACCCTAGTCTCCTCTTCCACTTTTTGCATCTTCTTATATCTCTAACTTAAAACAAAAGCTAACGGATTCTTAATAGAACAACACTTGCCCACTTCTTGGATAATGGTGAACTAAAACAACCTTAATTCAACCATAGCATGATAAACATCAATAATATAATATCACATTACAAACATCCATCAACATAATATAATAAATATAATACATACAAATGAACTTACAAAGATCATAAAGAAAGTGGTCGATCATAAAAAACAACTTAGATTGTAAGAACTAACTCCACCACCACTTTAACTAACCTTGACTACTGCTACACTATGCCACCATCAAGCACTAACATCGTGCTAAGATGAGCACTAGAAAAGGACAAAACCTTAATTCTATTAATTAGACAAACAACAATGGGATCACACGAAATTCCTCATCTCCATTAACAAAAGAGATTCTAGAGACATATCAATGGAGAGAGAAGGAAGGAATGACACCACGTGGAGATGGGAAGGATACTAGCTTTTGGGAAACGAAATGGGGAGGATGTATTTATTTATTTTTATTTTCCTATTGACAAGGATATATATACTATGCAAGACTTATTTTAATCTACCATGATATTAGGTAAGATGTCATTTTAATCTACCATTGAAGTCTTATCCTATAGGCTAATAAGAGTACTAACTTACGTAATACAAAACCACATTGGGTGTAGCATGTTTAACTTTTCAATCACCTTATTGTAAATGAAAAGTTTATCTTGATATCAGAAGTAGAGATCCTGAGTTGTCCTATTATAGTTAAGTGGACGATGAAGACATTATTGAAGACATATTAACTTACTTGAGGTAGCTTCAAAAGGTGGCAATTTGTACTAGTCTCAACTGGAGTGAAGATGCAAGGCTCAACGATCTTCAACTGATTTCTCGTTCTACTCAACAATGGAAGGTCCTTCCTATGTTTTGCTCAACAATGGAACCTTTCTTCATGTACATGAATCTAAATATTAGAGGGATATACGTCACTAATCAAGTTATGGCTTTCAATTTAAAAGTGTTATGCCATGAATTTGAAATAAAGGCAATGTTATTACACTTACAATGAAAATTCTTAGGAAAAGGAAAATTCCTATTCTTATTTTACCAACATTAGCAAACCATATTGAAGAATTCATGTAACGTGTGGTAAAACTAGACTATGAAATAAAGATGGAATATTAACTAAATGGGGAATTTGTAAACAAAACGAAAATTATAGGATATGGTGGACTTAAAGTAATAAAGGCTTAATAAATCTAACTCTATATGATTATGATATACCTATAATTATGTAAGATAGGTATATATACTTATAGCCTTATCCTTTTAATATCTTCCTTTAGCAAGCACACTTGAGGTAGAAAATGTATTCTCTTAACTCCACCTATGCATATTAAAGTCGAGTTAAGAAAAATTGTCTTTGTATATGAACCTTAAGAAGACTAAAGATGACTTGAAGGCAATGATGTATGATGAAGACATTATTTAAGACATATTAACTTACTTGAGGAAACTTTCAAAGGAGGCAATGTGTATTGGTTTTAGTTAGAGTAGAGAGGAGAGGCTCGATGATGTCGTATATGATTGCTCTATTCTAGTCTACAATGGAAGGTAAGTGCTCTATTCTGCTCAATGATGAAAGGGCTTTGCTATGTTGCTCTGTTCTAGTAGGCCATCAATTGGAAATGAAAGTGACCATATAAGTCAGAAAATCATGTAATGAGGAACTATATGCATGAGCAGGAACTGCAAAATTAAATTGATGATAGATGGAATCACGTCTTTGCATTCTTCAAAACATTCCCTAGAGTGAATGATAGAGTAAACATGAAATTAAATTAACTTCTTAAATTGGAAAAGAAAAATGAAACCATATAATTAATTAACTTTATGTTATTTTCCATTATCTGATGAACTATAACATATTCACTAAAATATGGTAAACTGAGGCCTAACTAGATAGAACTTGCTAAAATTTATTGAATTCCATACATGATTAAGTAACATGTCTTATGAATTACTCAAATTTATCAGCTAAAAGGGTTTTTTGTAAGAACCAAGCTAGATATACCTCTATTTTTGCATGAGAACTCCATTATGTTAATACTTTCAACTGTTGTTAGCATAATTCTTTCTAATTAAAATACACAATTCCATGGCAAGTGAGTTTATCTTACTGGATCACTTGAATGCTTATATATATGGAAAGTGTTCTAATCAAGCTAAACAAAGTAAAAGACAAACACAACATTTCTACATCTATTTGAGTTTTTCTAACCTAATTTGCATGAACATGGAATGGGCTCGATTTGATTAATGGAGAATTCATCAAAGGAGACTAACTGTGGAAAAAAGGAAATATATATAAAATAAAACGTATGAAAAGAAAAAGAAAGAAAATTTACCCTACTGCTACAAGTACTCAAATCAAGATCATTTTGGTGAAGATCTACTATATCTTTCTTCAAAAACACCTCCACAACAATTCTCTTCCTCTTGATTTCTTTGATTCTTGTCTTCATAAGCTTCAATGTTGTCTTACTACAAAATCATGAGAAAAAACACATTCCAATTAATCAAACCAATGAAAAAAAAAAATAAAGCAACCTACATAACGTAACAATGAAAATTGGAAAATATATATATATAAAAAGAATGTTTGATGTACCATTTATTATGAAACTTCGGTTTTAATATTTCTTTGAACATTTTGAATCTCTAAACATCAATTTGAATCTCCAAACACGAAAAGGGTATAAAAATTTTAATAGAAAGAATGATGGGTTGAGTCATATAGAGGTAACGAATACATGCATATGTCAAACAAGCATTGAAGTTACGCTAAGAATCTGAAGATGCCTAAACAAGGAAAGGAAAAGAAGAAAAAGAAACAATCCTAATATTTTCCTCTGTTAAACCTCAACGTCTTATGTGAAACCCCAAAACAGAAATTGAAACAAAATGGTAGCTTTACTAACAAATTGCAAGAGTAAATATGTACACAATAGAACCATGAGAAGAAATCGTACTAAGTCTTAAGGATACAAAGGAAATATGTACACAATAGAAAGATGAAATCTATAAATGCAAGCTTTGTTTAGAGAGAGAGAGATAGAGAGGGAGGACAAGGAGAACATACCACTTGCAGCTTCAATGGATGGATGCTTTGATGGAGAGAGATAATAGTTTTCCGAGTGGCCGAAGGGGGCTTAGTGTACGCTGGAGAGGAAAAATGTCGATTTCTCGACATGGACAGAGCTTGGTTAGAGAGAGAGTAAAGTTGTGTTTTCGAAAAGAGAAAGAAGATGCTCTAGCTCAGACTACACTCCATAGGTGCACTTATGATGAAAAAAAAAAAAAAAGCAAATGACACGCGAGACAATTTGGAAATATTAATTGGCGAGCATAAATTACTTTTTGAGAAATTGTGTAGATTTATTTTTCTTAGTTTGAAGGTGATTTGATTTTTTATAGAGCAAATAAAAAATGTTTAATAGCATTTACTATATTTAATTTCAGAAAATATTATAAATCAAATTACATATATATGTTTTCTAAATTTTTTCATAAACTTTACTAATACTATATTTTTCTATAACATTTAATAAACGTTACTAAATCTTATATAAATCAATAACGTTTACAAAATCTGCAAATGTTACCGAATCTAAAAATTCTTGTAGTGTATGAAGCCTTATCAATTTAAGTATTTTGATTCTCCGTTATTTGATGTTTAGCTCAAATTTAATCAAAAGAGCACTACTTTAATATCAATTGCTAATCCAAATAAAACAATCGTTGAAGGGGACTGAATTGATTGTCTTTAAAATATTTAAGCTTTTCAAAAGGTCCCTTCTCAATTGTTTTATTTAAGTTATAACAGTTAATCAAGTATACCAAAGTTTAAGTAGAATAAATTAATATGCAAATAAGTAAAAGTATAGAGTTATAAAGATCAAGCTTAACGGTTATAGTGGTTAATCCTTTTGAGTGAATCTACTTTTTTAGCTCAATATGTTTACACTATTCATTCCACTATTTGAGAAAATAAAAGATTATACAAGCTTTAAGTTTACAATCTCAATTCAATACTATCTCTCGCTCTCATACCAAGTAAGAACTACATACATCTATAGAATCCCTCAAACCTTGTCACAAATATTTCTAACTCAAATAGTTCAAATCAATTGAGGGAAAATAAAAAATTAAAAAAAAAAGAAGAAGTAAAAATGCTCTAAGTGTTTCACTCAAGTAGAAATAGAGTACTACTTCTAAAGAACAATTATAAATAAGAAGAGATTAGCTGGAATCTGGTCCTCTTATAATCTTCTTCTTCCAACGTTCAAAACATAGTGGTCTTGAAAAATCTGGTGTATTCATTGTCCGTAATCTTATGATTATAATATGATGTCATTATGATATAGTTGAACGAATCTTCAGTTTTGAATTTGGTCTTCCAAAAATCTTGTTTTGTTCTAGATTTTCTTTCTAGAAGTCTGGTCGACACTTATCTTCAATCCAATTTAATATCCATCTGTTTTTTTTTCATTGAAATAATCTATCTTCTATAGAAAATTTTCTTAATATCTTGCTGGAATGTGAATTGAAATTCTTGTAATTAGTTTCAAGAATATCTATAAATAGGCTTGAATTCTTACATTCAGAAATCGTCTCAACAAATCTCATTCTCTAGTTACAAGAATATTGTAAAAAGAGAGAAGTTAAAAGAGAGAGTAGTGAGTTTTCTTTTATTATATTAAAGAGAGTATTGAGTGTTTTCTCCTTATATAATAGAAAAAAGTTGTAATACTAAATTTCTCAAAGTGATTCTTCTATCCTTGAGCTAGCTCACTTTTTCGGATGTTAGAATCCATTTCAATGACAAAGCATATCAACACTATGAATAGTCTATTTTCTCAACTCACATCATTGAGTTAGAAAATGGAATCAAGTAAGCGTGCTGAGCTTCTACTTCAAAGTCTACTTGATTCATAAGATCAACTCATCATCAACTTAACATTGTCTAAACGGACTCTCTAGTCTTTGATAATATTGTAGCTGCTATTCTAGAAAAAGTGAGTCAACACAAGAATATGGAAGACTTGCAAACAAGTGCACAACAAGCAGAGGCCTTAATGATGATGCAAGTGAGATCAATGGAATGTGGTTTAAGTGGGAGCCAAAATTGTGGTAGATCAAAGTCAAGAAATAAAAAGAATTTAAAATGCTAAAATTGTGGCAAGAATGGTCACCTGAAAAAAGGATTGTTGGAATTTAAATAGGAAAATTTCCAATCCTCATGGAAACATGGCGAGCACTTTAGTTGATGGAAATGCTCTATGCTTTGAAGCAACAGAGACAACTGAAAGCAGGAAAAGATTTGCTGACATGTGGCTCTTTGACTCAGGAGCTACTTTTTACTTGACCTTTTGAAGAGAATGGTTCCATTACTATGAACTTATCTTAGGAGGATCGGTGTATAGCTATAATGATCATGCTCTAAAGATTGTCGATATCGAGAGCATCAAGCTAAAGATGTATGATGGTACAATTTGCACTATTCAAGAAGTGTGACATGTGGAGCGCTTAAAGAAGAATTTTTTTTTTCTTTAAGACAACTAGATGATCTTAGATGCAAATATTAAATTGAGAACAAGATCATAAAATTAGTTAGAGGAGCACTTGTACATATGAAGGGAGAAAAGATAATTGCAAATTTGTACATGTTAAAAGGAGAGACTCTATAAGAAGTAGAAGCATCAGTTGCTTCAAGCAGTCTAAGTGAAAGATCTACTACAATGTGTCATCAAAAACTTAGCCACATATCCAAATAATGAATGAGAGTTCTTGTTGAGGAAAATCTACTTCCTGATCTCACAAAAGTTTCACTACCTTTTTGTGAGTATTATGTTACTAGCAAGTAGCATTGATTGAAATTTAACACATCAAATTCTAGAAGCAAAATAATTTTAAAATTGGTTCACTTTGATGCATGGCAAGCACCAATTCCATATCTACAAGGAGCGAGGTATTTTGTGTCCTTCATTGATGATTATTCTAGAAGATGCCAGGTGTATCCTATCTAAAGGAAAGCAAATGTGTTTTCACTCTTCAAAGTCTTCAAAGCATGGCTTGAACTTGAATATGGAAATAAGATCAAGTGTTTAAAGATAGATAATGGAAGAGAATACACTGATGATGAATTTGATAAGTTTTGCATGTGAGAAGGCATCAAAAGACGATTCACTACAACATACACTTCATAACAAAATGGAGTGGCAGAGCGAATGAATAGGACTCTATTAGAAAGGACAAGAGCAATGTTGGGAGTTGCAAGCTTAGACAAGGTAGCTATCAACACTGCTTATTATGTCATAATCAGGCCCCATCAATAGCGATTGAGTTAAAGACGCTGATGGAGATGTGGACTAGTAAACTAATTGATTATACAAACCTCCATATGCTTGAAAGTCTAGTGTATGCGATGTACAATGCTTAAGAAACTACAAAGTTAGATAAAAAATCTAGAAAATGCTTATTCTTGGGGAATGTTGATGAAGTAAAGGGCTATCACTTGTGCGACCCCACTGCTTGCAAGATTATAGTCAACAGGGATGTTATCTTTGCAGAAGATAAGCTAAAAAGTAAAGAAAAAGAGAATAGCACATCAGAAGAAAATTCAAAGACTACAACTTTACTAGTAGACAAGGAGTTTAAATAAAATGATTCCTTTAAAGTAGCACCAAAGCATCAGAAATGGGATGCAGACAATCTTGAAGCACCAAGTGCATGGAAGTCAAATTGCACGAGGAAAGCACCAAGTTAGCACTTTGATTATATTATTGGGAATAATGTTGCATATTTTCTTTTAACTAAAGATGGAAAACCATCAACTTTCCAAGAAATAGTAAATCGTTTAGATGTATCTCAAAAGATAACAGTAATGTAAGGAGAACTTAAAGCTCATCATAAAAATAAAACTTGGGAGCTTGTGCCACTACCACAAGGAGGAAATCCAATTGGAAATAAATGAGTTTATAAGATTAAGAGAAATAGTGACGATCAAGTAGAGTGATATCATGTAAGATTGGTGGTAAAAGGATATGCTTAAAAGGAAGGAATTGACTTCAATGAAATATTTTCCCCCATAGTTCGACTCACAATAGTTTAGGTGGTCCTAGCAATGTGTTCTATGTTTGATTTACATTTAGAGTGGCTAGATGTAAAAACAACTTTTCTTTACAAAGATCTTGAAGAAGAAAGTTGCATACTCCAACTAAAAAAGCTACATACTCCAACTAAAAGGTTTTGAAGAAAAAGGAAAGGAGAACTTAGTTTATAGCTTAACCGAATCTTTGTCCGATCTAAAATAGGCATTAAGCTGTTGGTACCAGAGATTTGATTCCTTCATTATGAGCCTTAAATACAATAGACTTAATGTAGATAGTATGGTGTATTCTAAGAGGTTTTATGAAAGTGATTTCATTACCTTTTTATTGTATATAGACAACATGTTAGTAACAGGCCCTACCAAAGATATTATTGAGGAATTGAAAGCACAGTTGGCTAGGGAATTTGAAATAAAGGACGTAGGACCAGCAAACAAGATTCTAGGGATGCAAACTCATTAAGATAAAAATAATGGGAAGGTTTAGCTTTCTCAAAAGAATTATTTGAAAAAGGTCTTGTGACATTTCAATATGCAAGACTATAAGCCAATCTCTATCCCACTTCTTGTTAATTTCAAGCCGTCCTCCAATATGAGTCCTAGCAACAAAGAAGAGAGGATGGAGATGTCTCAAGTAAAGTATACATCAGTAGTGGGTAGTTTAACATTCGCTATGATATGTACAAGACTAGACATTACATATGTAATAGTCTAGTGAGTTGATACATGGCGAATCTTAATAAAGAGAATTGGAAAGTTGCAAAGAGGATCTTAAGATATATTAAAGGGACCTTAGATGTTGCATTATGTTATAGAGGATCATACTTTATTATTAGAGGATATGTTGACTCAAATTATGCAAATGATCTTGATAAAAGCAAATCTTCCATAGGATATGTTTTTGCACTTGCTAACGGAGTTGTAGGTTAGGTTTCAAAACTGTAGTCAGTTGTAGCTACATCAACAATGGAAGTAGAATATGTAGCAACTACACAAGCCAATAAAGAAGCTATATGGTTGAAAATGGTATTAGAGGAACTCAAGCATGAGTAAGAGAAAATTACTTTGTTTTGTGACAATTAAAGTGTCTCGCATCCCATAAAGAATCCAGCCTTTCATTAAAAAACAGAACACATCTGAGTGTAGTACCACTTTGTTTGTGAGAAAGTGGAAGAAGGAATTGTTGATATGTAGAAGATCCATACCAAGGACAACATAGCAAACTTTATGACAAAGGTAGTCAAAACTAACAAGTTTGTTTATTGTCGATCCTCTTGCTGCCTCATGAAAACGTAAGCAACATGCAATGGCAAGATCAAAAGAATGGTGTCAAGATATAATTGATCTTCAATCAAATCTTCAAGTGGGAGATTGTCAACAAATTTGAGCTACCATTAATGCTCTTTGACTAAGAGATAATGGGAAAGGAAGACAATTTTCTACTAAGCCAAAAAGTTTGAAAATTTATTTTTATCATGCACAATACATCTTCATGCATGCATGTGTTCACACTGTACACAACATATATAAATGGGCTTGAATTCTTACATTTGAAAATCATCCCAGCAGATCTCATATTCTCTTGTTACAAGAGAATTATAAGAAGAGAGTTAAAGAGAGACTAGTGAGTTTTTCTCCTATTACATTAGGGAGAATATTGAGTGTTTTCACTTTATAATAGAAAAAGGTTATTATACTAAATTTCTTATAGTAATTCTTTTATCCTTATACATGATTTTTTCCTTGAATTATTTAGAGGTTTTCCACGTAAAATCTATTTGTCCATTTTCTTCAATTATTATTATCTCAAATTTATTAGTTGTAATCCTACTCTATCTAGTCCGTATTCACAATAGCTACTAGTAATAGTTCTAAGTTTTTATCTTAGCAGTCATCATGTTCTTCTCTAAGTATAATCTTACATCTTGTAGAAAGTTGACTTGGAAGTTTAATTTTAACAACTCTTAAAAACTTGTGCCTTTTTTAGATTGAAAGCTGGTTTGAAAAAAAAAAAAAAAAGCCTATGTTAATGGTGTGATTTTATCTATTCATTTTTGTCTTTTTATGTATAAGATTTCCTTAAGACATTTTCGAAGTTATTTTTAGTTGAAACAATTTGCTTGAAAAAAAAAAAAAACTTAGGGAAGATTTATGACTAAAATATTACAAATTCCTTTACTAGTCTAGACAAGCTCAACTTGTGTATAAATAGGAGACTTCAACATTGGTCTTAATACAATCGAAAAGCAAGTTTATGAGATTAACGAGTTAGAGCTTACAACTATTACTATGGAGAAAATTACATATCTATCAATGAATATTTGAAGTTAAGTTTAAATAAATGATAAAACTTTTTAGTGATTTAAAAGAAAGTTGAATGTCATGTAAAGTAACATCAATATAGGAGAACATTGCGAATGCCATTAGACCTTAGTGATATGTCAGGTTAAACATACAATTGTTAATTCTTTGATGTGTAATTTTCATTATTTATTTGAACGAAACATCATCCTTTATGTCTACTAGTTGACATAGCATCATTCTCTATTTGCACAACTTTACTTAGCATCAATCATTTACTTGAATCACTAAAAGTAAGATTGTCAAATTCACAATTCTATCTAAGATTGAAATGTATGGAATTGGTAAAAGCATATAAAACCATATATAGATACAGTAGAATCATAAGCTTATAAAATTGTACATGTAAATTTATAAAATTGCAAACTTACAGAATTATATAGTTAAAAAGTTTTATTCTTTATTTGAAATTGACCACTAACATTTATCTTTTAATCTATAATTTTCCCTAATGTTGTGTGGAATTCACGACTAAGATTGCTTTTCAAGTGAGTTTTAAGTTTTGTAGTGGGGATTTCTTTATAACAACTAATAACTCTAGTTAGGAGTAAGAGCATTTTATGCAAGAAGTGACCCATCAATTTAAACTAGGGAGTCATTTAGAATCTAAGAAAAGCACAAAGGAGTCATCAATTATGGGATCTCTTCTTATAATCATGAGAGTAGGAAGACTTATGAGAGACAATGTAATACTAAAAAAAATTGGAGAAAAATAAAGTTATGAAGTTATAGGCAAATAAAAATAAAAAACTTTTTAGAATTTAGTCTTGGAGGGTGTAAAAACCTATTTACATAGTTAGTCCCTCTCTTCTCCTCTCTTTGCACGCACGTAGACTCTCTAACATATAAACCTTAATCTGTAGTTCCTTATCACAATACCACACCTTTTTTTTTTTTTGAAAATTCACTCAACTCAATACAATTTGCAATGTAAGCACTTTTCAACTAAATGAATTATTGATACTTTATCCTGGTTGTAATAAAGTTGAATTTTGTATGGGGGTTTTGGTATAGAAGGAACATAGTGTTCTAAAGGGATTTGTGCAAAACTATGATCATTGAGACAATCCAAATAAGTAAGTAATAGGAAATTGCATATATTAGAGTTTTAATGCTTTAATTTATGTAGAATTAGGTGTAGAAGTATCGATTTTGCGATTAAGGTTAGTGAAGGAACGAATTTAAGAAATAGAAAGAAGAAAATAAGTGAGTTAGGAGATACACAGTCAGGTACATAGCATCATCAGGTATAGGGTAAGGTACATGGGTGTATACCTACCCGTATTGATATACATGGTGTACTTGAGTGTATCGAGAAGCCCTTTTGCATAGTAAAATACACGGTCATGTAAACAATCGCATTCCTATCGATGTTCTTCTACAAGGGTATGTACATGACCATGTTAACCTAAAACTTTTGTAATCCTCTCTTTTCTTGTTTTTCTCTTAGTTTTTCAATGGCTCTAAGCTAGTCTAATACAATTGAGAAGTAAAATATCACTAATTAGGATTCCAAGAATAAATATTTATATACATTCGATTAGGCTACATATTAAGTAGATTTAGTTGCAAAATATAATACTATTATTACTAAGATAGAGACATTGGGGATCATTAATATTATAATAAAGATAATTGTTAGGAATAATGTGGAAGATAATGAATATTGAAAATGGATCAAATTCAAATCCTAGCTATTATTATAATATATATATATTATCTAAATGGCAAGGTATAGCTGTTGAAGGAGTCGTGTTTTCCGTATGCCCAAATATCTTCCATGTGATTTCTTGCGCAAAATAAACTTCTATTTTTTAAACGTTTAATCATCCACCTTTCTATATATAAAACGATTTTCCTTTTGTAGTATTTAATCTTTAATCCACAAACACGCAACAAAACAAATATACAATAATAACAACAACAACAACTAGACTCAACTTTGAAGACTAAATTCCAAAGCCCTAACTAATAAAATTAAAACTAAACACAAAGAGGACAATGGACCAACCCATTCTCATTACACTTGTCACACCTCTCCTTCTTATCTTCAACCACAACCTTACAACTCCCTCCACAATCCCAACAGGGCACAAATTTGGCCCCACCACACCCTTCACACGCTTGTCTACCCAACCCTCTCTCCACACGTGCGAAATCCAACACCTTCCTGAACCGACCCGAATCATTCAGCTCCACCAACTCCTCCGCCCCACCCAGATACCTCCCTTTCACGAACAGCCTCGGGACGCTGACTCCCTCGCCGAGTAATTCCTTCAACTCGCCCAAATACTCGCCATGCAAAGCCACGTCACGCTCGTCGAACACCGCCCTGTGATATTCCAGTATTGCCCTCGCTCGGTTGCAGTCCTCGTACGTGCGGCGTACACCTCCCAACGACGTCGTGTAGAGGATCAGCGAGTCAGCTCCACCTGATGGACACAACTCGGGGAAATCACTGAGTGGATTTCGCTTCATTCGGTCGTAATTCGCCATTTTCCCTTCTTTCTCTTTCTCCAACCGGTCTCTCACTATGAACACGTTGTCCTTCAACTTCCCTCCCACGCGCATCTCGGTCCTCGGCTCAGTTTCGCCCCGTGAGTCCATCTTCGGCTCTGTGCTGCGCATCGACTCGGTCTTCCTCAACTCTGTCCCAGGTTTTGGCTTCGCAGACAACTTCGCGTCGAATTCTTCGATCGTATGAAAAGAGAAGCTTTTCCTGGGGGCGGGTTTCTGAGCTTGGGGATTCGGGTCGGTCTTCGTGTCGAGTGGGCTCTGATCAGGTTTCTCAGGCGTCGACTCAGCAGCGGGTGGCTTACTGTCAATAGCCGGTTTGAGGTCTTCGAGTGCTTTGCTGACTTCAACCCAAGATTGAGGCGAGTCAACCGTGTCAATCTTGTCGAGTTTGTCTAATAACGGAGCTGGCACATTGGATGGCTTCTCCGACGGGTCTTCTGGCGGGTGGTCGACCATGAGCCATGGCTCCTGGATAGAGTTAATGTCAAAAACCGCGAAGCTCGTGGGCGCGGGACGATAGACGTCGACTTTGGCTTCCATTCGTTTAGAAGAAGCACACCCCATTTTTTTTTCTTTTCCAAACTATAGATGAAATGGTACCCGATGATACAAAGTTTTATATCTTGTGTTCTCCTGATATTTCCGGCAGTTTATATTAAAAATGTGGTGTATGGGGATTTTGTTTTGAGAGGGAAGGAAGTTGGTGCGGTGGTGAGGAGTGGTGAGGTTAGGTTTAAGTAGGGTTAGGGCTAGGGTTAAGTTTTAAATTTGTCGGACTAATGATGGGAGAGCTGTGTGGTGAACGGAGTGAGAATCACAAAGTAGACGAATGGTGGAGAAGATGGACAGATGGGATGGAGATTGGGAGTGATGGTGATGTGATGCTGGGGGATTGATCGGCGTTGGATTTTTTGAGGTTGGCGCCAATTTGTTTTAGTGGGTTAGTCTTGTTTGTTTGTGTTTCAAGAATCACCGTTAAACGGTACTTCACGTTTAAGCCGCGTACGATAACGATAAGGGACGTGGACTTTCCGCTCATGCACTCTCCAATAATTAGGGGACGGATCTGTTCCGCTGGACAAGGTTCTTTTAACAAGTCGTTAATGATTTTTTCTTTTTTTTTTAAAGAAAACGTTAGCAAGTGGTTCAAAGTAAATAGAGCTCATAATTTGTATAATTAATTATGTCTCGTATTTATCTTTAAATAGATTTATATTTAAAAAAATCTTAATTTATAATTTAACTTATTTCTTAATTTTATATAAAAACTTAAATTTATAATTTAACCTATTTAATAATTATATATCGAGTCCAAATTTGATTCATTTATTAATTAAAAGGTTATAAATAAATTTATAAAATAGTTATAGATACATGATAAATAAAAGCAATATTTATAAATAAAAATAATATAATATTAACACTTAAATATAAAATTATGACATAATAAGAGTTTAATAAAATAAAGTTATATAATATATAATATAGTATATTTATTATATATTTACATATATATACATATGTACATATACATGTATATATATACATATAAGTAAAGTATACATATATTATTGTAATGTACAACTTGATACATATAACATATATATTTAAACTATGTATCTGTTATTTATATATATATATATATATATATATATAAGTTATATATATTATATATAATTTTATATATGTCATATATATTATTAGTTATTTTATTGTTAAATAAGTTCGTTTGAACCTGAAACTATTTACAAGATCTATTTAATAAATGAATTTTTAAACAAGTTTGCAGGTTAAACTTGAACTTGAATACAAATTTTACTATGTTTAAATGAGTATGACACATTTGTATCTCATGTAGATTTTTTATTTGCATAAACCCATCTATAATCATGTCATGTTGTATCCGAGTTCACAAGTTCACAGGTTGTGCCTCGAATCACTAGCCCTACAAGTCAACATAACATTAATAAAGAAATTTAAAAAAAAAAAAGATTTGCATACCATTTCATATATTTGCCTTTTGTGTAATAGGGATGAGTGGCTACAAGGTTGGTAGGGTATGACATCATATTCATACCCTATCTTGAAAAGTACAGGATCTCAATTTTTAAAACTAAAATCTATCTTATAATACTCTAAAACCATCTTGTACACTTTACGTTGTAAAACCTACAAGGTATAGAATACCTTAAGAAACTTGTAAATTTTATCTTTCTTCTGATAAATTTTAAGTTTATGTGATATTAAGAAAAATCTATATGTTAATTATAAATTTTTAATATGCAAAATTTATGGAACTTGTAAAAAAATATACAAAATTAAAATAAAAAAGTATTTTTTCATTCTTAATTATTTCAAGTTCTATGATTTTACTACTTAAAAAATAAAAAAGAATAAAACAAAAGAATAGAAAACCTAATGTTAGAGAGGAAAATGGAGAAGAAAAAGAAAAAGAAAGAGGTTAGTATAGGTTTAACTATTTAGGATTATTAACTTATGTACTTAGACTTTTTTTTTTCTTTTTTATTAAAACATTTATTACAAAAAAATGCTAATACTATCATTTATTATTCACTTGTTAATATTATTTAATAACATTTTATAAGTATAGAGTATCCTAAAACCTATATTCTGTATATTTTGGAATATATGTTCCAAAGTGAGTATAGTATAGGAAACCCTCGTAGGAGCAAGTTTTGAAAAATTTTGTATTCGGAACCTATCCTATAACCTTTAGTACCTACTTAGTCTAGCAAGGTATGAGTAAGTACCTTATATAACAGAGTTACCTAGTCACCTATAATGTGAAATATGATGTTATTTTCGAAAAGATAATTTCCTTTTTTTTTTAATTTTCTTTTTTCCTTTCTAAACTTATTAACTAGTGTCATGAAGTATTTATTAATGGTTTTTCCTTCTATATTTTTTTTATTATAAACTTATTAAGAGAAGGGTAAATTACATTTTGGGTAATTAACAAAAAAAAACATTTTAAATACTTGTACTTTTACCTTTTTTCTATTTTGGATACCTTATTTTATTTTTTAACACTTAAGATGCCTATATTAAAAACAAAAAAGAAAAAAAAAACCCAAACATCTGTGTAATATCCTTAGTTTTAAAACAAAAAACACAAACAGTAGTTTCATACTTATTATTTTTTTCCCTAACATATTTATGTTTTTTCTTGTTATTTATATTAGTAAAGTGAAAGACTAGGGTTTGGTATTTTTGGTGTTTATATAAAAAATTATTTAGCACCACATGTGTTGTGCTTTAATTGATGGATTGCAATTATACAATACCAATTGAAGAATCAATCAAACAAGTCCACAAATGGCATGAACCCCTAATCCTTATGAACCCAAATTTGTCGTGAAACCAAGCAAATTATAAAGCTTTGATACCAAAAAGATGATATGCTTCACTTGTTGATTGCAATTAACAATAACAAATGAAGAACCATACAACAAATCACAAGAGGCGTGAATTCAACAAACTCCAAAACCCCTAAATATCAAATGACTTCCACGCAAATGACAACTCAATTGTAATTCGAATCAAAAGCGCAATTAACAACACACTTTAGGATCTAATTCCACTACAATAGCGTGAATCTAAGGATTGAGATGGAACCCTAAAATGGCGTGTAAATAAGACTTAAACAAAAACAATCCAACTCGCACTAAATATGACACACTAGCATGAAATTGGAATCAACTTAAGGGATTTGGTGTTACTCACAAATCCTTAAGCCTCCACTCACCATAACCCTTGAAGGAGTTGATAAGAGCCTTATGCAATTAGAGAATGAACCCTAGCTTTCACGTGAAAATGGGCAGCAATATGCAATGATCAAAAAGTCCCTTACAAATCCTACTTAGCAAGTATTTATACTTGCTCCAATTAGGGTTAAAATGTCCAAAGATTTACGCCTATGCCACTAATGTGGCTGGTCCTGATTCAACCAAATATAAGTAAATAAAAAATGTCCCAAAAATGATTACAAAGTGACCGGTTCAAAGATAAAATAACAAATACAAAGATAGTCTTCAAAGAGCTAGTTCTTCAAGTCAAGCAAATAATTTATTGGTTCGGTTCATCTTCAATTTAGGTTGGTTCATAAATAACCCACAAGCTGAGTCTTAGTGAATTTATCCATTGCCTTGTAAAACCCGACAAATATGCCTACTAGAATACACAACACATAAGTAACAGAAAAGAAGTTAGTATACAAATATTTTCGAGGTCGGTTTGTTCAAAGAGGACCCTCATCGCCAAATTTTGTAATCTTTTGACTTCTGCCCTAGTGATAGGTCTTGTAGGATTTCAATTTGTATCATCTCCTCGAGTCTCAAAAAGATTTGTCCTCAAATTTGATAGATCAAATGCAGTAGAGATTCTGTATCCTTATAGCAAGTTATCTATAAAATTATCACTGCAATATCCCAGTATCTGAAATACCACATGGGGTGGTTGGTTTCGCCCCTCCATCTTTAGGATATATCTCATCTGCAACATATATAAAGGTCCATCATCCACTAAGACCTCCCCTATCTCAAACTGTCTCACCAATAAAGTCTTCTTTTTCCCTATATCACTAGTATGTCTTTGAACCTCTTGGCCCTCTGATGGTTTACTCAATTGACTATGAACCTTAGGAACCTCTGATGGTGGATACATCTATCTCTAAACAATTTCGTCCTCTGAAGGTTGGTTCATCTGACTATGAACCTTAGGAACCTCTAAAGGTTAACACATCTGTTTCTGAACAATTTGGTCCTCTGAAGGTTGGCACATCTGTTTCTAAATATTTTAGTCCTCTGAAGGTTGGCTCATGTGACTATTATCCTCAAGAACCTCTGATGGTTGACTTATCTGTCTTTGCATCTCTTGGATCTTTGATGGCGACATAGGGTTCAATACTATACGTTTATCATCTTGTTGGAACATATAAATATTTCTATACCCATCATGTAATACAATCCTGTCATACAACCACAGCCTGCCAAGCAATATATGGGATGCACACATGGATAGAATATCACATTTAATCTCATCACAATATTTATCCCCTATACTGAAAGGTACCCTAGTCTTTTGGGTCACATGAAGACTTCCCTGCTCATTCAACCAATGTAATGTGTAGGGTTCTGGATGTGGGGTAGTTACTAGTTGCAATTTTGATACTAATGATGCAGCTACAACATTAGCACAACTATTACCATCGATGATAATGACACACAAGTTACCTTATACCCTACAAAAAGTATGAAACAAATTTTCTCTTTATCCACCATCAATGGTTGGAGAAGAAGTCAATACTCGACATACTAAATTAGTAGAAGGATACAAATTGTTTGACATGTTTACTTACTAACTTCAATAATCCACAACACACTTCACACCACGTCAATACCAATACACCTCAACCTTACACCCACGGTGCAATACACACCTCCACAAAGACTTCACTCTAAAGCTACACAACAACCACTACAAAGAAAACAAAATACTCCACGATTCACTTATACAATAATAATACACCAATACTTCCTATACATCCACAGTGCAATTTAGCATCCAAGGCTACAATAAAAACTTCTTGATACTTCAATTTTAGTAAAATAAATGAAGCACAAATAAACACTTCCAAGTAGTTAAGATATTGAATTCAACTAACAAATGTTTAATTAATGAGTCTCATTAACTTTTAAACTTAAATGCCTATTTTTTTTTCTTTAATTCAAACTTCACTACTCAATTTTCCTTTCTTGTCACGATTTCACACTCACACTTAGTCTTAACGTGAAGAACCTTACACCACATACAATCCTTCAAATCCATTTCGCCACATACACCACACACATTCACAGTGCAACCCTTCAATCACCACTACACACACAACAATTTACACCACCACTTACACTACATACACACACAATGCAACCCTTCAAACAATAACAACAGCACTTTAAAATATAACACCTCCTTGTCACAACACTTCACGTTGCAACTCACACCGCAATCCACAATCAAAGGTAGCAAACAACAATTCAAATAACTCCACTAAATGCAACTTTCTCCATAAAAGGTAAGACAATTCAAATTCAAACAACACTCCTTAATGCTACTCAATAACTACTTTAAGTTAATGGATGTTTGAATTCAAATGATTTCCTTTTCCCCACACAATGCAATATAAAAATTGCAAACGCTACTCAATTTCTGAAACCCTCTACATAATTCAAAATCACACTCTTTTAGGCTTCAAATTTCACTTCCCTCAAATGATCACTTCCCCTTAATCATTCATGACCAACTCAAGGAGACAAAGAATATGACAAGCACTCCACGTCTACAACAACAAGAAATAAGTATAACACCTCAACAACATAATCAAATAACTCAATTTCCACTTTACAATTTAGATCAAGATGCTAAACTCAAGAACCCTAATTTTTTCGAAATCACAATTACACAAAATCCCTTCGCACAAACTATGTTCTGATACCAAAAGATGATGTGCTTTAATTGATGGATTGCAATTATACAATGTCAATTGAAGAATCAATCAAACAAGTCCACATATGGCGTGAACCTCTAATCCTTATGAACCCAAATTTGTCATGAAACTAAGCAAATTATAAAGCTCTGATACCAAAAAGATGATATGCTTCACTTGTTGATTGCAATTAACAATAACAAATGAAGAACCATACAACAAATCACAAGAGGCGTGAATTTAACAAACTCCAAAACCCCTAAATATCAAATGACTTCCACACAAATGACAACTCAATTGTAATTCGGATCAAAAGCACAATTAACAACACACTTTAGGATCTAATTCCACTACAATAGCGTGAATCTAAGGATTGAGATAGAACCCTAAAATGGCGTGTAAATAAGACTTAAACAAGAACAATCCAACTCGCACTAAATATGACACACTAGCATGAAATTGGAATCAACTTAAGGGATTTGATGTTATTCACAAATCCTTAAGCCTCTACTCACCACAACCATTGAAGGAATTGATAAGAGCCTTATGAAATTAGAGAATGAACCCTAGCTTTCACGTGAAAATGGGCAGCAATATGCAATGATCAAAAAGTCCCTTACAAACCCTACTTAGCAAGTATTTATACTTGCTCCAATTAAGGTTAAAATGTCCAAAGATTTATGCCTATGCCACTAAAGTGGCCGATCCTAATTCAACCAAATATAAACAAATAAAAAATGTCCCAAAAATGATTACAAAGTGACCAGTTCAAAGATAAAATAACAAATGCAAAGATGGTCTTCAAAAAGCTGATTCTTCGAGTCAAGCAAATAATTTGTTGGTCCAGTTCATCTTCGGTTTAGGTCGGTCCATGAATAACCTACAAGCTGAGCTTTAGTGAGTTTTTCTATCGCCTTGTAAAACCTGACAAGTATGCCTACTGGAATATACAATACATAAGTAATAAAAAAGAAGTTGGTATACAAATATTTCCAAGGTAGGTTTGTTCAAAGAAGACCCTCATCGCCAAGTTTTGTAATATTTTGGCTCATACCCTAGTGATAGGTCTTGTAGGATTTTGATTCTTATCAACATAATTTTAATTTATAATATTAATAATATTTTAGTAGTCCATTTCCCACTAGTTAGACCCCACTACTATAACCACTCAGTTACCTACTTTTGCCATCAAGCATCAAATTTTTGTATTAGTTTTTTTCTTATTGGAATGCAACACCTTTTCTTTACCTGAAATTTAATTAATGGAAAATACTCATTGAAATTTAATTAGTAGACAGACTTACAATACTTATTGGTACGGCTTGTTCGCTCTTGTTTCGTTAGCTTAACTTGTTTTAAAACTAATTGATATTAAACTGGCGTTCAGAATTTTATTTTTTTTTCTATATGCATGTATGTATGTGTATGTGTGTATAATTAAGTACCTATATAAACACAAACACTGCCAAATACAAGAATTTAAACAGCGAAACTTCATTTCAAATGCCAAAATGAATAAAAATCTATTTGGACCACTGCTCAGGACGACGATAAGACATCAACAATGGAAAAATGGTGAATCAAATATGAAATCTTAACCATAAAGGAAATGCCTAAAAATATGAAACTATCTCACAAAACCTTTATAGTGAGTAGTAATACAACGGTAAAAAGGATTGTAATAATTTATAAAGTCTGATGTATCTGTAACATCACTTATATATGTTTGTACGTTTGTGTGCATGCGCGCGATAAAAGTGATAACAAATACAATTTACATAAAAAGAGAAATTGGATAACAAATTAATATTCATAACTAAAGGAAAGAGGAATAATATATTTCATATGTATGAAAAAGGAATGACAAACTCTTGGTATCCTTTTTTGTCTATTTATGCTCATTGTTTTATTATGTGGTGTTGTGTGGTGTTAAGTCATGTCGCTAGTTATGTCTCTATCATTTCTGGTTAATGAAATATCGAGATTTATCAATCATAAATATTCTAAGTTGTATCAGATATTGTTTTCATAACACTAAAATAATAATATGTATAATGAAACAAAGAATGAATAAATAAATGGATAAGTAATAATTTATATAAATAACTTATTAATAATCGGTTACATAGAACTATATATCGAGATGAACAAATATATTTCTTTGATATCTACAATGAGAATGAATAAATAATTACAATTCTATAAAAGCAACTATAATAATAATATAGAAACAAGAAGAATCAATAACAACATTTACTACTTGTTTACTTTACTAAAATAATTATTCCATTGCAACCTTGTTAGTCATTATTCAAACTTATGAATAGCAATTTAATATATTTTTTTTTTTTGGTCCAAAGTGCCTTCATTAAAATCAAAATTAATAAATAATAATTTTATTATAGTTTTATTTATTTTTTTAATAATGGCTATTACATTAAATTCTTATTCTATTTAAGAAAGTGAATGAAATGTTATACTCTAGACATATGTAATTGATATTGTACATTAAAAAATTGTTTACTTAGTAATAGCTAAGTAAAAAAGTACTTGCTGCAGCAGGAATAGAAGGAAAATCCTGGTTTAAGGTTACATCACCAAGTAAGTTTCTAATCTCTAAATGCTTTTATTTTAGATAATTATGCAAATAATTCAATATTAGGAAAACCTAATATTTTACAATCTTAAAAGAATGTTCTGATACAAAAACATTAATTTTGTTTATGCTTATTAGATTTGAAACTTCAAACTTCCTTCGTAATTGAAATTTCGATAGTTGATTCTATAATAGGCTAAACCAACTTGAATAGCTATTTGATTTTTTTCTCATTTTATATGATTTTTTATGACGATATTTACTTATATTTTAAACATCATAATACCAATATAAATTACTATTATGTAAAATAATAAATAACAATTTATGTCTCCATCTTTATGAATTGTTATTCAATGATTTCTTTATTATCTTTTCATAAATACTCGTACATTAGAAACATCACTATCACTACATCTATGATATAATGTAATAAATGTTTGTTATTACTAAGGTATAATAGATTCTTTTTTTTTTTACCACTAAATAATTCCCTACCTTTTTTTCTTCTTAATGTTAACTAAACAATGTAATAAGTATGTACTAGTTATTATAACTCTATTATATTTCTATTAAATTATAATTCAATTCTTCTCTTATTCCATATGATGAAGTAAACCAGTTGTATGTGTTAGCATTAACCTAACTAACTTAAGCTATTGTTCATCTTCCTTGAAGAATTATGTCATCAAAAATAAAGCAACAAACTTCAAATGCCATATCAAACTCCACCACTAATGCCATATGGTGAAAATAATAAGAGGTAGAGTCAGGTGGTATTCCATATGGTTAAAGTAAGAAAAGAAAAATTCTTCATCTTGCAAAATTAAATCACTTAACTACATGTTATTAATAATAAAATTAAAATATAAAGAATAAGACTTTTTCCAATCCCTTCTTTCTTCATCTTTCACTTAACCCTAACCTTACAAGAACCTCAACTATAATGGTAACCACCACCATAGCCAAGTACATGTTTGAATGATCCTAGATTTTGACTACTTTGCTTGAACCCACCCCATGGGTTCAAATCATCTCCAACCATGTAAGATTTTGAATCACTTTAGACACATTATCGTAACTGCAACTACCTTGGTACAAAGGTGTAGAGAGCTACAATGTTCCAATATTAAATAAGGCTAGACCTAGTGGTTAACTAAATTGATTATTAGGACAAAGTTAAGACCCTTACTAGCTTTTTGAGGCATCTACTTAACCTTTTATTAATCATCGATGCCTAAATGATGGTTTGTTATGTTATACCTAAGTTCAAGATAAGGCTTTACTTGTGACTAATCAGTCAACTCAACACCACAACATAGAAATCCTTTGAAAATTTCCCTTCATTAATATAAGATATCATAGTGGAAACTTCACAAACATAGCATTCATTCCGAAGTATCATAACTCAATTCTATTGTAAATTGCATAACACAACCTAACATACACTTTACAACTACATTCTTCACATGTAATTTTCATAACGTAATATGTATAGAAGGAAACAATAGCCAGGCATTATAAATAATTTATCATTAATGCAGATTAAGTCATTTGCACAATTTTAGGAATTAAAATCGCGCGTCAATAGCTGTCAATTACCTAATGATTCTAGGAGATTAGCATTGATTTGCAAGAGATTGACTCCATGACAACTGTATATATTTACCTCTTGGATTAATAGAATTTTTTCATTTCTCCAATGTTCATCTTATGGTATCAGAGCAACGAACCTAAAGCTAATCTTTCATATTCTGCACAATTTTTTATTTTCAAGTAATGGCCTCACAAGTTCTAACACTTATTGCCACCTCTCAACCAATTATTCCCAATTCTCACAAACCTAATCATCCTCTTATTTCCATAAACATCTCCTCCCATTACCCATAAAACTCACACCTACAAATTATCTCTCATGGAAATTATAGTTTCAAGCAATCTTAATTGGCTATAATCTTCAAGGATACATTGATGGCTCAATTACTACACCATCTCCCACCATTACCACTTATGGCAATGAGTCACCACATCCAACAATCTAAACATGGGTTCAACAGGACAAATTAATATTTAGCGCCATAGTCGGATCGTTATCAGTTGTAATTGTTCCACTCTTAAATCGTGTTACCACCTCTTCTGATGCCTAGATGATTCTTGAAAACACACATGCAAAGCCCACTCATGGTCATATTAAGCAAATTAAGGAGCAACTAAAGGATCTAAAAGACTCATGTACCATTAGTGAATTTATTGAATATATTCGAAGCCATGCCGATGAGCATGCAATTCTAGGCAAACCATATGATGAAGAAGACTAGATTGAAAAGGTCCTTGATAGTTTAGATGGGGAATATAAATCAATCGTTGACACCATTAACGCTCAAGATACAACCATCTCATTTATGAGTGTCATGAAAAACTTCTAAATAAGGAAATGACATTGCATCAATCCTAACCACCACAACCAACCTCTTTATCAACAATAACAAATCCAACAACCGTGAACCCTCGGAACAAACCATGGCGTCCTCCTATCAACTCATCACCAAACTAATGGCTATCATTTAATAACTCTCAAACTAAAAGGCCTTCACCACGTCTTTATCTTGGAACATGTCAAGTGTACAATACACAAGGGCACATAGACAAAAGATGCCTGTAATTTCAATTAATTTCAACTTAACCCAATTTAGGCTACTCATCAATAGCCCAACGATCATCAAGTTTCCAACCAACAATTCCACATTCATTATCTCCTTAGCAACCTCAAGTCAACTATATAACAACTAGCACATCCAATGCTCCATCATGGCACCTTGACAATGGTGTATCTCATCATATCACCATTAACTTGAATAATCTTTCTCTTCATGTACTTTACAACGCCCATGATAATGTCATGATTGGTGATGGCACAAGTCTTCAAATCACCCGCACTAATTCTACCTCTCTATCTTCCTCCATACGTGATTTTAAATTACATAATGTTTTGTGTGTTCTAACCATGAAAAAGAATCCAATTTCCATTTCTCAAATGTGCCTCACTAATAATGTTTCTATTGAATTCTTACCCTCTAGTTTTCTAGTGAAGGACCTAAGTACCGGAGCAACACTTTTGAAGGGACCAACTAAGGATGCTGTGTATGAGTGGGCAATCAATTCAACTAATAAATCTCCCCTTGTTCTCTTCTTTAGTGTCAAGACAACAACTTTCGAGTGGCACAATTGACTAGGTCATCCTACTTCTCCAATTTACAAACATGTCATCTCTAAATTTCAATTTCTAATTTCTATCTCCTCAACAAATAACCATTGTAATGCTTATAGTTGTAATTAAAATCATAAGCTTCCATTATCTATGTCTTCTATTGTATCTACAAAACCTCTCGAAATTATTTTCTCTAATATTTGGACCTCTCATGTGCATATGATGACTTCAAATATTATGTCATTTTGGTTGATCACTTCGCTAAATATGTTTAGTATTATCCACTTATATGTGAATCTCATGTATATGAAGTCTTCATTCAATTCAAAGCACTTGTAGAAAATTATTTCAATCACAAAATTAAAAACTTATACTCTAATAATGGCAGGGAATATTAAGCTCTTAACTCATTTTTAGCTACAAATGGTATCACTCATTTAACCACTCCACCACATACACCTAAACACAATGGATATTCTAAAAGATGATAACGTCACATTATAGAAACTAGTCTTTCACTACCCACACATGCATTCATTCCTCTAATCTACCGGAATCATGCCTTTGCTACAGTTGTTTACCTCATCAATTGACTTCCCACACCCACACTCAACATGACTTCCCCATTCGAAAAAATCTTTAGCACCACTCCCAACTATTCTAAACTTAAAATTTTTTGTTGTCTTTATTATCCATGGCTTTAACCTTACAATAATCACAAACTTGCAACTCGATCTACTCCTTGTGCCTTCCTTACCTACTCTTCCACCCAAAGTGCATATATATGTCTTGATACCAAAACATCTTACCTTTTTATTTCTCGTCACGTTAAATTTGTCGAATTAGTCTTTCCCTTCAAATCTGCTCACGCTTATCTCAGTTATCCTGAGTCAACCACCATTTATCATTGGTTACCACCTACCTACATAATTTCTGTAAATTCTCCTACTGCTACTACACTTAACAAGTCATCAATGGAAGGTTTCTCAAATGTTGCTCCTGTATAAATGACACCTACACCAAAACATCCATACACCCTCAACCAATCTACCACAATTGATCCACCAACCACCAACAAAGACTAAAACTTGCCACCTTCTTCCTCCACTCTTAGCCCAAAATAAAACCAAAACTCACTACCCACTGCATCAAACCACTTAGACCCAACAAACACACATTCTATGACCATAAGAGCTAAAAATCATATCCACAAACCAATCAAAAAGCTCAATCTCAATGCTCAACTCATCTCATCTAATAACCTAGAACCAACAGCAGTGACTTAAGCCCTAAAAGATATCAAATGGCATCATGCAATGTCTGAAGAGTTTGCTGCTTTTGTTCGGAATGGTACATGGGAGCTCGTTTCACCCAACCATGCCTACAATCTTGTCAAATGTAAGTGGATTTTTCATACTAAATGCTTATTAGATGGTTCTGTTGATAGGTACAAAGCACGTTTAGTAGCCAAGGGTTTTCATCAATGCCCAGGCATTGATTACCACGACACTTTCAGTCTAGTTATCAAACCAACAATAATTTGCCTCGTTCTCACTATTGCAATTAGTCATGGATGGTTGCTATGATAACTTGACATCAACAATGCCTTTTTACATGGTCATCTCACTAAAAATGTCTTCATGATACAACCTCCAAGCTTTATTGATAAAGAATATCCAGATCATGTGTGCAAATTACACAAATCCATCTATGGTTTGAAACAAGCTCCATGGGCATAGTACCATGAGTTACGACAATTTCTTCTTATTAAGGGATTCAAAAACTCACATGCAAATACTTCTTTGTTCATATACAACAATACAAATACCATGATCTACTTACTAGTATATATAGATGACATCATCATCACAAGAAAAAACTCCATCATGCAAAGTTTTGTCACTCAACTTGCAATAGGTTTTTCTCTAAAGGATCTTGGTAGTCTCTCTTATTTTTTTGGTGTTGAGGTTCTTTTACATAAGCATGGTCTCCTTCTCTCTTAACGTCACTACATTAATAATCTTCTCACATGCACTCACATGATAAGCTAATTCATGCACCTTTGGGAACAAATCAAACTTTGAATCTTCAAAATGGCACCACCTTGACAAATGCTTCAAAATACTAAACCATTGTCAGTAGTCTTCAATATTTAACTCTCACAAGGCCTAACATTTCATTTGCAATAAACAAGCTCTCTTAGTCCATGCATCATCCTACGGCAAATCACTAGAATGTAACTAAACGATTGTTATGATAACTTCGTGGCACATCTAATCATGGAATAGTACTTCATGGCATCCCATCACTTTCTCTCCATGCTTTCTCAGATGCCAATTAGGTTGGTAACAAAGATGACTAAACATCAACTATAGCTAACATTGTTTATCTTGGTTGCAATCTAATTTCTTAAAGTTCTAAGAAACAATGCACCATTGCATGCTTGTTAACTGAAGCTAAGTAATATGTTGTTACAGCAACTACTATCAAATTGCGCTGGATCTTTTTACTTCTTACCAAACTTGGAATACAAACTTCATAAGCCTTAGTCATCTACTATGACAATATTAGAGCCACCCAAGTTTGTTCCAACCTAGCTTTTCACTTTCAAATGAAGCATTTTGCCATTGATTTTCACTTCATCCATGACCAAGTCCAAATTGAGGCTCTTTGTGTTTCTCATGTCTCCTCTGCATATTAGCTAGCTGATGCACTCATAAAGCCACTCTCACGTGCTCCATTTCTTCATCTTAAGGAAAAAATTGGAATCTCCACTAGGAGCTCCAACTTGAGGGGGCATATAGAAGGAAACAACAGCTAGGCATTGTAAATAATTTATCATTAATGCAGATCGAGTCATTTGCACAGTTTTGGGAATTAAAATCACACGTCAATTAGCTACTAATTCTATGAGATTAGCATTGATTTGCAAGAGATTGACTCCATGACAACTATATATATTTACCTCTTGGATTAATAGAATTTTGTCATTGCTCCAATATTCATCTTAACATGACCACCTCTTCTATAGACTCTTTAAATCTTGTTACTACCAATCCTTACATCTAATTGCACTCTCTTACCACACTTTGTCATCTTTGTAATGCCTTAGACTCAAGACATTACAACCTACTACATTTTATTATTAAATAATGACATGTAAAGGCACAAAAGTCGACTAATATCTCCAATTATTACCTAAAACAACTACAAGTAATATATTAACAAGAATCTCCAAATATCATCATTGAGTGGCTCAAAATGAGTCTCACTCCACATCCACTAGAAATACTAAATGTAAATACTAGAGTTGTAATGCCCCAGACTTAGGACATTACGACTTGCCACATATCCTTTACTAAATAATGACATGCAAAGTCACAAGATTCAACTAATATGTCCAATTATTATCTAAAACAATTGCAAATAATATATTAATGGAAATCACCAAATATCTAAACTGCGTGGCTCAAAATGAGTCTCATTCCACATCCACTAGAAATACTAAATATAAATACTAAGGTTGCGATGCGTCAGACTCAAGACATTACAACCTATCACATCGCAAAGGCATAAGATTCAACTAATCTCCAATTATTACCTGAAACAATTGCAAATGATATATTAGCCAAAATCTCTAAATATCATAAACAAGTGGCTTAAAATGAGTCTCAGTCTACATTCACTAGAAATATTGAATATAAATCCTAGCATCACTGCTCTTAATACAACTATCTAACACATACCTAAAATCAAAGCCAAAATAATGGGACTTTATCTACAAAACAAAATGTCTAACTAATACCAATAGTAACATAGATCAATCCTCCTAAGTCTACTTAACATTAGTATAATAGAAATAATAGTTACCATCTTCCCATCTTAATAGTAATAGTGTACTCCCGAATTGTCATAAACTAGATCCTCCTCAAATGCACGTACAGTTATATTAAATTAAAGAATGAGCTAATGCCCAATATGTGATCACTAATAAGCACATCTACATGCCAAGCAGTTATAGACCACATGCATACATGCAATAGACAATTACAAACACATAATTATAATTAATATATTTAATTTAAGGTGAAACACAACTTATTAAAGTAACTTAAAGTTTGGCAGTACAGGTAATAATTACATGAGTCAATTAGCCCTTAATCACATGAGTACATGAGTTCATGAGTTAAAATTAGAACCTAACCTAGGTTATCTTGGTGCATAACTTTTCTAAGAATAATGTTGCATACTGAATATCAAGAATTTAACCTAACATCTACCACTACCTTCCATACATAAACAACAGTCAAATTTATAAGTTCATTGTTTATCAAGTCTAACACACATAAATAAAAATTATAAGGTAAATGCATACCTAATATCACAATATCAAAACAAACTTGATCCTCTTAAACTCTAAGTCTTGATTTAAAATCATAAATGATACTTATTTAGTTTTCCACTTAAGCTAAACCAATTTATTTCCTATAGCCTTAAGCTTTAATAACCCCTAATTCCAACAATTCATAACAATTAAATTAAAAGGTAGATTTATAGTTATAGAGCTTCTTAAAATTGATACTTAAATCAAATTAATAGACTATTAAGGCAGAAATTCAAATTTAAACCCATTAGGAGCATGCTTTGGATGTCTTAGCACATTATTGCTACTAGCATCTGGATGGTGCATCTCATGTCGTTTGGACTTTAGCAACTAGAGCATTTTAATTGATATTTTACCCCTTACTATTTAATACAACTAGGTCTATTATCCGAATGATAGACTAAATTTTGTAGAAATTGCATAATTCGACACTCGATAGCACTTCTCTCATTTCCTTTCTTCTCTTATTTGATCCACACCCCCACCCCCACCTACCCCTTACTCCTATTTACACTTTACCTTTACGATAAACTTAGTTTTACATGCCCATAATGTCTAAAACACACTAAAATTATAGAAAAAGAAACTTATTTGAAATTCCATTGTCTTGAACAAATGCAACTCTCCCACACAAAATCTCAACTTTTCCTTCAAGAATTCACATTCTTAGGTCAGCTAAAAGATAAAATAACTTGTTTTAACCAATAGAACTTCAACTTACCAAACCAAGAATCCCAAGACATAAATTTGCATAACTAATCCTTAAGAACCTGTGTATTCTCCAATTCTACAACCCCCAACATGTGTTACGATCTTCTAAAACAAGAAACCAAAAGAAACACGAGTCTTTCAAGCGGCTTACCTTGCAAACCATCGTTGGTTCAAGAAGGCAAGAAAGGAGGAACTATTGGAGAAGGAAAATGCACATGAGAGAGATAAAAGGCGAGGAGAAGACAAGGGAAGAGAGGGAGATACCATTCTAATTTAAAGGGATTAGTGGGTTTTAAATTTCTTAAAATTCCAAGTTTACCCCCATAGTAAACACTTAATAACTAAAATGCCATCACTTTTAAAACATTTTATTTATTTTATTTTACTAGGTCTTACATATACTTAAGGTTAGATAAGTTAACCCTTTAGCTCAGGTTTTAAGCTAAGTAAGTACAATATAAAAATCTTAATCCATAAAAAGGCAGGTATAGACAAGCATATAATATATAACCCAACATATACAAGGACCAATTAATATGCAAGCACATTAACAAATAGTGATGCAACACATGGATACCATGTTAATGCACATGAAATGCATTGGAACCAATATCCTAGCCTACCCTAGTTCTCGTTCAGATGATTGATATTATTAGGTATCTAGATAGAAATCGAGGAATCTAGTTAGCTACCAAGAATAGCCTAAGTAGGACCCTTAAAACCAAGCCTAAATCTATTGACCACAAGGAGCAATGAGAAGGGATTGACTAATCTAAATCTAGATGGTTGAAATCCAACTTTTCAAAAATTAAGTACTTTTATTAAGTAAAACCTTATTATTATTTTTTGTTTTCAAAGATTAAGATGCTCTTAAAAACTAAAAAAAAAAATGATGAGATAAAATTAGATAATACAAAAGTTAGATAAGGACATAAAAGGCCTAATCTACTATGGTGGGTGCCATAGCCTATGCTCAAGAGAGAAGGCTTTTGATAAAGACTAGTTGAATTAAAGTAATGCACTTGCATCTAATTACACATGTAGAGGTGGTTAAGCATATAATTTATGAGAAGATTTAATGATCAACTAAGATTAAGGGAATGTACATATTATGGATTGTCGATGTGAACCATTCATATGGAAATTCAATGACTTTCATTCTATTCATCATTTTGTGAGTGTAGGATAACACACTTTTAAGCAATGAGAATTTTTTATGTTATCCTATACTCTAAACACTTTTTTTGCACATGCATTCATCAACTCAGCCTTATGCAAATGCCACATGCAGTCCCTCTTTCTTAGCTCACTTTTTTATTTTTTTTCCTTACAATGTTATTTTATCTGATTCTCTCTAAGAATAGAAAATTTATAATAAAATGTAGTGGCCCTAACATCTAATCACTATTCTTAATCTTATTTACTCAAATGTCCAATATTGTAGAGATTTCTGATTTCAAAAATTCCAATCCTAGTAATAATAAATTTGGATCAATTAAAGTTAATTGAACTCAATCAATTTTGCATATGTGTTGTCTCTTCAAGTTTCAACTAGTTGGTGTACCCTCCTCTTGGTAACTCGATTCTTAGTCCATAGGGTGGTGTTAACATTCTTGTGTCGAAGCTTAGGCGTGGTGGTAAGGTTTCACGTTGGTGATTTTTCTTGTGGTAATGGAACATGATTCCCTATTAGTGGTGGCATAATCATTATGTGGCATAGTATTTTTAAGTGATGGTGCAAATCCACATAATCATAACCCAACTTCTAGTTCAGTGTTTGTATATAATTACAATAGTAACATGTTATTAATTATGTGAGTGTGACATATATACCATTACATGGATCCTTGTTATTAGGTTTCTTATAAAATTGATTTAAAAAATGTTTTCACATTATCCAAAGTTCAATATAGTATTGTTAGGGATAAAGAAAAGCACAAGATACTTGCATAGGAAAAAACCTAATCCCGGGGTGGGGGGGGTGTGTGGGGTGGGGATGGAACCATTGATAAAAGGATGATAATTGTTGTAATACAATTGTACTATAGAAGTGTTTTAGAGAGTGATCTTAGCTTCATGGAGCATAAATACATCCTAAAAATGTAATGACTGCTTCCACATGCACTACCACAAAATGTAGCTATAGTGGCAAGCAATTATTAGCAAAAATGATATCACTTGCAAACTTTTTAGTAGTGATAAAAGTTTGCTGCTATGTCTCACATGTCACCACTTAAGTGACTCGTGTGTTATCACATAAAACGTGCCCACCCAATTTTTTCCTAGCAGCAAACCTAATGCTTACCGGCGAATAATATTCACCACTAAGCAAACCTTACGCTTCATTAGTTGCCTTCTTGCCTTTTTTGTTCATATTGCCACTATTTTCTTCTTCCTTCTTTGTTTATACCAAGTATGTCTTTTTCCCTTCATTTCAACTCTTTCTTCTTCTTTTTTTTTAACTATTCTAACATTTGTTTTCCCTTTTCTTTTCTTTTTTTCTTTTTTTTTTGTAGTTAAAAAATCTAAAGTAGTAATTTAATCGATTTCCTAATACATTTTTTTTTTTTATCTTGTTTGTCTATTACTATTTGTTTCTTTTTCAATTTTCTTTTTTTCTTTTTTTTTGGTTATGTTTTAGGTGCCATGTTTTACAAAATGTGGTCTCTTTATTAGAACTAAGGTTAGGTTGTTCAAAGCTTGATAGAATAATCAAGCAAATTGTTTTCCAAAGAGATATATCAAATTGTAACTTAGAGACTTTGATCATGTGGAATGGATTTTCCAAAATGTATGTCAAAGAGGATGATTAATGATTACAAGCAATTGGTATTTTTTAATCTAATGTTGAATGCGATTGAGTGTGTGTATACAAGAATGTACTCAATTCAAAAGATAAATTATGGATGAAATTCTAATATTGGGTTGCAACTTGTGTCCTGAACAATTGGTATTTAGAAGTTAAAGGAGTTAGTTTGATTGCAATAAAGAAAATACAACAATAAGAGAAATTTAGACGAATGGAACATGCCTATATTTAATAATATCTTTAATCTAATAAATTTTTATGAAAAAAGAAATGCAAGATCTAGCATTTGATTATAAACTATCTAGAACTATATACATGTTGATTGAACTAAGATCAACAATTATCTAGTAGATATAAAACAAAGCATTTAATTTTGAATTAGTTTGCAATCGAGATTACAAGTTTTTTTATGAACTCTAAGTTAGATTGAAAATGTAAACAATACCACTTTTTTTTTTCATTTTATTATTCCTTTGCTTTGCTATATACAAAGTTTGTGTGTAGCAGCTGGTAATTAGGGACAAAAATTTGTTGCATTCATTTTATTCTTCGTAAGTGTTTTTTTTTTTCCTATAGTTTCTATGTTATTTAGTACTTCAAAATGAAACTAAAAGTATACAAACTATATTTACATTACAAATTAATTAAAACAAGTTTGTATGTTACAAAAAGAATATGAAGAAAAAGGGTGTATGCTAGATCTCATTTATGTGAACAAAGTAAGATATCCCAAAAGATTTTATAAGTTGAGTGTTAATCAAATAGAGACTTTCTCTCAACCCAAAAAACTTCCCATCGTTTTACTAGCTTTTCCTACGATAGTTCAACCTTGAATGTTTCATCACTCAATGAATCATCCATAAGATTTTTTTATCACTTCCTATATTATGTTTGCTTTCTTTTTGAATTTTTTTTTTCAAATAATGAATAGGAAAGTGATAAACAAAGTTCTTGAATTGCAAGAAGGTCTATCTATAAACAATTTTTGGCTAAGTTCATGGTGATAAATTTAGTGTAGGGAGGGATATTAGGGCAGCTCCTTTACTTGTGAATAAGAAAGACTCCTACTAGGATGTCAGGTTTTCATGTTTAAATTCTCTTAGCATGATTGAAATTACTATGTGATATACATATGCAATATTTTTTGTAGTTTATTTGGTAACATAACTACTATTATGCCATGGGATTTTATTATAATGAAAGAATAATAATACTATCGTGATATATTTATGTATGGATTAAAGTTAGTAATTAAGTATATAAATAGGATGTTGAAACAAGCTTAGCATATGTCACATGATAGCCTTTCAAGAAAGTACATTGAAAGGGTTTAAGGTTTCTTAGAAGTTATACAACACCATAGTCGAGAAGAAGATGGTTTTGTCCGTTATCCGTATTGAGATTGCCTTAATGCATGTTGACATCCCATCAATATAATCAAGATCCATTTACTCCTAAGGGGCATATGGTTTAGTCTTACTCAACATAGGTGTACCATGGGGAAATTTCAAGCTAAACCAATGTTTCATCTCCAACAACTTCTATGATTGTAGATGATGTCAACAAAGATGTAGCTTTAACATTTGATGAAGAAGCAAATAATGAGATAATGGAAGACATAGTGGACAATGACATTAATATGGAGGATGATGATGTGGATGGTGATGTAGAAGTTAATGTTGATATAAATGTCACGCCCCGAAAGGGGCCGGAAAGCCTCTACTAAAATTATCATGGCACGTGTGCACCCGTTACATGATAATCGTCTTACGAGTTAGAGATCGTAAGACTCTAAGTAAATAATTATATCTACAATAAGTTATAGTACATATAATTAGATAATAAAATACAACTATGGATCCCGTACCCCACGGTCAACCATGATCGCAGAGAATCGATATCCCCTACCAATCAGTAAAATAGAATAAATCCTAGGTTCTCAACTTCAAAATCTATTCACATGGGGGTCCTAACATTTCATCTAAGTAAATCTATCCTTCACAAATCTTACTTTGTTGTTTTGGTCTTCTAAAACTCTCAACACTTCACATCTTAGCCCATCCCGCGCTTTTGCTATCGTCACCTGCATAAAGTCTGTGAGGAGGTGAGCACACTATGGCTTAGTGAATGAAATGGTAACACTTTCAATGCTACATACACACACAAACCAACTTAAATCAAATATTAGACATATGCTAAATACATACGCAAGCAAATTCAAATTAAGATATTAAACGTATGCTATGTACATACACAAGCAAGCAAATTCAATTTAAAACATTAAATGTATGCTATATACATACACAAGCAAGAAAATTCAATTTAAAATATTAAATGTATACTATGCATGAACAACCATATGAATGCAGCATCTCACATGGTCTTCCGGTAACCGACGTGAAGTCTAGAGTTTACGCCCCCCTTGACCTTAGGTTAAGAATTCCGAAGCCACCATTAGTGTCTAGGTCATTACCCGGTTTATTTATCTTATCACTTAGTTAACTATGATATCTTATTAACTCAACAGTGAATGCTCTCGTGCCTCTCTATACCAGACAGAGCAAAACCCTCAAGGACAAGTCAAACTCGGAACCGTCAAGGTGTGACAATCCCCGAATCACTTAGTGGAACAGCGATCCTCTTGATCACTTCCGACGCATCCTATAATAGTGATGGCCTTCAATCTCATGCAATGTCTCGTAGAAATGCATGTCAAGTTTTTAATCAAGTCCACTCCCTTAATTAATTGATTTAGGGTGATCAAGCAACATTTACAATCACAATCAATCATACCACAGAAGTAAACATCAAGCAAAGATTATGCATGGGTTATCACACACAATCGACACTGAACCCAAATCCCCGTAGACATAGACCTATCCAGTTTATGATGGATTAAATTATCTTGGCACCTCTCTGTGCCATTTCTTTTAAATGTCAAACCGCTCGGGTTGACTTACAATCATCATATCTGGCACCTCTGTGCCCTTTCTCTCAAATGCCAAACCACTCGGGTTGGCTTACAATTATTTCTGACACCTCTATGTCATCACACTTCTCAAGTGCTCTGTTATTCTCACACTTTTGAGAGCTAGAAAGGTCGTCTCGTTTCTCTTTCAATGTCTTCAAGACATTTGTATATATATGTGCGTGCGTGTGTGTGTGTGTTTGTGTGTGTATACATATTTGTGACACATACCTAATTAAGGACAGTTTACTAAACACTTTCCCTTACGATCTTAAGAGAGTAAGAAAATATGGTCGTTGATTTGTAAAAATTAAGGTTGCATTCATGATTTAGTATGGTTATGTTCATGAGTGTGTTTCGTAATTAAAATAGGAAAATAAGTTTGTTAAGTGTATGTATACACATTCAAGAACCAACTCTGACACGTATACATTATGATACCTATACACCCTATTCCAACTAAGCATACTTATTCGATAGCTATAGAAGGAAGAGCTAAGTTTCTATATTTTGGTTTGTTTTAGAAGAAAACAATTTTTAAATCATAGGTTAGGCTTATGGTTATAACACTAGCGATATGGCGCTAGGTGCTATCATTAAGGTAATGACATCTAAACTCTCGGACCATTCATTCCCCTACATTCTTCATGACTTATTTCCTAACTCATTAATTCCTACCACATAACTCAACAATAATCACATTAAATAGCAAACACAACAAACAACAATTTTACATACATAGCATTCAACATACAACACAACATAGTAGCATATAATTAAGTTTCCTACTCACTTGTTTAGGGTTGTCGTAATCCTAGCTGGAGTCGAGCGATTCCAGTGGGTAACTCCTTTGCATTCCTCTTGAAGTCAGTATCCTTCTGCGATGCTTCCTTAACCCAATCATAAAGCCACATCTTCACCTGACTTTAGTAGTCTTCTAGCACCCGATATGTGTACTCTGCTCATCTTGTGGTTGATGACAAGGCGTGAAGTTTCCTCTTTATGGAACTTTGGACAAACAAGATTCAAATGTTGAACTTCCTTCAAATCTGTGCTTCCAACAACTCAAGTTGCTGTGATCGACTATCTGCTTTCCTTGTGTAGAAGTCGTGCAATAGAATGTCTTCGACTTGCCAAATTTGGAATTCCTTCTTCCACATATGCAAGATATCCTTAGAAAGGACAATTGAAGATCTTGCATTAGGGTATTTGGCCAAGAATGATCTTCCTCAACATCCTTTGAGCATTCCATTGTGAAATCCATTTCATCCCAAATATCTTCCAGGCCACCATCTTGGATATTGCTTAAATCATTCCCTTCACCATTTACACCATCATAGATGCTTCTCTCGTCCATGAAGCATGTTTGAACCTTTCATTTATCCAATTGTCTTTAATATCTTCCAACGAATCATCGCTTCTATTACCATACATACACCAACCTTTTCCACACACCACATGCATACCAACATACACATATTCTTATCCATTTACTTTACACATATTACACACCTCCCGTATCTATACTCACACATACCCACACCATACATTATCTCATAAACCTACTCACATACTCTATTTACACATTGCACCGTCAATACGCACACCCACATACTTTGCACACACCACATTTGCCTTCCATACCCATACATACATATTCATACTCCACACATCGTCTCATATTCGTACATATATATCTCGTATACATCATCCTCAACTTCCACATTTACATACACACATGTCCATACTCCATACCTTCTATACTCCTATACACATACTCCGCACCTCCCACACACACTACTCCTTCCTTATACATATATACATTCCCACACACCACATGTCTTCCATACATATACATACATGCTCTGCACATTCCACACCTTCCATACATATACACATACACCCTTACACACTACATGGCATCCACACACACACACACAAATCGCACTTACCACACATCGTCCATATGCATATACCCCCCTTTCACACACACCACATATCATCCCATACACATACACTTCGCATACATCACACCCTTATACACACGCATACCACACACCCACATACACATACCATCCTACATCACTTCATGCACCTACGCGTATACTCCCAAGCATTACACACTCGACTCCTCCTCTACACGTACACGTACCTTCACACATCATACATCATCACCAACACACGCACATCCTTACATACGATACTCACCATCACCTACACATACACGTATCTCCATATGCATCACACCCACCGTTACATACACCATCTTCACATACACTACTCACTTTCCCACATACATCACACACATCCTTACACACATATGCATACATACATCTTTATACACATCATACACCCTCAACCACACATACACATATACCCACTTCATTCACACACACATTCCGCATACACTACATCACCTCCTCATTTATACGCACGCATACACACACACCATACTCCATCACGAGTATGTGCATGAAGTACTCCATCATTCACATACATACACACTTTCCCACATACTTCATACACATATTATCTCCTACATTCCGCACACCACCACACACACTTACATACACACCCTTACACCCCGCACACTTTCACCCGCATCCTTACACAACTCATACACCTTCAATCACATATACACATCTTCCTCCACAAACACATACATACACACCCTCATCTATGCACATAGCCAGACACACTCACACGTACACACGCACGGCCTCCATTCTTGCATACCCACACCTTCATTCACCGCACACACATTATCCCTCACCGCATACAAACACATACAAATTTTCATTCACGTGCACACTCACATACACCTCCTCGTTCATGTACACTGCCACACACACACATGCTTTCCTCTTCCTCTTCCCTCACTTGCTTTTGTACTTACTGTCCATTTGTTGTTGCCGCTATTAGAGTTGCGGTTGCTACGGTCATTGCTGCTACCGTCGTGGTGGTTGCAGCTGTCAGATCGTTGTTACTATGTCAAAGTGGGAGTGATCGTCGCCGTTACTGCAGTTGCTGTCGTTGGGCTCATTGTCGTTGAGTGACTGTTGTTATCATTGTTGCAGTTGCTAAATCATTGTCGCCACCGCCATTTCTATCGGGATCATGGTCGCTACTTGTCTCATCGTCGGAGTCACTTGTGTTGCTATCCTCTTCATCATCGTGATTGTCACTATTGCTACCATAGTCAAAGTTCCTCATTGCTGCTATTTTCCTCATCCCTTGTTCATCGGAACCAAGCCGTTGTCACCGTTGTTGTTGTCGCTGTCACGGTTGTTGTGGTCATTGTCCTCCTCGTCATCGTCGTCCCCTATCGCTACGGAGATCCCCGTCGTTGCCGTTGCTGTCGTCGTCACATTTGTCGTTGGGTGGCTGGCTAAAAGGGAAAAGAGGGGAATAGGAAGAGAGGAAGGGGCGATGGGAGGGTAAGCGAAGGACGGTGGGAAGAAGGGAAGTGTAGTCGGGGAGATATGGAAAAAGAAGATTCGGAGGAAGAAGAAGAAGAAGAAAAGGAAAGAAAAAAAAGAAAAGGAAGAAAGAGGGAGAGTAAAATGGGAAGGGAGAGGGGTAGGGGGGCGGTCTGGGAAAAGAAAAAGGTAAGAAAAGAAAAGATAGAAAAGAAATGGATGAGACTTTTTCTTTTCTTTTTTTTTCAGTTATATATGTTTATATGTATTTTTATATATTATATTATAATTATATTTTATTTAAAAATACCCATATCTTAACATTTCACAAGTATACGAGAATACCTTTAAAAATTATATCTTTAATAATTTATTACAAAATTTTACGTCTGGGTTAATTTGATTATTTCAAAGATAAATATTTACTCTAAATTTTAATTTGAAATTTCTAGATTTATAATTTAAATTAATTTCATTATTTAACCTAATATTGTTTAAAAATTATGTTTCGGATGATTTATCCTTTTAATTTAATTTACCCGAACTAAAGTTAAATTTTACAATTATTTTCATTTATCCATTTATATTTCTATATGTGGTTATTTTCAAGTATGTCACTTCCTAAATTTATTCAGTAATATATTTCATAAAATTCAATTTATTACGTTCATCATCTTATCTTCCTTGCGAAAGTCGTTCTTTCTAATTGTTTAAATTTTTAAAACCTATTATTATCACAAATTTAGAATAAAATAATATTTATTATTCTATTTATTTTCCTTTAATTGTTTATAACATTTTGTTGAAATTTTTCGAACTTCACAACGAATAGGTAGACCACTCTGATCGAAGATGTAAAATGTGAGGTGTATTTTGGGTGCTCCAAGTTTTTGCGTTTATTGGACGTACTATAGATGATAAATTTAAAAGTTGATGGTCGAGAATCTATGAGGAGCTTCAATAATTGGTTTGGATTTGCAAAGAGCTTATTACCATAGGGTAAAAGGTTGGTGTCATCAAATATGAGGCACGAAAGATGCTAAGAGACTTAGGAATGGACACGAACATAATCCATGCATGCAAGAATGATTGCATGTTATTTAGAAAGGAGTATTAAAATTTAGATAGTTGTCTGATGTATAATGATACAAGGTGGAAGATTTAAATTGACAAAAGGAAAAAGAGGATTCTAATAAAGGTTTTGCAGCATTTTCCACTAATACTATGTCTCCAAAGAATGTTAATGTGTAAGAAAATGTTTCTAGAAATGAGGTGGCATAAGTAGATATATGTGTGCAAGGAGGGGGCATTAAGACTTCCTTTCATCTCTAAAGCATGAAAAACATTGGATAATAAATATCCTACATTTGCTTCCAAGGCTCAAAACATTAGATTGGGTTTTGCCACGGACAGGTTTAACACCTTGGAAACCTTAGTACATATACAGTGCATAACTAGTGTCGAGTCTAATTTAAAATTTTATATTATTTCCCTAATTCGATTCATATTAGATCCAATGCTCATCCAGTATAAATCCTCAACTTGAACTAGGAATTTTATTATTTATTTAGAGTCGCCACCCAACTAGAGTTGGGAAAAATTACTAAATTAGAATTAATTGAGCGAATTAATTCTAATCTAAACAACTAGTCAACAAAATCTCCCTTGTTTTTTTTTTAGAAAAGAAAAAAAAAAAGAAAGAAAGAAAAACCAGAGATTCTCGACTCGGGGAGCAGTCATATTAAAACCTTAAAGTTACCACCTTATCCTTCTAAAATCTTAATTATGTATTTATGTTATGATATCTTTTTTAGCATTTTTTTTAGCATAAAATGAAAATACTAGAAAAAGAAAAAAAATGATATAATGATTATACTAATAATGATTTGAAAATATTTTTTTATTTTTTTAGAGTTGCCCCATAAGGGTGCCTACGTACTTGCTATTCGGGATCAAATAGGCCATAGTTCACTTTCATAAAACTTTAGTGGATTATTTAATCTTAATTATGAAAACTTGTCAGGTTTACGTTTATTACTATTTAAATTTATTATATAAAAAAATCTAAACCTAAGTTTTATTTATTAAAAAAAATTGTTTTTTTTTAAATCACTAATTATCATTCATTTATTTTTTAAAAAAAATCTAGGTGCTAAAATATATTTTTCTTTTTATTATTTTTTATTAATTTATATTATTTATTTTTATTATTTTTATTTAAAAATACTAATAAAATAAAAATAAAAAATAAAAAATGGTGAAATTTAACTAACCTGGATGCGGGTGGGATCAGATCGGTCGAAGCTGCTCAACGGCAACGTTCCGATGGCTATTAACGGCGATCGATGGATGGATTCCTAGGTTTTCAAGGGTAAGAAACTAAATGGTGGTGTTGGTTTTTGTCGAAAACCACCCTAAGTGGTGGTTTAGTGACTATGGCGGCAAGATCTAGAGAGAGAGAGAGAGCTTCGGCAAACTTTTTTTTTCTCATATTCTCCTTCCTTTCTTTTTTTCTTCTCCCTCTGATCTCCTTCCTCCATTTGCGAGGTTAAGTCTTATTTATAGACTCCCAAAACCGAGCTTGATAAGCTCGGATCTTCCTCGCCGTTGAGACCTATCTCCATCCCTTTTCTTTTTTTTTTCAGATTTGAGTAAATCTTTCATTTTCTATTAAGATTTGTGCTAATTTGATTATATTTATCTTCTTTTAGCTAAAGATTTGTTGGATTTGCGTTAAATTTTGATTTGAAATGGCGGGATTTCGTTCTCCTCGCGTTGTTGTCGTTCTCGACCGAAGGTTAAAGATGAGCACACACTAGGCGCATGCCCTCACATCGTCCAATCGGTTGTTGACACTTGGCAGCTTGGGTGGAAAAAAAAAAACAAAATGGCACAAAGTGCCTCCCGTGAGACTCGAACTCGCGACCTCAAGCCTCCACACACAGGCCAGCTAGGCTAGCCCAATTCTCATTTTTTTTCTTGCACACAAATTATATATCAATGTACCAGTTTTGCTAATTTTTTTATTATTTTGAAATTCATAAATTTAATTTAAAAATCCAAATGTCTTTTATTATTATTGCTACCCTTATTTTCTATTATTTGCTTATTATTTTTATTTATTTTATTTTTTCTCCTTTATATCTGTATATATATGAAAAATAAAAAATACTAATAATAATAATAATTGAAGGACAAAAATGGGGTGTTTACAGTTGCCCCTCTTTGTAGTAAAGTTTGGAAAAACTTAGCTACAAAGACCACCAAAACACCATTTTTGTATAGGTCATACAAAACCATGTTTGGTTGACCATCTTGATCTAAATCTGCTGGGCAACAAATTGAGTAAGGAAAACGCTTTATGAGTTAGTAATCCTATGTCATAAAAGGAAGACAGTTGTCCTGTATGGAAAGTCGATCTAGAAAAGTGTTCTTATAAGCTGACTAATTTATGATAGGAAGCGTCTTACTAGACTAGCGACCTTAAAAGAGGAAAATTACTTGGAAAAGTGCTTTTATAAGCTAACTAATCTATGGTAGGAAGTGTCTTACTAAACTAGAGACCTTAAAAGAGGAAAATTACCTAGAAAAGTGCTTTTATAAGCTGACTAATCTACGGTAGGAAGTGTCTCACCCGACTCGCAACCGAAAAGGTATTCTTATAAGCTGACTAGTTGATAATAGGCAGTATCTCATTAGACTCGTAACCCTAAGAAAATACCCAGGAAAGTGCCTTACTGTGAGCTAACTAACCGATAGTGGGAAATATCCTTTTGGACAATAAATCTAGAGGCATCGTAGTAGACTGGCATCCCTAAAAAGTTCTCTTGTGAGCTGATCGATTGATAATGAGAGGTGTCTTCTTTAGACTAGCCAACTTAAATAGAAATGCAACTCATGATGAATGATTACTTAATTTTTACATGCTTACCTGATCATCATAGATAACAAACAAACAACCGAACCTTCGTGATAATCTAATCCTTCTCCACATATCTTTGCTTTGACTAGAGTAGAAAATCTTGATGTATTTCTTCTCGAGGGTTTAACTCTTATGATTGTGGTGTTATCTTGAGAATATACTAGACCCACTATTCGAGAAAGATGGGATCATACAAAAAATTCATAGAGTTTTATCATTCCATCAATGTTCGTTATTTATTACTTCCCTGTATGTATGATGAGGCGATGGGTAATATAGGAAAATGATATAAGAGTTCATTTGATAGTGACTGGTCAAGGTAATTGACTGTTTGGGGACATCCACTTTGCTTGTAGAGAAATGAAAATCAAACCACGAAGTGGTAATAATTGTTGGCATTTATGAATTTTGGCAAAATTTTGTTATTCTTGCCTAGGGATAGTACATCTTAACCGCATCTGCATTTATGGGATCCCTCAACTTTAGACCGTCCATTTGGGCTAATATTAAGGCCCCTCTTGATAACATCTTTTTCGCAACATACAAACCCTCATAGTTTGAAGTAAACTTACCTCTTGAATCTTGTGCATTCAGGAAAACCTTTTTTAGTACCAAATCACCTTCCTTAAAAT